>JARHVA010004278.1:17500-585000 GCA_037957365.1 Torreya grandis
AATTAGAATTAGGGTTTCTAATTAAAAATAGGCTAAATAATTAATATTTGATTAAATCAATCAAATATTAATATCTCCCTCAATACATGTTAGATCCTCGAACCGTTCAAAGTTGGTGAATCAGGGAGTGATTCCACACATGACCATACCAAAATAAAGGTGCTCCACTGCATGTCAAATATCCCTAAATAATAGGAGCTCAGGCCAAATGTGTCTGAAATAGCCTGAATGAAAGCCAACTATAGGAATTTTGCAAATCAAAGCCAAGCCAATCTACATCATGACCCTCTATCCATCTTATCAGTGTATGAAGGTCGCATAATAAGCTAATCATCAAATCTGTCAATATCCATGAAAAAGGGGACATGACAATCTACCCCTCCAGAAATTGCTTGTCCCCAAGCAATCTTGGAACAATGAACCACTTGATCCACCTAGATCCCAAATGTAGTTATGCTCTGTATAGATGTAAATCAATGCAAGTACATGCAACATCATCAGAAGTAGAACAAAGAGGAACCCATAATCAAATTGGTGAATGCAACTCAACCAAACTCTAAGAGCACAACTGCCATAATCAAGAACACATGAGAAAAAAAATCTCAAAGTATGATAACCCAAATAGAATGGACAACTCCAACTGCCAATTCCATCTACAAAATATGGTGCCAATCCATCCCATAACTGATCCCTCTGTAAAGGTGGCACAGCGAATGGTACCACACTATCATATGTGTGAGAAGAATCAATCTAGAGACTCAACTTCACTGGTATCTCAAACTCATCAGAATCAGGTACTCCCAAATCCTGAACATGTGTGTCAGCATCAACAACATGCTCCTCAGCAATAACTGTAGGAATGTACTCACCACCAACTGCCTCAATATACAAATGAACTGGGTCTAGGACTGGTGAAGACAGCAAATGCTCTAACTCTATGGTCATCTCAGCCAAATGAAATTGTGACTCCTCATAAGCCAACTGCGTACTCTCAATAATCTTAGAAGTCACCTCAAGCTATTGAGTAAGCTCACTCACCTTATCTTCCTTGGCCAATAATGCATCATACGCTGTGCTGCCCCACTCTATAATATAATCTCTGTCAATGACCAATTGCATATAGTCCTATCTCAGAATCTGGATAGCCTCCCATAAAGAGTGGATTTATATCAAGGATAAACAAATACCTCCCTGCTCGATGCTAGTAGGAGAACCCCATCCATAAACTGCTAACAACTAATGAGCATCATTGAAATGCTTGAAAGCAGTAATAATGTCTCGCTCGCTAACTCTCAGCTGACTAGACACATGATGGCGCTGGCTAGATTGTCTCCTACAATCCTCCACTGATGCATGGCCCAAAAGAGTAGACTCAAAATCACTGACCTCTGTAATACTACCATCCATACTCTGTGAATCAACTCCATAGCTCATATCAACATCCAGAGTATCAACAATTGTAGCATCACTATCTAACTCCTCCATACCAAAAGAAACTGTCAAGGAAATTGAATCCTCAAAACTATCCACTGCATCCTCCTAAGTGTCATCAGCAATAATCAGATCTTGGGACTCTTCTACAATCACTACCATAGCTGAGAGATCATCACCCCTTAGTGCACTAACATCTGAGCACACCTCTACACTCTGAGTGCAAGCATCGTACTCATCCTCATCTTCACTAACTCCTATCTCATAATAATCATAATAATCATGGGACATGAAGCTCTCTTGTCTAAGTGATCTGTAGTGCTCTCTCCTCAGCTTAACAAAGTGATCATAAGATATCCTCCCCTGATCTTGTGGAGTTAATAACTCCCACTCATCCTTCACTATCATATACCACGTGGATTTGTCTTTGGATGTAGGATATGAAAGAGATTCATTTAACCTCTTCAAACTTAGTTTCAACTTCTTCATCTCATAGTCCCACTGTCTCTGAGTACTTGAAGACATCATGGATACTTCACTGATTCAATCTACCCAAACTACCCAACAAGATGACAAGACATAGCTCTGATGTGCCCAATAGGATGGCAGGAATTTGGCTCTGATACCACTGTGATGTCCCTTACTTAGGGGCTCCTTTTTTCTGCACAAAGCTCTGATACCACTGTGATATCCCTTACTTAGGGGCTCTTTTTTCTAAGCAAAAGATTTGATACCACTGTAATGTCCCTTACTTAGGGGATCCTTTTTTTAGCAATAGCTCTGATACCACTGTAATATCCCCTTCAAATAGGGAATATAGAAACACAAATAGTTCTGAATAAGGATACAATCTTGCAGAATAAATTTTAGATAAACAATAAACCACAGTAAACATCTTATCTGCCAATCAAATATCTTATCACTTGTTTAGATAATGACAATTACAGTCTTCTCTCATACATATAAATAATATTAAAATATGGTCTTAAAACCCTGATCATCTACAAATCTGGAAGTTAAGCTTGAATCTGGAAATTCTATCTTAGCCTGTTGTGTCGAACACACAGTCGTCGGCGTCGGTTGATATACTGTCGACATCGATCTTTGTCAGTCCTTCTCTGCCAACATTGGTCTTCAGTCAGCTAATGTCAGTCACTAAGGATCTTTGCCTGCTGATGTTAGTATCTGTGTGGATCTATACCTGTCAATGTCAGTTTTTGTGCGAATCTATATGGATCTGTACAGGCTCCATACGGCTACCAAATAAGCACAACCTATCTATTTTCAACCCCTGATCTAAAAGTATATGGCTCTAATACAGAAGATCTATATCTGTATAACTTATTAGATCAAAACTAAATAAAGAAAATACCTAGAAAGCTCTGTGACAACTTTTGTATGAAGTTACCTCTTAAATCTGTATACCTCTGTGATAACCTCTGTATGAAGCTATCTCTCAATTTGGCAATAGATCAGCTGATATTTCATAGCCTCTGAATCACACACAATGAAGAGTTGACATTCTCCACTGCATTGGAATCTTGAAACCCTTGGCTTAGTCTTCACAGAAGAATTCTTCAATATCAAAATCAATAATCATATGCATCCCAATAATGGCCTCCATGAGAAACCCTTATACCCTCAAAAAGATATGCTTGCCCTAATTAGGGTTTCTTAAATTAGAATTAGGGTTTCTAATTAAAAATAGGCTAAATAATTAATATTTTATTAAATCAATCAAATATTAATATCTCCCTCAATACATGTCAGATCCTTGAACCGTTTGAAGCTGGTGAACCAAGGAGTGATTCCGCACATGACCATACCAAAATAAAGGCACTCCGCTGCATGTCAAATATCCCTAAATAATAGGAGCTCAGGCCAAATGTATCTGAAATAGCTTGAATGAAAGCCAACTATAGGAATTATACAAATCGAAGACAAGCCAATCTCCATCATGACCCTCTATCCATCCTATCAGCCTACGAAGGTCGCATAATAGGCTAATCATCAAATCTGTCAATGTCCATGAAAAAGGGGACATGACAACCTAGATGTGTACAACACACCTTGCCTTTGCTTGAGCCTAATTTGAGTGTATTTTTAGTGTATAAAATGTAACCAAGATAATTTTAAAGTATAAATTATCTTATAGAATATAAAATTTTAAATTATCAAAATTCTTGAAAAGAAAGAGAGCAAGGAATGAGTACACCTATGTGTTGATGCAATCATGTTTCCCCTTGTTACTTTGACTAGGTAAATATAACTTATTATGAATAATTAGTGTTGAGAGATGTTTATACATAAACCTTGGAGATACGAATAGGTATATTGGAAGGTATTATGCCCCAAATATGGTGTAAATATGAGTTGTGACACTATCATTGAGATCACTAAATCTCAATCACATAACTCAAGAATGAATATATAATTTGGTGACGGTGAGTGATTTAACAAAATAATACTATAAATGTGGTGAGGTTGGATTAGTTAATTAACCAAATGTATAAATATTGTGAGGTTAAATTATTTAATCAAATTAACCTATGAATATAACCAAATGTTACTTATATAAAGGGTTTGAAAATAGTATTTCTTAGAGTAAAATGGTGCTCCGTGGTGATTGTAATATAGAAATGTAATTGGTATTTTTTTTATTTTTGGTGAACTATCAAGAGATATTCACCTATAATCTTTCTAAAAATTAATTATATGTGTCACAAATATGAAAAATATGTGTCAAATCTATGAAAAATTTGTTCAATGTATAGGATTCTAACCTGAGTGTATATCTAAATATGTAACTATACTGGAGATTGTACAAGTGTGGAGGTCATGTATTAATGACCTTCCCCCACTAAAATATGGACATATTGAGAATTTATGTGTATATATCATGTTTTTATGACATTACCCACTTATATGCCCCCACTTTTGAGGTGATGGAAATAGAATATGGTAGGTACCTTGCCTCAAAAGGATTGGGTAACTATATAATCTTTGTATGAATCATGTATAATATAATATTAACATGTATAAATATATAAATAAATGAATTCCATAGTATGTGATCACATGAATCTCTATGATGCATGATATGCATCATGGTATCATCTATAGAGTAACAATACAAGATCAACAAACAATCAAACATACACACAAGAACACTCAATGTAATGCAAAAATAATGGTCTAAGGATACATAATATAATGTAAATGTTCAAATTACATATAATTTATAGGAAATGACATATTCAAATGTCCAAACAACATAAAATGGCTCAGGACCAATAGATAAGGAATATATTCAAATGTTATAGAAGGAAGACAATAATAAGCAGTAAATAAACTCAAGGAAGTGAATATGTGAATGAATGAAGTATAATAAACTAGAATAAGGATTTCATACTAGTATATGCACATATGTGTTATAAAAAATGGTGTGTAACATAGTGTATCAAGTACACTATGAAATATATGAACATGGATATAGGCATATGTAAACATTAGTATACAAGCTCAAGCATGATAATTTAGAAATGATCCTAAAGGATATGTAAGCTATATCAATCATGATAAATGATTCATACTAACCCAACATACTATATTATGTAGGTATAATAGGTCCAACATCTATATTTACATATATCACACTCAAAGATGCATGAAACATATATGTGTATAGAAATGAAATAATCTAGTTTTTACTAACATGAAATATACACACACACACACACACACACACACACACACACACACACACACACACACACACACACACACACATATATATATATAAATTAAGGATCAATTAAACATGGTAATATTGATTTTTTTTTTTGAATGATTTGAATGTTTTTTCTATTTTATAAAAAAATGGTTTTTTTTTTTTTAAATGTGATTATATTTGTAAGTCTTATAGATCAGGGACTAAGGAGCGAGGAGGTATATTTTTTACTTGCCAAAACTTCTTATGATTTATTATTTATAATGTTTCAAAATTATCTAGTAATCCATTATTCGAAATCGTTACTATTAGCTTATCATAAAATCTATCATGTGTACTACAAACTTTGTTATTTTTAAAACTAGTAGAGAAGGAACATATTTGTTTGATTGGCAATTGCTTTCATATCTACCAACCATTATTTACCAAACTAGAAACTTAAAATTGGTCCCTAGTTCATTACCCACATTTGTGTATCAACCACATTTTATTTTCATTTCATTAGTAGTATAATGTATCCAAGGGATTTTGGGAAGAGTGGGAAATGTTGTAAGTTGTGTATATCATGGCCTAATTGTCACCAACATGTAATAGTACATTTTTTTAATAATTTTTTATATTAATCTTAAGGCATGGATAGTAAGTTCCATAAATATTTATAGTAATAATTAAATCTTCATGCCTGATATGTTTTGAATCATGCCTCATTGTATCATTGTGTTTTTAAATATATAAAATCATGTCTTTTTTGTTGTTAGAGTATAATTTATATATGGTCATTATGTTTGTAATTTTAAATTTGGATTTTTAAGGCCCCACAATGATTATATCATGGTTGGTGATCCTATGATAAGTGCAATATGGTGATCCTTATTTTTAGATAATTCTTCTCTATGTGCTATGTCTATTATGAGGTAAATATATGATATTATGCTCAAGTAATAGAGAAAGTATTTTATGTAGAGATATTGTTTTTATTTGATATATGATATATATTATGGATAATTATGTGAATATTCCACATTATTGACATGATTTATGTTGATGCTTAGAATTCCGTTGTTTCCAACACCAATAATGGAAAGTTTTAGGAATGTGGGACTTGCAATTCGAAATGACCTCTAGATTTTAAAGAAGCTGGCTCTTCCTTATCTCAAAAGTATTTTGGGTAAAAATGATAGAAATTAAATAAAAACACAAATGCAATGAAAGAAAATATAACTATGGCAATGTGCCTAAATTTAATTTGACCCTTAATTATAAGCACATTGAATCTATCTTTAGGATTCAATTACATTAAAGAGAAAACAAGGCATGATCAATGTAAAAGATGAAAATAGATAGGATCAAAGGCTCACAACTTAGATGATATTGTAATAACATAGAAATTATCAACAAAGGCACAAAACTCAGTCTTCTTATTAATTTTCTAGTCACATAAAAGGCATAGAGATATGCACAGTTATACAAACTTTATAACTCAAGAAAATAGAACAAAGGCAAATGATATTCCTGGTCACAGCTAAAAAAGTCTAAAACTTCTTGACAATAACCTCTTGTAGAAAATTCTCTCTATCTTCTGATCCTGTTATGGTGATCTCTGCACCCATATTTATAGCATCAGACTAACTCTAGATTGCCTGCACATTCCCAATCCAATGGTCTAACTAAACTCTATCTAAACTGGAAGTGTCTAACAAAAGATATTTCCTTGATTTGAAATGTTTCATCTCCCTGCAAGTTCATTGGCTGAAATAGATACACAAGATGCTTCCCACTATGAAACGGTGAGGATACTTGGTAGTATCCACTTTTTCACTTGAAAACCATCTCATTATTTAGGTGACACCAGAAAATGACACTTGGCAACTTTCATGGCATTTACAAAAAACACACAACACTTTCCACGTAACTTATACTCTTTATATGTATTTGCTCAGAAGTGTTCTATCTTTGACATATGTCACAGTCTGTTACTTCAAAACTTTAACAACTTATAGAATATGGGACCCACAATACTTCTTGCTTGAGCAGATTTAAAAGGGGAATAGGGAAAGGTGTCACTTTCTACGTATCTTTAACAAGGGATATGTGGCAACTTCTATTTCTTTAGCTAAGGACACATGGAGGCTTCTATTGAGATTTAGCTAGATTGTAGAAACATTTGGTATTCATTTGAGATTCATATAGATAATGATAATTGGTGGCTTCCGATGACTTTAGCAATAAAACTCAGGGCCCACCATAGTATTTACTTTAACAATGAAACAAAATGAAGATATTTTAGATGTTGACACATGGTGGCTTCTACTTTCTTCATCTAGGGATACATGGCATCTTCTATTACTTTTAGAAAAACATATTTAAGCCTTCCACAGTTGCCACTTGGTGCCTTCTGCTTGACCCTGAGAGAAGCTTATTGAAAGAAGCTTTCAAAACTCATAATAACTTTGAAACATAAATGTCAACACTTTCTACACTCTATTGAGTTACCATAGGACACATGGCACATTTTGAGCAACTTATAGAAATTATAAAGTGTGTCTTGGCTAATGACACTTGGTAGCTTCTGTGTGACTTTGATACTTGGACAAAATTTAGGCAACAAGAAATTTGTGACAGTGCTTTGTGTCAAAAAAATTTGCTACTTTGAAACTAAAATGCGCAAGGACAAAACCTAGAGCACACAACTAAAACTCAAAAGATAAAAAAGTAGATTTTTTTTACTCTACAGTTCTTGGTAACCTTGAGGAATTTTGAGCTTGCTCAAAAAGAATCCAAAGAATGTAAAATAAGTGTGACAAAAATCACAACTTCAATAAGGTTGTCTGATAAATAAACTACTCATCATCAGATAATCCCTGCTTATTTTGCAATTTTTGGAAGGATAAATCAAGGTTGATGATATCCTTGTGTGAAATTTTTTGCAAAATATGAACTGCAGCCTTCAATTGAAATTCAAGTTGGGATATGGGCATCAAAATAGCTTCCACTTTAGGCACTGATAAATCATCTATTAAACCCTAGAAAATTGACTGATCACTTTGCCTGGGTAACAACAAAGGTTTAATCTCATTAACCATCAACACCATATTGCTATTAGGAAAAGTGGAGTGAAGACCTAATTGCACCAAATCTTCAATGTGTTATTTCATGTCTTTGATCCCTTCTTTCACCACATCTAGAAGCTCTTCACATTTAACTATTATAGAGTTGCAACTGAGAACTTCATTCACTCTTTTAGTAGTGATCATTTTGTCACTAATCCTTGATGCTGATAACATTCCATCAGGTGCATCATATAGCTTTTACAATAGCATTTGAGAGTCAAACACTCTTGAAGAGATAGTGGATACAGTGGCTTCAAGTAAAGTCTCCACCTTTTTGCACAATTTATATGCATTTATCAGAAAGGTTAGAGAGTGTCTGAGCTGAGTAATCTCCTTAGATATTCTTTTCCATATTGATACATAAAGCTCCTTAACCAAATTTAAAACCCCTACATTCTTTGGCCTATTAGCCAACTCAAGTGTCAATTGTTCTATCATTTGTCACTCAGCTTGAAGTTGGACCTATATAGTATCGGTATTGTTCTGCTCATTCAGTAGCTTCTGTTGAAGTTGAGCGACCTATAGTAGGTTGTCTTCACATTTTTCCTATAATATTTCCTTTTTCCACCTTAAGGTTATCACTGCATCTTTCACCTGCATTAGCCCTACTTTCAAAGAATCATTTTGGGCTTGAATATCCTGGTGAGTCTAAAAAGAAATAGTATCTTGCAACTGTTTGTTGAGACTCTCTATTTCATTATTCTTGGTATTGATTTCTGTAGTCAAACTGCTACAATTTGTCTTCTCTTAGGCTAGATCAGCCTCCATCTTCTATAGCTTCTTTGATATTTTCAAATAATCATTAGCTACTGTAGAAGTGGATTCATTTAGTAGCTCAACCCTATCTTGTGGTCTGAAAAGGGACATGTATATAGCCACTACATTCATTTTATAATCTTTATCCTGCATCTGCTCATTTGGTTGGACTACATTAGGTGACAAATGGGTCACCATTAGTTTCTACTGGATTGGGTCAAATTGTGACCTCATATGTGGTGTAGCCAAGGCTTTATTATATTTAATTCTCTTTTTCTCCATTCAGGCTTCTCTAGCCTTCTTAGCAACATCTACTTGAATTTGGAAGGTAAAAGGAGAGGCAATGTGCCCACCCATAAAAGGATAACCTTGTGGCAAGCCATATGGAATAGCCAAATGTTGGCTAGGGGGAATCTAAGGAGGTACTTTCTTTGGGATAAAGGGGGAAAAAAGAGGCAATGATGTGGCCTAAGTATGGATAGATGGGGAAAAATGAGAAATGGGCACAATAGAGGTGGCAAGTGATATTATTTGGCTTGACGAGATTGTCACCCCAAGAGAAGAAGAGAGAGATTAAGAAGAAGAAGGAGAAACAACACTTACCTAAGGAGAAGCTGAAGTACTATATGGTTGGTATTTTGAGGGTTCTACCCCTCCTTTGAATCAAGTTGAAACCTTAGCCTCTTATGTTTCCTTGGCATTTCTTCTTCTAGGTGTGTTTCCTTCTCCTCAACATTTATCACTGCTACTAGTGATGAATGTACAAAATTGGGAACCCCAAAGGCTAACACTGATGGAGAAGTTTTTGGTGGTGAGGATACCACACTCTTTTGTTTTTCAATGGAACTAAGAGATTGGGGCCAAATAGTTACAATAACTGTAGCTGAGGTTTGCCCTAGAGTTTTCATTTTTTGACTAGATTCTGCTTTGACTTCTAACTCTCTACCCTATGTCTGCAAATTGCTTGTATCAAGGCTAGAGATAGGAGATAGATGACATTCATCCCAAAGTTCCTCCCATTTTTCATCTAAATCCACATTTCCAAAAGAGTGAGTTGTCTCACAAATCTCTTGCCCATATCTCCAATAGGCTTCTATTTTCTCAGAGTTCCAGTCTTTGTTCTTTAATGCTCTTCTTAAACCAGAAGTCATTCTGATTTTAGGATGAAAATATCTTTACTTAATATAAAAAGTTTCCCATGGCCTGTCCTCTTAAAAGGGGGAAATCCATCAATTCTACATAAAAATTAGGAATATCTTCCCTAGGATTTCTTTTGTTTTCCCAAAAAGGACAGCCCTCATGCACAATTTTGGTAGCAACCTTATTATTCTTGACCCATGAAGTTATGAAACCATTTGGGTCATATCCCCATTTATCTTTAATTAAAAATAAATTGAGGAAGGATAGCTTTCTCAACAACATGAGCTCAACATCTCTAACCTCTAGGGCCATGTTGTTTGTTACCCATGAAAAATCATACATTTTCTTCCTAGTGTCATATTCATTATTCACCATAGACACTTGTTTGGTGACCTCTAAGAATGCTAACCTAAGGTTCAAAATCTTAGGTAGCAACACTAGTTATCCACTAAAACCATGGACTCTAATAATAGTATGATGGGATCCAAAAAAGTAATCACAAGGAATAGTACAATTGGTCATAAAGCTTGAGACACTTGAAGTCAATCTATTTACAACCAGCTTTGGGCTTAGATGACAAAAAGCAGGGGAAACAAAAAGTTCCCAAAATTTGTATGGGTCACTAGTTTTGGAAAAGATAGGTGTCCATGCTGACATAGGAATGGTCCTACGTAGACCAAAGCTTGGGTCATACGTATTTAGATGCATGTATTGGGAAAAGATGCCAAAATTTTGATACAACATGAGGTGAAACAGATAAGAGGAATACGTAAAACCCCTTTAGATTTAAAATGGGTGAGTTGATCAACCATTGAATATGCAATTTGCTCAAAGAAATCTAGCTGATACTCCTGAGTCTTATCAATAGTTTTCAATCTAAAGTGGATGGCCATTTATTTTTCATAGACAGTGATATCATCTTTCATTCTAAAAATGAATGCCATCATAGAAAGTGCCTCTTGGCTGGCCTACACAAATTGTGCTCTTATTGCTAGCAGTACTTGCACAGTGGTATCATCATCCCCTAATTGCAATTCTAATTTTAGAAACCTCAATTGATTATTGACATTTGCCCACATTTTTTGCATTTTGGCAATAGTGGGAAATGTGGTTGTCTTGTCATGATACAGGGCCAACATGTCCCTGATAGCCTTTGGTGTAATTTGCACCATGAATGGACCCTGTTGTATGGTATTTGAGGTTGCATGGAACAATTCAAAAAATATTTAAACCAAGTCAGGGCACAGATGTACACCTGGGACAATGAATTATGCTAGTTGGGAAGTCCATATCCTCATTATGAATGTTTTGTATTATCCAACCTTGGCCCTCTGAAGATATCTTTGATGTGCTCCTTCTCTTAAAGCTTTGCTGGCTTGTGAAGGATTGGGTCCATGATTCTATCTACAAAATATTTCACCTTTGCTAGGTCGTTTGCATAACCAACTTTAGGGACTCTAGTCCATCGATAGGTCTTTAAGGGTTGTGCAGGGGCTGAAGCATATGATTTTCTTGTGAGAAGCTTATAAAAAGATTCATAAAACCTAGACCCTTGTTGTGAAGACTATGCCTCCTCCATCTATATCTATACTTGGAAATAGTGAACTGTGGTAATAGGTATAGAGTTTTGCAATAGGGAAGGCACTTTCACTAAGCAGGATTGCTATGAACTAAAAATGTAAGTAGCATGGATTTTCTAGTAGATGCAAGAATGTTTGAGACACTGTTAAGCTTTAACTCTAGTTATGGGGTATTTAATGACCCATCAAGTCTCAAAATGGCATTAAAACTAGATAACTATTAGCAAATCTTACTAAATCTTCATGGGATAGTGAGTTAGACATGTCATGAAAGTGGCTACGCAAGGTACCTTGGGGAATTTAAATATTTGGGAGAGGTTTAATGTGTCAAGAGTTTTGAAAATTTTGAAAAAGACTCTAAGATGCAGCCACGTGTTCAAATAACACTTATTTAAAAGAAAGAGTGGGAAAGAAAAATGGGAAAACAAAGCAACAAGGAAAGGGAAACTATCTAACTATAATACATTAGAGACACAACTTAGCTAAAATGTTTCAAGTAGATCCCATTCACAGGAATCTCTTTAGGTTTGCCTTCCATTATTACTAGCCCAAACAAATTTTTCTATTTACATGCATGAATTTTATAGGGGCTAGTCCACAATGCTTCAAATTTAGTGTGTTGACCCAACTTAGTAGCTCTTGCATCCCATTTCAAAACAATTGAGCCTACTTCAAAATGGGGATTTGAAGTCCTTTTATTGAAGAAATATATAATTATTGTCTGATTATTTATTAATGAATCATGTGATGCATCCCTCTTTTCTTGAACTTCCAAAAGTTTAGCAAGTCTAACCTACATGGGGCCATTTTCCTCGATTTCAATCTATTTTAACAGTTGGAGAGCAGGAATCTCCAAGCTTAGTGGTATTACAAGTAGGCTTGCCATAGACCAATTCATATGGGGACTTTTTTGTCACCTGCTTAGGTGTAATTCTATCATCCCACAGTGCTATATTAAGCACTTTATGCCACTCTTTGTGATGATCAACCCCTATTCTCTTGATGAGTCTAATCAGGTTCTTGTTGGTTGATTCTGCCAAACCATTACCCTAAGGGTAATAATTAGAAGAACTTTTTAGATAGATTCCATGCTTTAATGCAAATTCTGATACTTTAGACCCTAAAAATTCTTTAGCATTATCTAAAATTATGGTGTGAGGAGCCCCAAAGTGAGTAGTGATACCCCCTAAAAAATCTAGGATCACATTTTCTATTGCTTCTTTGAGTGGCACTACCTCAGTCCATCTAGTGAAATAATCTGTGGTAGTTAGAATCCATTTGTGACCCATACTTGACACTAGATTTATCATTCCAATGAATAAAATACCCCATTGGGTAAAGGGTTCATCAATAATTATAGGACTAAGGGTCATTGTTGCATTCCTTCTCATCCCCACATAATATTGACAAGATTGGCACTTTTTTACCAGTTGATAATAGTCTATAAATAAAGTGGGACAGAAATAACCTACCTCACTTATCTTTATAGTTGTGGTTCTTGTAGAAAAATGTCCACTTGAGACTCCATGATGCATTTCATGTAGTATTTTCTTAGCCTCATCTTTCTCTACACATCTTAAAAATTTTCCATCAGTATTTCTTCTAATAAGAAATTGTTCAATTAAAACAAAATGGGTCCCTTGCTGCCTATAGTATCTCTTCTTGTCCTGAGGGAGTTCTCTTGGGTAAATCCCATGTTTCATAAAATGGATCATGTTTATGACACAAGAGTTCTGATCAATTTCTTGTATCCTTAATACACTTTCCCTTTCTTTTTCTGAATCTGTTTCTTCAGGTATCATCTTTACAAGCTCTTGAGTCATGTATTGGCACAACCCCCTACCTCTGACTAACTTAGTGGGTTTGACTTATAAATCATACTCAAGGATCTTTTTTATCTATTTTTTCTCTTTTTTTAGTAATTTCACCCTCCATAATGTATTCTTTGACACTTGGGTGAGCCACAAGTATCAAAATCTTACTTCCTGATACTATATGCCTAAATTTCATGAGGGCTTTTACCATAGCATATGCTTGTTTCTCCACAAAGTTGTATCTAGTTTTTTATTCCCTAAGAGTCATTGATAAAAAGGCTATTGGATGCTCTCCCTCCTATCTATCATCTTTTTGTGTTAGGACAACAACAATACTGAGCTCTCCTCCATAGACATACATTACAAAAGGCTTAGAAAAGTCTAGGTTTCTAAGTACTAGGGCCATTGAAATTACTTTCTTGACCTATTTAAAGGCTTGTCTTCCTTCTATAGTCCACTTGAATACTAGGTCTCTTCAACAAGAGCATCACTAGTCTCACTAAGCCTGCAAAGTCATATATAAACCAACTGACAAAATCAATCTTTCCCAAAAAAGATTGAATTACTTTCTTATTTACTGGTAGAGGCAAGTTCATTATGGATACAACTCTCTCTAGATCTATGGAAACTCCTTCTTTGGATATTGTATGTTCCAATAGTTTGCCTTGAGATATTACAAAGATACACTTCTTGGGATTCAAGGATATTCCAAATTCTTGACATTTTTTAAAAATAGATTCTAGATGATCAAAATGATCAACATCATTCTTGGAAAAAATAATGAGATCATCAAGATAAATCAAGATGAATTTATTTATAAGTTCCCCAAATGTTGCATCCATAGCTCTTTAAAAAGTGGCTCTAGTATTTGATAGGCCAAATGGCATCTTAGCATATGCAAATGTTCCCTATTTGGTAGTAAATGCAGTCTTGTGTTGGTCTTCATCAGTCAACCAAATTTGATTGTATCCAGAGAAGCCATCTAGCAAGGAAAATCTCTCTGATCCAGCCATAGTCTATAAAATTTGTTCCATAGATGGTAGGGGATACTGATCATTCAGAGATGTTTTATTTAAATCTCTAAAATCCACATAGAGCCTTATGTCACCATTCTTTTTCCTAACTGGTATTAGATTTGATACCTAGGTTGAGTGTTTGATTGGAAAAATTATTTTAGAATCTAAGAGTTTCTACAACTCATCCACCATTAGAGGTTTAATCCTTGGATTTACTGGACTCTGCTTCTGTCTGACTGGCTTAGGTCCTTCAGTCAGTTCTATTGTGTGCTAAATGATGTCTCTATTATATCCATGAAGGTCTTCATAGCTCCAGGCTATGACTCTATCATATCTTTTGCATAGGTAAATTAGTCTTTCCCTTTCCTCTTGAGTTACATAATTTCCAATTTTTTATTTTCTCCCTTCACTCACCTCTATTTCAGAATAATCTGCTTTATTTACTTGGAACCTTTTCTTCTCTAGGCCTACATCTTCTGGATCAAATAGGTTTTCTAAAGCGATCAAGCCTTTGGGAAGCTTATTACTCTTTAATTGTATAACTTGGTCTCCATATGCCTCTTTAATTTTGGATTGTAATTGATCAGCAAATTCCCTTGATTGTTGCAAGAATGAGAGTACATGAGAATCATTTTCAAAGACTTGCCAATTTTCATCATTGTCTAGGATAGTTGGCCTTACAATAACTTTTACTGACTTATTATTAACTAATAGGCTAGTTGTTGGATCAAACTATGAGCCAATCTGTGCCATCCTATCAGCTTCAAAATTTTGGGTTGTAGGAACTACTTCAATATTGAAAGCTTCAAAATCTTCTATTAAGTCCCAAATTCTGTGTCTATATGATCTCATCCTTACATTTTTGGCTATTTCCTTTTCTCTGATTTGCTTCACTACTAGTTCTGAATCTCCTTTTACTATCAGATTCTTTACTCCCTTATTCTTAGCTAACATGAGCCCATGTACTAAGGATTCATAATTAGCATCATTATTAGTCTAGGCAAATTGGAAATGGTTAACTCTTAAAATTTTCTCACCATTTGGAGCTACAAGACAAATTCCTACTCTAGCACCACTTTTACTTCTAGCCCCATCAAAATTTAAGGTCCAAATTTTTGAATCCTTTTCAGATTCTTGAGTAGTTGGAGTTTCTTCCCTTCAAACATTTGGGATTTTATGATCTTCATCAAAAATGACATAAGTGCCCAGACTAGTAGAGTCATAATTTCTATATGGGTCACTATGTATCATAGCTAACAAATGGTTATTTTTCTCTTCTTGGTCATGTTCAGTCTAGTCACCTAACTCTTCAACAAAGACCTTTTCTCCCTTATTTAGCATAGCATGAGCTACCTCTAATTTAGAGGTTGGTTCATTAGTGATGTGATCCTTAGATAATGGCTCAGATAGTATTTTTATCTTTGAGCCATATTTGGTTTTTAGGATGAGGTGAGACTAATCAAGTGACATATATCCTCTTATCTTGGTTGTGAAATCCCTGGATAAACATAGGCCAAATACAGGGGGTATATCTATGACTACTACATCTTGATTGACAATTATATTAGGGCAAGTATATAATTGCAATGGGAGTTGTTTAATTCTCGCTATTGTTTGCATTGATTTTCCATCTAATTACATGACTCCTCTAGACTTCTTTTATTTTTAAAGCATTTGCTATTTGCCTAGGCATTACTGTAGTACTAACCCCTAAGTCTATCATTGCATTATGCAACAATTTATTTCCAACTATCAAAGTCAAATATAAGGCTCTATTCTATATTTACTTACCTCTATTGCATTTTTCAAAAGGGTTGTCTTCTGTAGATGAACTGTGTCTTTGAGCTTTTCTTTATCAGCATGTCTTTCTTTGGTGGTAGTATGTTTAGACATTGCTTGGCCTTGTAGAGCTTCTTATAATTGTAGAGCTTCTTATAATAGTGTCTTTTACTTTGTAATAGGTAATATGTCCCACATTGACACATGTGTTTGGGTTCTCTTCAGATGATCCACCACATTAACTTGTCCTAATGTTTGGGTTCTTGGAAAATAAGGGTACCTTGCTTTCTCTTGAACTTGTCTAGGAACTACATGGTTCTGCACTGGCTGAGGCACTTCTTGTCTAGTAGCTATGTTTTGATGACCTTGAAATGGAGGAGGCCCCATAAATTCATTATTTTTGACTTCAAGCTATTCCATCATCCTTATCTTTGATTGGGTGTAGTAATTTGATTGTACTACTGGCTTCTTGGAAGTGGAAACTTCATTCAAGAATACTGACTCTTCATCTTCAACCCATGAAAACAAATCATGTTTAAGGGTTATTTATTCTTGTTTTTTTAAGGACATACCTTGCATTTGAGCCATCATGACTAAATTTTGCATACCAGGGGATTGGTAGGCTTGAGTGTCAGAAGTACTTACAAATTGTCCATCCATTCTTCTTTGCTTAGCTACCTTTTGTTGTAGATTACCCATGGGACAATCTCTGGGCATATGATCATTATTACAAGGGAAACACCAAGCATTGGTGCCATCTACATAATTATTCTTCCCTTGAACAATCTCTCTATTTGGATTAGGGGGAACAGTCTATGAGGGTGTAGGGACTGCAACTAATTAGTTTGCTAGCTAAGGGTTATTTTGCCTTTGATGACCCTGATACTAGTTTGGTTGTGGTGGAAATCTATTTCCTTGGTAGCCTTGATATTGGGGTTTAGGATAAGGATTTTTCTATCTTTTTATGTTAATTAACTCATTATAAAATGTCCTTAAGATGTTCTTGATATCATCCATCTCAGATGACTAGGCAAGGACAAGTTCTTTAGTAGGTTATTGAGGATATGTGTACATAGACACAGGTGGGACTATGGAAATAGGGGTTTCTTGAGGTAAATGTAAGGTAATCTCTAGAAACATGGGCATGGGAGGCCTTGGGGGCAACTTTCCAGCATCTATTAAATTATTTTCAGCTTTGACTGCATAGTCATAAGCTTCTGACAGAGTCTGACCTGCAAGTGACTGAATCATTACTAGTATATCTAAATTTAAAGCTTTAAAATAAAATACTATAGTGTCATGTCCCCTTTTTCGTGGACATTGATAGGTTTGATGATTAGCTTATTATGTGACCTTCGTAGGCTAATAGGATGGATAGAGGGTCATAATGGAGCTTGGATTGACTTTGATTCACAGGTTTTCTACATTTGATTTTCATTCAGGTTATTTCAGACATATTTGGCCAGAGCTCCTACTTTTTAGGGATATTTGTTATGCAGTGGAGCACCTTTATTTTGGTATGGTCATATGCGGAATCACTCCCTGATTCACCTGCTTCGATCGGTTTGAGGATCCGACGTATACTGAGGGAGATATTAATATTTGATTGATTTAATCAAATATTAATTATTTGGTCTCATTAATAATTAATTATTAATTATTAATTATTTGCTCTAATTTTAAATTAGAAACCCTAATGCTAATTTAAGAAAACCCTAATTAGGGAAAGCATATCTTTTGAGGGTATAAGGGTTTCACATGGAGGCCATTATGGATTATGCATTGATTATTGATTATTGAAAATTGAAGAATTTCTTCTGTGAAGACTGAGCCTAGGGTTCCAGGATTCCATTGCAGTGGAGAACGTTCCCTCTTCATTGTGTGTGATTTAGAGGCTGTGAGATATCAGCTGATTTATTGCCAAATTGAGAGATAGCTTCATCCAGAAGTTATCACAGAGATACAGATATGAGAGATAGCTTCATTCAGAAGTTATCACAGAATTCCAGGTTTGAGAGATAACTTCACACAGAAGTTATCACAGAGCTTTCCAGGTATTTCTTGATTTAGTTCATGCTTTTGTTTCAATAAATTATACAGAGAGAGATCTGCTGTATTAGATACCATAGATTTCCAGATCAGGGATCAACAGACAGGTTGTGCTGAGTTGGCGGCCGTACTAAGTCCGTACAGGTCCGTACAGATCCAATCAGGCACCGACATCGGCAGAGAGAGGGCTTATAGCGACCGACATCGGTCGACTGAGGACCAACGTCGGTAGAAAGCCGACCGACAGAGACCGACGTTGGCGAGATATCGACCGACGACGGCGTCTGTGTGTCGACACAGAAAGGCCGAGACCCTTCCAGATTCAGATTTCACTCCCAGATTTGTAAAACACAGGGTTTTAAGACCAGACTGTAATATTCTTTAGTTTGTATGCCAGAGACTCAATTGTGTAATCATCCAGAAGAACAAGTAATGAGATCTTGATTTGTTATTAAGAGATTATACTGTGATTTGTTTATGCTTATTTGAATATATTCTGCAAGTTTGTATTGTGATCAGAGTTTTATGAGTTTATATATTCCCTGTTTGAAGGGGACATCACAGTGGTATCAGAGCTTTGGTTTTTGGTATCAGAGTTTTTTGTGCAGATAAGAGACATTGCTACCGCTTGCAAGCATTTCGATGATGCTCGTCAGTTGTTAGCAGTATATGGGTGGGGTTCTCCTACTAGCATCGAACAGGGAGGTAGTTATTTGTCCTTGACAGAGATCCACTCTTTATGGGAGGCTATCCAGATTCTGAGACAGGATTATATGCAGTTGGTCGCCGACAGAGATTATCTTATGGAGTGGGGTAGCACAGCATATGATGCATTCTTGGTCGAGGAAGATAAGGTGAGTGAGCTTACTCAGCAGCTAGAGGTGACTTCTGAGATTCTCGAGACTACGCAGTTAGCTTATGAGGAGTCACAATTTCATTTGGATGAGATGACCATGGAGTTAGAGCGTTTACGGTCTTCACCAGCCCCAGACTCAGAGGTTAGTACATTAAATGTTGTTGGTGAGTACGTTCCTATAGTTGTAGCTAAGGAACATGTTGTTGAGGCTGACACACCGGTTCAGGATTTGGGAGTACCTGGTTCTGATGAGTTTGGGATACCTCTCCAGATTGATTCTTCTCACACAGATGACAGTGTGGTCCAGTTGATTGTGCCACCATTACAGAGGGATCAGTTATGGGATGGATTAACACCATCTTTTGTAGATAGGATTTGCAGTTGCCAAGTACACAATCTACAGTATCGACACATCCAGGGCAGTTGTGATTTCAGAGATTGGTTGAGTTGTGTTCGCCAATTTGATTATGGGTTCCTCTTTGTTCTACTTCTGTTGATGTTACAGGTACTTGCATTAATTCACAGCAGTGCAGAGCATAACTACATTTGGGATCCAGGTGGATCGAGTATTTCATTGTTCCGAGATTGCTTGGGGACAAGCAATTTCCGGAGGGGCGGATTGTCATGTCCCCTTTTTCGTGGACATTGACAGGTTTGATGATTAGCTTATTATGTGACCTTCGTAGGCTAATAGGATGGATAGAGGGTCATAATGGAGCTTGGATTGACTTTGATTCACAGGTTTTCTACATTTGATTTTCATTCAGGTTATTTCAGACATATTTGGCCAGAGCTCCTACTTTTTAGGGATGTTTGTTATGCAGTGGAGCACCTTTATTTTGGTATGGTCATATGCGGAATCACTCCCTGATTCACCTGCTTCGATCGGTTTGAGGATCCGACGTATACTGAGGGAGATATTAATATTTGATTGATTTAATCAAATATTAATTATTTGGTCTCATTAATAATTAATTATTAATTATTAATTATTTGCTCTAATTTTAAATTAGAAACCCTAATGCTAATTTAAGAAAACCCTAATTAGGGCAAGCATATCTTTTGAGGGTATAAGGGTTTCACATGGAGGCCATTATGGATTATGCATTGATTATTGATTATTGAAAATTGAAGAATTTCTTCTGTGAAGACTGAGCCTAGGGTTCCAGGATTCCATTGCAGTGGAGAACGTTCCCTCTTCATTGTGTGTGATTTAGAGGCTGTGAGATATCAGCTGATTTATTGCCAAATTGAGAGATAGCTTCATCCAGAAGTTATCACAGAGATACAGATATGAGAGATAGCTTCATTCAGAAGTTATCACAGAATTCCAGGTTTGAGAGATAACTTCACACAGAAGTTATCACAGAGCTTTCCAGGTATTTCTTGATTTAGTTCATGCTTTTGTTTCAATAAATTATACAGAGAGAGATCTGCTGTATTAGATACCATAGATTTCCAGATCAGGGATCAACAGACAGGTTGTGCTGAGTTGGCAGCCGTACTAAGTCCGTACAGGTCCGTACAGATCCGATCAGGCACCGACATCGGCAGAGAGAGGGCTTATAGCGACCGACATCGGTCGACTGAGGACCGACGTCGGCAGAAAGCCGACCGACAGAGACCGACGTTGGCGAGATATCGACCGACGACGGCGTCTGTGTGTCGACACAGAAAGGTCGAGACCCTTCTAGATTCAGATTTCACTCCCAGATTTGCAAAACACAGGGTTTTAAGACCAGACTGTAATATTCTTTAGTTTGTATGCCAGAGACTCAATTGTGTAATCATCCAGAAGAACAAGTAATGAGATCTTGATTTGTTATTAAGAGATTATACTGTGATTTGTTTATGCTTATTTGAATATATTCTGCAAGTTTGTATTGTGATCAGAGTTTTATGAGTTTATATATTCCCTGTTTGAAGGGGACATCACAGTGGTATCAGAGCTTTGGTTTTTGGTATCAGAGTTTTTTGTGCAGATAAGAGAGCCCCTAAGTAAGGGACATCACATATAGCCATACTTGGTAATGGTCTTGATATAGTAGGAATCCTTTCTCAAGTATTTTTAAATCTTGAATTGAAATCAGTCATTGCTTCTTATGGTGCCCTTTTGATAGTAATCAATTATTGCAACAAAGAAGATTTATCACCCTTTTCTTCAAATCTTTCAAATAAAACATCTCCAAGTTCATCCCATGTAGATATTGTATTTGGGGTCAAATATCAATACCATTATAGAGCCTTATCTTTAAAATAAGCTGCTAAAAATCTTATTGCCACATTCTGTTGTGTGACCACATGGATGGCACAGACATCAGACACATCCTGCAGATGTTCTTTAGGTGTTTTGAAATCTTGCCCACTTAATTTAGGTAGAGCTTTCAGGGGATTTATTGGAATAGGGTCCCAAGTGGCTGGTGATATTGGGAGAATTAGAGGACTACTAGAGTTCCAACTTGCATAATTCCTTGGGGGTATAGGTGCTCCCATATTTACTCTTGGTATTACTATAAACTGATTTACCCTTCTACTGGGACTAGTTATCAAAGGTGGAAAAAGAATACCTGGATTTATAATAGATTGAGATCTTGTTATTGGTCCACAGCTCTGACTCATTATATCTCTCTAGTTCATATGGTATTGAAATAAAATTCAAGATGGTGTCCCATCGGGTGTACCAAAAACTATTGATGCTTATAATTGTGATGTTTCCAACACCAACAATGGAAAGTTTTAGGAATGTGGGACTTGTGACCTAAAATGACCTCCAAATTTTAAAGAAGTTGGCTCTTCTTTATCTCAAATGTATTTTAGGGAAAAAGGATAGAAATTAAATAGAAACACAAATAAAATGAAATAAAATCTAACTATGGTGATGTGCCTAAATTTAATTCAACCCTTAATTCTAAGCACAGTGACGCTATCTTTAGGATTCAATTACATTAAAGAGCAAACGAGGTATGATCAATGTAAAATATGAAAATAGATAGGATCAAAGGCTCACAACTTAGATGATTTTGTAATAACATATAAATTATCAACAAAGGCACATAACTCAGTCTTCTTATTAATTTTCCAGTCACATAAAATGCATAGAGACATGCACAGTTATACAAACTTTCTAACTCAAGAAAATAGAATATAGGAAAATGATATTCCTGGTCATAGCTAAAAAATTCTAAAACTTCTTGACAATAATCTCTTGTAAAAAATTCTCTCTATCTTTTGATCCTCTTCTGGCAATCTCTACACCCATATTTATAACATCAGACTAACTCTAGATTGCTTGCACGTTCCCAATCCAACGGTCTAACTGAAATCTAATTGAATTGGAAGTGTCTAACAAAAGATATTTCCTTGATCTAAAATGTTTCATCTCCCTACAAGTTCATTGGCTAAAATAGAGACACAAGATGCTTCCCACTATGAAATAGTGAGGACACTTGGTAGTATCCACTTTTTCACTTGAAAACCATCTCATTATTTAGGTGACACCAAAAAATGACACTTGGTGCCTTCCACAAAACTTACATAAAACACACGACACTTTCCACGTAAATTATACTCTTTATATGTCTTTGCTCAGGAGTGTTTAATCTTTGACAACTATCATAGTCTGTTGCTTCAAAACTTTAACAACTTACAAAAAATGGGACCCACAATACTTCTTCCCTGAGCAGCTTCAAAAGGGGAATAGGGATAGGTGTCACTTTCCACGTATCTTTAATAAGGGATACATGGTGGCTTCCATTGCTTTATCTAAGGACACATGGAGGCTTTTGTTGAGCTTTAGCTAGACTATAGAAACATTAGATACTTATTTTAGATTCATACGGATGGTGACGCTTGGTGGCTTCTACTGACTTTAGTAATAAAACTTGGGGCCCACCACAGTCTTTAATTTAACAATGAAACAAAATGAAGATATTTTTGATGTTGACACATGGCAACTTCCACTTTCTTTAGCTAGGGATATGTGGCATCTTCCATTGCTTTTAGAAAAACATATTGAAGCCTTCCGCAGTTGCCACTTGGCACCTTTCGCTTGACCCTGAGAGAGGCTTATTGAAAGAAGCTTTCAAAACTCATAAGAAATTTTAAACGTGGATGTCAACACTTTTCATGCTCTGTTGAGTTACCACAAGACACGTGGCATGTTTCAAGTAACTTATATAAAGTGTGTCTCAGTTGATGACACTTGGTAGCTTCTGCATGACTTTGATACTTAGACAAAATTTAGGTAAAAATAAATTCGCACCTATGCTTTGTGTCAAAAAACTTCACTACTTTGAAACTAAAACACACAGGGACAAAACTTGGAGCACATAACTAAAACTCAAAAGATAAAAATGTAGAGTTTCTTTATGCTACAATTTATTTTAATTTTTTCCTTGTAAGGTTTGATTAAATATTTTAACCAAGTGGGATGTATGGCATAACAAGCATTGATGTGTGTATCCATTATTTTGTTTTACCTTTGTCTATAAGTGGTTATGTCTTATAGGTGAAAATAGGCTATGTGATATATTCTCAAGGGGATAAAAACTTAGTCTTAGAAATTGTTCATCAATCATATCATGAGGAATTTCATCATCACATCATGGTAATTTGAAACTTTTCCATTTTGTTATTTGGTATTAATTAGTAAAGAAAGATCAATTGTGATTTTCTTGCATTATTATTATTATTATTATTATTATTATTATTATTATTATTATTATTATTATTATTGGCTCCTTTTTTTTGTTATTTTCACAATATGTGTATCTATTAGTACCTCATTGGTTGATTTATTATGAGTATCTTGGGATAAATGATTTGTTTGGATTGACTCACCCATATCATGAGTGGAGATATTATAAAGTGAAATGACCTTAAAGATGCATTTAGTATCTGAATGTAGCATATTGAAATTTTTTATGGTTCAACATAGGATTTATTGTATATAATATCCCATCATGCATAAATTTACACATCTATATAATGTAGATGGGGTATATTCCATTGTGTGTATCCAAGGTCTATCCAAGAGTAAATTATAATTCAATGATTGAAACATTACTTCAAACATGGTTTGTATTATTTTTGGTTAGGATGTCAAATTTAATTTGATTTGGACAATAGATGGGCTACATGATTTATCAAATCCTTTGACATGCATGTCAAATTTTTGTATACCATTAGGGTTAATACCCATGGTGGTTAGGATTTATGTGATAAAAATGTTTATTCAAAATCCATTATCAAATAATGATATTTTAATACATTTTTTTTTCATATTAAATTATATAAATAATGATAAGTCTTGATGATTACATCCTTAGATGGTAAATTTTTATGATCAAAGGTGATAAGGTTTGTATTTTTATTTATATCTTTCATAATATTGATAAAGTAAGCTGGTTCTATATCACTTGGTACTTGGGGTTTATAAAATACTTCATATTATATATCCTTATAATTATTTGATTATTTTAATAGCTCAAGGATTTAAATCTTAGAATGTGTATTGTGTAATTGGTCAACAAGGTTATATCCTTTATATTTGATTACAATTTTAGGCTTAGAAAGAACTTGTTATATATTAATAGTTTGTTGAGCAAGTTGGGTACTCTTCCATCTTCATGTAGTGATAAAATAGACTATAGAATCCAATATGAGTCATGGGTGAGTAATGGGTTTAGGATGGTAGATATCACTTGAATAGGATCTAAGGGGGATAAATGGTTTTGAACATGCACATTGGCATCTACTAAAGCTAGATGATGGTTTAATATTATTGAAAAAAAGATTATAAACATAAATTTTAGCCTTATCTTGATTAGAATAATTCTCTTTATGTTGTAACATTTGATTTTTATGATGAGTATAATTGGGTTCACCATTATTGGATGTGGATGTACTAGACTTAACATGGTTATTTCTTGCTTCTTGGGTAACATGTAAGAGTAATCAATTTTTTTAATATTTAAATGCTTGATTAATATTTATTTATATTCCATGTTAAAATGATCTTTATTAACATTTTCAATGTTTTATAAATGTAAATATAGTTTTCAAAGGATTGTAAACCTCAGAGGTACAAATTACTAAAATTAGAAACCCTATAAAACTGAAAAAGGCATAGTGGCCAAGTTCACCAAATTTTTAAACATAAATTTAGAAGTATGGGGATAGGGTTACTAGGTGGAATAATTTATACATAAGAGTGGTAAAATAATTTTTAGTAGGCCAATTAATTGCATACTTATATACATGAATATTCAAAATTATAGAATTAAGATATGTTAAATATATAAAATACCAAATTTTAAATATGTTCAATTGCTTACAATACCAAAGATAAATGGTACTTAGATGGGTTTATTATGAACAATTAGATCTAGGTTGGACATGATAATAAGTGTAAAGGATCAAGAAATATTTTGGAACAGCCATCAGATTCTGGAAATACTATCTATGTATCTCTAAACACTATTATTTCCTTTGGACACTACAATCAACACGTGTTTTTTTTAAAATGCTAATTTCCTTTACAGAATATCCATCAGATATTTATGTGACCAACTTCACGATTATAGGTTTTTGGTCTCATTTTAAATGATGCCTTAAAACCTAGAATATAAGTTGTCACTATTTTCTTATTGATGAAACCCTAGCTCTTCACCCTTTTTCACCCTTAGAATGAGTTTTTCCTAAAATGGGTTAGTGGGCTCACAATGTTGAGATGAACTCAAATACCCCTTTGTTAATGAGCACTACTTAGATATCCAATACTCCAATAAGGGCCTCAAAATTAAGTAGTTCTCCCCTATGTGTGGGAGTGTGTATGAGAAATGGTTATATATATATATATATATATATATATATATATATATATATATATATATATATATATATATATATATATATATATATATATATATATATATATATATTAATGAGCACTACTTAGATATCCAATACTCCAATAAGGGCCTCAAAATTAAGTAGTTCTCCCCTATGTGTGGGAGTGTGTATGAGAAATGGTTATATATACATATACTAATGAGCACTACTTAGATATCCAATACTCCAATAAGGGCCTCAAAATTAAGTAGTTCTCCCCTATGTGTGGGAGTGTGTATGAAAAATGGTTATATATATATATATATATATATATATATATATATATATATATATATATATATATATATAACCATTTCTCATACGAACTCCCACACATAGGGGAGAACTACTTAATTTTGAGGCCCTTATTGGAGTATTGGATATGTAAGTAGTGTTCATTAACAAAGGGGTATTTGAGTTCATCTCAACATTGTGAGCCCACTAACCCATTTTAGGAAAATCTCATTCGAAATTAAGTAGTTCTCCCCTATGAGTGGGAGTGTGTATGAGAAATGGTTTTATATATATATATATATATATATATATATATATATGCATGAAATTATATATCTTCTAACTTAACAAATACCTATCATAGGTTGTTCCTTATATGTTTTAGACCCCTTTTATGATTTATCCTATGATTGATATAGAAAAATAGGGTAGAATAAATTATTTGTGTGATTTATTAAATGAGACTTTGTACATGTTTTCCCAGTATTTTCTAGATGAATAATGGGAAGGCTTAAACTTATATTTATACGACACGTTCTAAAAATATTTCACAATAGGGTTCAATAAGACAAAGAGGTTGAGCCATAGGTTTAGAATAATTTTCAATTTGGATGACTTTAGGTGAGTAGACACTAGAAACGATGATAATATCCATATGTGGATGATAATGTCTAGAAGGCTAGAAAATAAGTATGGATCTATAACTAAAAGTGAAGGATATATATCAGTTTTGAGATTTATATATTGTAAAATTTATCTAGGTTATCAAAATGATATGGTTCAGACCATAAGATAATCATTTAGTTATAGTGAGATAGAAAGTATGGTCCTTTTGGTAGTGAGAATGTCTAAAATAGAAAGGTAGAGTCATGATTGATATTTGTTAAATATACAAGATTAAGATTATATAATAACATCTAAAATATCTCTTTTAAACCATTGTCCATAAATTTATATGATTAATTGATCAATCACATAATTATATTTTCACCTTTCATGACACTTCCAAAGTGGCAATTTCATATTAGAGCTAGTGTCTTTCCTAGGATAAAATCTCTCATTCCTTGTAGTAATGTTAAAAGTATCATCAAAGTTGAGTCTATGAAAAAAGTATTTCATTCCACCCACATCCCATATTTTATCATTGACCAACTCAATGTCCTTGAAGATTAGGAGCATGTATATGTGTATCCTACCATTGTACCCATTCATATGTGAGGCCACCAATACAAATATCTTAAAGTATTAAACTCTATCACCCTTATTATCTTTATACTTAGGACTAACCTCATTATATTTTCATTTACTTTATGTATGACATTGATTGGACATATTAAACCTAAAATATTTGATCAAATTCCTATAGTCATCTAACCAAAATAAACCCAATTAGTCATTTCCAACATCGAATAGTAACTATGCTAACATAGGGATAACAAAGTGAAGTGGGAACATAATAAATGATGGCTGCAGCTCTGGGTTTTGCATGCGCAAACCCAAATTTGAAATCAGGTGCAGCGTGCCGAGCGGCTGGCGAGGCTGTGGAGGAGATTCTTACTACAAGTAAAGGGAAAGGGATTCCTACTGTGGGGATTAAAGAAACCACAGCTGTGTGTTTGGCCTTTGATCCTAGTTCAGGGCATGGACCAGGGGGACGTTCCTATGCAGATGTGGTAGCCTTTGAAGCAGAAATTCATGAAGCTCGGCCTCATACAACACCTGTACCTACCCACGTTTCACCTGTAAGTGCCTTAAAACCTATTAGGGTAACTCTAGACCCTAAATTAGCAGAGTATATCTTCCAAGAAGAAAAATGGTTTTCCTCTTGTGCTGCCATTTTCTATTTTCGTGGTTTCTGGCCTTCGTTTGTAGATCTATAGAATTGGATTGCTAAGAGTTGGTTGCATATTAAAGACGGTCAAATCCAGACCTGTGCTAGGGGTTTTTTTATAGTAATATTTCAAAGTCTTGAAGATAGGCAGTCTATATTGTGCCACAATAATTTCTCTTGGCAGGGCAGGTTTCCTCTTTTGGCCAAACCTTGGCACAAGGATTTTAATCCTCTCTCAGAATCTTTTAACAAGATCCCTTTATGGGTGCGGCTCCCTTATCTTCTGATTCATTTGTGGCAAGAGGCAGTTTATAAAACCATTGGAAATGCTTTAGGGGAGTTTCTGTATGAAGATGACTGTATGAAGATCCCCCATTCGATGTGTGCACGATTTCTGGCTGTTCTGGATGTTTCAAAGGGCCTTCCTGAGGCGATATGCATTGACTCCCCAAGGGGTACCTAGACACAAATCTTGGATTATGAGGGGATTCCTTTCAGGTGTAGGAAGTGTTACCAAACAGGACATTTAACTGCCCATTGTGGTGCTAGGAAAAACAATCCCAGATGTTCACCTTCTTGGTGGCCAAAGGATTTCTCTGAACATAGCACAGACAAACTACCTTCAGAGACTTCTACAGATTCCAAGATCGAGAATGAGGTAAGGGTGCAATCTGAATCAGAAGATGAAGAGGATTCACTAGAGAATCAATCAAATGAAGCCTCTGAGGAAGCTATAGTTAATAATACAGCTGAGCCTGTGGAGGAGATGGTGATCTCATCCCCTATTCTGGAGGATCTTTATAAGAGCCAGACTGTGTTAGACTATCACAAGGAGTTTATGCCTATTGGTGGCCAAAGATCTTTGTCTTCTTAGGCATGGGTTGTTGAGGTAGCTAAGGTTGAAGATGGCTGGACTGTAGTCAGAAGAAAGAAGTCTAAGCCTTTGGTCCCTCCGCTTGAAATGAATCTTCGGTCATGCAATAAGAAAAAATTGAATTTAAAAGATTCATCCAAAGTTCCTTTCTGCTGATTGGTTTTTGGGGGCAGTAAACCGGTCATTTTTTGGTTTGCTGGTCACAGTTCTGGAAGCTTTGTTTTCTTTCAGACCAGTGATTTGACAGCTATTTTTTTTTTGTTCTTATCTGTTGGTTACAGGACCATGTAAAACTTGGTTTTGGCTCTTTTTTGTTTTCAGGTTCTTGCGTTAACCTGGTTGTGCTTTAATGTTTATCTTTCTCCTTGTTCAAGGTTTCGGGGTCCCTTCAAAACCTATTTTTACCTTAATCTAAAACATCAAATAGTAACTCTAATACAATATCTTCACTTACATTAAGGGACATTGTATTTATGTTTCCCATTAGTTAGCCACTCTCAATTAGAAACATGATGTAGTACAACTCTTTTGGTATCGTCATGAACATACTTTTCTACTCATCATCTAAAACTCAATTCTAGAACCTCAACCAAATCCACCTAATCCATATACCTACTCATCTCTTCATCAGTTATCTCATGTTGACCCTAGTAAGTCAAGTGTGTGAATGTTAGAATTCATATTTCCTAGTATATAATATTATGGGATTTATAATCTGAATAGTGCCTTTATTTATATATTTATATATTTTTTATTATGATGTTGAAAAAGTATCGATAACATGCCTCATGATTCTATGGAAATGACAAATGGGTTTTCACTCTAGATTAGATAGTCTTCTAGTATATCTATGCCTTACTATTAGTAAAATAATTCATTCCCTATAAAGTAACATTTGTAACATAACATGTGGTCTATCTTGTGTATTGTCAACTTTTATTCTAATAACTATTTTTATATCAATTATTTCCACATTATTTATTAAATATACTAATGGTGACCTACTCATACTTGTAATTCATTGGTCTATGTATTGTTCATCTTACTCTTTGGTAATGCTGGATTTAACCAAGATGTTAGTCCATGGTACACTTGCTAAATTAGTATTTTATGTATTATTTATATTGAAACAAACATTATTTTATTTATCAAAATATGAAATCACTATCTTTATTTTATCTATGTTATTTTGAATGATTGATTTTGAATCATCTATGTATTCATTTGGGCCAACTAGTGTAAAATTAAAACCACATAAATTATCATCAATTTTCATTTGTATCATCATTATAACTATCATCTAAATTATCATTAATGTCTTTTATAAATATTAAATTTGGATCTTCTAAATTTACTAATAAAGGTAATTCATGTGCATCCTCTAATTTTTATAATTTTATAGGTGAATTTTATTGTTATTAAATATTTTTAGATCGTAACTTTACACTATGTGTATTATATTCACTAACCTCATATGTATGCATTTTTTCTATATATTTTATCTCTATTGGAGGAACTATAGTGGTTTAAGGTGATTCTAAGTGTGATTTATCCATGGTAATAAATTTTGTAATCTTAGAATATTTTAAGGGTTGGTTATTAGTAGGTCATGCATATAGATATCTATCATGTGAAAATTTGACACACTAATATAAATTACAAGGTAAATATTACATTGCATGTATGCATGGCCTACCCAATAATAAATTATAGTGAAAATTATTATGTGTTACTTGAAACTAAGTAGATAATAGTTTGAGCCATACCTTGATATCTAAAGTGACAAAACTCAGAGCTTGGCTAGGCACATCATCAAATCCTTTTATATTTTTAGATGTATTTTGAATATAATCCATATTAATACCTATTATCTATTAAAAAAATTAAGATTAAAAATATTCAATCCTAAATGGTTATCTTTTATTATTGTACTTTTGATTTGAACTTGTATTAACAAGGGAAGAATCTAATTGATAGTAGATTGACTACAAAAAAAATCATTTCCAAAATATATAACATCCTCAAAATTCTTAAAATTATTTACAAAAAATTCAAAATGAGAAGGATTTGTGTCATGAGGCCTAGGTGTCTAATTCAATTCTTGATATAAAATATCCTAAAAAATAGTAGCTTTCTAAAAGAATTATAACATATAAATCTTAGCTAATGTATTCTTTAATTGATCAAAAATATCATAACCTTTAGATTGATTAATATTTAGGTTAGATATAGTTGAGGGAATGGAGGGATTGATTTATTTTACTCATATTTACATCCTTGATGGGGAACCTAACCTAATTTAATGATAATAACTCACAAGATCTACTATAAATATAAGGTGAATAATATAGGTAGGATATGATCTAATATAGTTGTGTCGTATAGGGGTAAGAGGAACAAAAAGAACCATTTTTTCCTTTTAACATCTAGTATTAAAATTTGTAAAATTAAATTTAACATGAAATAATATTCATCATCTAATTATTCATTATTAGGCTCTTGATTGATATTGAATTTTATCTTTTCCTTTAAATAATACATCCATAGACTTACATTTAATGAAGTATTTTATATATTATATGGAAGTAACATGTAATTAAGACTAAGAATATTTGAAGAATGAAATAATAGATAAATTTATTCATTATGATCATGATTAGTATGAAATTTTCAAAATCTAAAATTTGAAACCCTAATAGAAATGCTAAAGGGGATAGAAGGAAAACCTATGGGAAGCTAAATTTTGTAATATTAAACAAAAAATGGGTTCACCAATATGTTTTATCAAAATTGGATATTAATCAAAGGTTAATATAATTATAAAAAAATGTTGAGTAAAATCATATTGTATAAAATATGCCATAAAAAAAACAACTAATTTAGAACTTACTATTTATATAAATATGCTAAAATGGTAAAATAGTAAATAAAAATAACTTACCTAAAAATCAAAACTAAAGGAATATAATGGATACTATATGATCGACTATGGGACTTTGTGAGGTCTATGGGAATTAAGAATATAGATTCATTTAAATATAACATAAGGTTATATTATTAGAACAAGGTTGGCATGCACTGTCATATGTATGGTTCACTAGTGTTCATTAAGTTTTTTCCATCTATTTGAATTCAGATTGATGTGCCTTCTCCTGTAGGTCTTATGTGTGTGATCATATCTATTTGATTCACTATGATAACCATTATTTACTTTATTATTCACTTGCAAACCTAGCTTAATGATAATGAGGAATAAATGCAATAAATGAGGAAAGGGGGTTAGGGGATGAGTTTTTTTTCAATTCAAGACCCCATGCATTGAGAACTACCTACATACTAGTACTTTGAAGAGGGATCAAAATCCATGCGGTTATCCTATCCTATTTTGGTGTCTATGAAAATCAATGTAATGTTATATATTAGTGTAATAATGTGCCTCAAAATTAACTCCTGACCTTGGATGTGTATTAATACTTATCCTATGGATACTTGGGATATACAGACTCAAAATTGAGGGAAATATGTGCTTTCCTCTCAATTTTTAATTATAATAATTAGATTATTTTTAATATATAAGACTCTTTTCAACTAAAGAAAAAATAAATAGAAAATGTGTTTATACGGTGGTATTTTTTGAATTTCCATGAATGGGACTTGTGAAAGATGTATAATGACCTATTAGATGAATATAAATTGGTATATTATCTGATGTTTGGCAAGAGGATGAAATTTGCAACTTCATCCACTACCATTGAGTAATATTCTCATTAAGGATTGGCCTTGTCTAAGGAGTGAAGATAGCTAAAATGAAAATGTAAATTAGTTTTATAGTGAGTATAGGTTTCTTGGAATGAATAATACAAATATTTAGTATCATAATTTCCTAAGGATAGAGGGTCATCCACATAGAAGTAAAGGAATAGTAGTTTAAAACTATATAATTGAGAATAGGGTGTGTATAAGGAGTCATCATAAGTGCACTATTTTATCATTAAACATTAATTTTAGTGACTATAGGGATTGATGAAGGTTAATATAATATAAATGGAGCATAAATTTATTGATCAAATCCAATATATTCAAAAATGAACCATGCAAAGGAAAATAAATATTTCATATATGGATAATACAATATAAAATACAAATACCATTATAAAACTAACTCAACATGGCTAAATTAGTTATAAAAATGTATGGGACTAGGAAGAAGAGGTGAAAATATTGGAAAATAGCACCAGGGGAGGATAGGCTAATTAGATAGCATAATAATAATAATTATAAAAAAATATAACAAGTTATCATATAAAAATATTTCATAAAGTACCATGAAGTAGCCCACCCCTATCCCAATGCACTCCTTAAGATGTGCACTTAGGGATATGGATTCATTGACAAGTCATACAAGATAAATAGTCATTAACTAAAAAATATTTATGTATATAAGGTCTATATAATATACCCTATAATGATTATATCCAAGTTTGAGTACTTGAGATAAGATCTATCCAAGGGCTTGAGAGCTAAATGTCTAACTCAAAGTATGTTGTTGTCATAGGTGTCCATATAGGCATTTACATTAGGATCCTATCATATATACATGATGGAAAAAAACCCTTATTTCAAGGTGTTCTCATGATAAAATTATATTAATATCATGGCATAGATGAATCTAAATTCCCATTCCCATGTTGTACACTATGCCTTATTCTATAACCACTTATTTCATGGCTATATAAAATAATTTGATAAGGTTTTTATTAAAATAATATTGTGTGTGTGTGTGTGTGTGTGTGTGTGTGTGTGTGTGTGTGTGTGTGTGTGTGTGTGTGTGTGTGTTTCACCCATGAATAGACAATTGATGAACATACTACACACTCATACATTACCATATCACCCAAGTGTCAAACTTAGGTGCTCTCATGAGGCACAAAGAGAAAATAGACATCCCTTATTGTACTGAGGTAGAACAAAATTTTAAATAGTATGGTGGCCATTGTATATAATATACTATCAACTATGAAAAACATATATATATATATATATATATATATATATATATATAGTATCATCATTATTCATGTTATAGTCACTATAATTAACATTTAATTTTAAAAATAATGCACTTGTGAACACTCCTTATGCACCCTTAACCTATTCTAATTACATGGTTCCAAACTGATATTCTACTAATGTTATGTAGATGACCCTCTATCCATAGGAAATTTTGATACTGAACATTCCTATTATTCATTCTAAGTAGCCTAAACTCAATATTGCATTGGTTCACACTTTCAGTTTAGCTTCCTCTACTCCTTAGATGAGGATACTCCTTAAAAATAATCCCATTGGTTGTTAGTGTTTGAAGATTTTATTTTCATCCCCCAAAAAAACAATAGATAATTTTAAAAATTGAAATTCAGCTAATAGGTCATCCTAGATGTTTCACAAGTCCTGTTTAAGGAAATTACAAAAATACCACTATACAATCACATTTTATATACATTTTTTAACTAATTGGAAAGAGGTTTCCATATTTCAAATACAATATTTATTCTAACTATAAATTTAGATTAAATAACTTATTCTTCCTAATTATAAGTCCATACAACCTAAATATGCTTGAGTTAAGTCTAAATATACTAGCAATGTAATAGTTCATTATTCAGACACTTAATTACATAAGGATTGCACCAAAATATAAAATTACACCATTATTTCACACACATAATTATATCATTTAATAACTGCATGGATTTTATTCCCACTTCAAAGAATTGGTGTGTAATAAATTCTCAAAATAGGGTTTATTGATGTCAAACACAACTTCATCCCCTATCCTCATTTTATCATTTTTATGCATTTATTCCTCATTATCATTGAGCTAGGCTTATAAGTGAATAATAAATCACATAACATATGACACAGTGAATTAGGGAACCTAGAATAGACAAACAATACCTACAAGTGAAGGAAAACCAATATAAATTCATACAGAGGGAAAAAACCCAACTAATGTTGATGTACCCTACATACAATAACATAATCTAACCTCATCTAAATTGTATGGACATGTCCCTGATTAAAATAGAGCCTTGTTCCTAGATCACAATGACCTCACACATATCCACATCTAATCACATAATCTTTGTTTTATCCCTTCAGATCTGAGTTCTAACTAAGTCATTTCTTTTTTTAGAACTTTCTCTTTTTAGCATATTTCTATAATTAATAAGTTCCAAATAATTATTTTTTATGTTATTTCATATCTTATACATTCTAATATTACTCAACTATTTTTCATAATTATATTAATAAATTATTAATATACAATTTTGATTAAACACATTCAACCCAAAAAAAACATACTCATGATATAGTAATCATATATACCATCAATAATATCTACCTCTAATTATCTATCTAACCTCTAATATAATAAGGGATAGGTTTATGTTGGCACCTAACCACATTTATTTACATGAAATCTCATACCTATCCTAAATATATATGGACATCATCTCATAAAGTAGGGTTTCATTGTGTTTTCCATGCCACATTATCCACCTATTTTATAACTTTTATTCTTGTATTTTTAACTACCTATATGAATGAACAAATTTTGAAGAGCATCTATAGTTTCACGCAACTTGTGCCACTTATTTTTTTTATTATTATTATATTAGTTAGCTTAATAATGTGTAATAAGTAAGAAAATTTGTTACACAAATATCTTGGTATTCTAGGTTAGTTTTTAAATTATTTAGGTATTGATATATTCATGTTAAGAATAACCTATTATTGCATTGTAGTTAGTATGTTGATAATATTTATTCCTAAGTTATATTTGTTTCACATGATATATAATATCTATTTAACAATGTAATTTTTAAAACTTAAATCTATAAAATTATATGGTATCAGATCTAAATGATTTAGGATATTTTACGGTAAGAAGCAATGTGAATAGTCACACCTAGTGTGAATATATTCCTATAAATGTAAAATAATATGATATCAGGGGATTCATTGTTAGAGATTTTTTTTTATCTAGTTAAAAGGTTTTATTTAAAGCATAACTATTGGTTAAGGGTACTGATAGGATTTATTAGAGTTGAGTCCATATTCCAAGGGTGTTTAGTGTGATTCACTTTTGTTATCCTTTGAATAGTGATTTTTTTTAGATGCTATCATAAAGTGTTATTTAGTTTTATAAGTGAAGTAGGGTGTGACTATTGAGCTATCATTTATGTGCCAAAAAATAATCTACTGGTATAGTACACTATAGTGAAATATTACAAAGTGATTTCAAGTACATAATAAAGGTGTGAGAGAAAGCACAACTTCAATTTGAAGAACTTGAAGATTGCCTATTAATTAATTTTAAATTCTTGACGAGGCATGATTTTTGAATTCTTGGTTAGGAGTGTATTTATTTATTATTTAAGAGTGATAATTTGAATCCAAATTAAGAAGCATAACTAAAAGTGTTCCATTGATTGGTTATGAGTGGGTGTTGATATGAGCTCACCTATCTAGGGTATGTTTTATTGACAACCCAAGGAAATGAGGCATGAATTATGTTTTCCTTAAGGAATGTGCATCCATATGGTATTAAGTTATAAATAAGTATTCTAATTTTTATATTATAGTTTGGGAAAGCATAAATATTTAGGGAAGTGTTTGTATTATTAAATTATTAATTTTATTTACTATTTTTTTATTATGTGACTTTATAAACTCCCAAAAAATTTAAATAATTTCCTAGTTACATGGGAAGAGATTAATACTATATTTTTTTATTAGAAGTATATTTTTATCTAAAATTTTTCTTGGGGGTTCATGTCATGGGGTTTGAAATGGTAATGAACAAATTTTGGTCTATTTTTTAAATTTTTGATTGATTTATTTCCATGTTTTTTAAATTCGTATAAGAGGCTTAGGTGTCAAGTCAAAATGGCCACTATAAAACACCTATTTATTGATTCTTAAAAATTGAACAAAATGAACTTTAATTTTTAGTGTGAAAAAATACTTACTATTTGTGAGTATTTAAATATTTACCACATTATTATAGGTAAGGAGCATAGACTCATAAATAATGTATAAGAATGTAATAGAAACATTAATGTTTCTAAAACTAGCAATTGTTAATAATTTAATTACTTAGATTGCAAATGATATTATAGTTTATAAATTGTGGATAAAATTGACTAATAAATATCAAGCATAAAAATCTAGAATGTATTTTTATTTGAAAAAAAAAATTACACTAAGTTATAATAAGTATCTTCTCTTTTAGAGTAGGTATTAAATTTTAAGGACCTTAGCTATCAACTCGTTAACATTGAGAAGTCATTGTATGATCAAGATAATGTTGCATTGGTATTGTATAATTTATTTTCATATTTTGATTCATTTTTAAAATCATTGCATTTGATTATAAAAACATAAAAACTTTATTTTGATAAGCTATCACTTTTCATGTAGAAGTAGAGGCAAGATCATGTAAAAGAAATAATTTTGGATTATACATGGAGTCTATTCAGTACATGTCATTTAAAGGGAAGAGGGAAGAAATAAATGATAGTAGTTCATTAAGTGAATAATATTTCAAAGGTATTAAAAAGTCACAATGGAAATGATACTACTATAAAAATTGAATAAGTTTTAATAAATATTATCAGAATAGATAGTATGATTTATAAAATGGTCAAAATTAATAATGACATGAAAATTTTGTTGATTAAAAATAATAATGGGGAAATTGTGGTTTTAAATTCAACATCTCAAAACTTATCAACATAGTATAAAACATGGTATAATGATTCATGTGCATCTCAACAATATATGTGTCATAAATAATGGTATATTAATTTCTTTCAATAGTAGTAGTAATGAACGTGTGACTTTAGGTGATATTTTGATCACTTTGTTAGAGGATGTGTAAATATTCATATAAATTTCAAAAAGTATTTAAATTACACTTTTAATAATATTCGATATGTATTGTATATGAAACAAATATTCTACATATAATTTAGATAAAAAAATCTAATGTTTGTGTTGAATTTCAAGGATGAAAATATATGGTAATTAGTCTTGATGACAAAAAACTAATTAATATTGGAATTGGTAAAAAGTTTTGTATAAATATATTTATCCCAAAACAAAACAAAAAACAACATATACTAATAACAACCGAGTGTGATACTTTGGAATGATAAGTACGGTCACCTCAACTATTCATGTTTTAATGTGCTAAGTAATGAGAATATGGTGAATGGACTTCCATTAATTAAATAAATTTGAAATGTGTGTACATGATTTAAGATGGAAAAATATATTGATACACATTTGATATTAATAAGACACTTCCAACTAAAGGAGTGTTGAGCCTAGTACATAATGAATTTCATAGTCCAATGAAGATACTTACAATGTCTAGATATTAATACTTCTTGTTAATATTTGATGCATCTTATAGAAAAATATGGGTTTATTTTTTAATAAGAAGTGAGATAGTTTATTTATGTGTTTTACATTGAAATATTTGGTAGTGAAAAAATAGGTAAATATGTCAGATATATTATATGAGATAATGGAGGTAAGATAATCTAAAAAAAATTTAAATAATTCTATAAGAAAAAAATATATATACTATACATTCCACCACAAAAAGAAGTTATGGAAAATAAAAAGTATAGTACAATTATATAGATGGCACGATGTATAATGTAGAGCTAAAATTTATCATTTAGTACTAACTAAAATGTATGAATACAATTCTTTATATCTTTTATATAATTCCTTGCAAATCCTAGTATAATGTTTATCCCAATGAAGCATGGTTAGTAAAACACCTGATATAAGTGATTTTTGTGTTTTTGGTTGCATTGATTTTCCTTTCAATAAAATGTATATGTTAATTGGCTATAATGATCAGTTTAACACATACATATTAGTAATTTTACCTAAAAACATAATTATGGTAAGTAGATATGTTTTAATAGATGAGATAATACCATTATATTTTATAATGGTAAATCTATGGATTTTTGTTGATGATATTTCTAGAACAAATTATAGTGTTAAAATGGAATAGATCTCATATTTGAAAACATTATAAGATTCAAATTATATGGAGTATTTTTGTGTTGGAGAGTCTCTCACTCTTCATATTAGGATTAAGAGGGCCAATAAAAGATACCAAATTAGTACTACACCACACTGAATAATGTTTGAGGTAAACTACCTAAGATAGTGAAAGGTAAATATACAAGACCAGGAAAGAAAATGGTGCAAGATGGTAAGAATGTAAATTAAACCTAATTGAAGGATTTCATGAAGGTTGGTCTAGGTGGTAGAGGCATGCAGATAAGGACCAATAGTGTTATGTGTAGTATATGTCTAAGAATTATTCAAAAGTGTAGAACATATGGCATTGAATATTTAAGAATTTGATGGAAATATATCCCTTAAGGGATATACCATGTTATTTATCATTTGGTATCTATTATTTATTTATTTATTTGGAATTGATCACTCTAAAAATAAGGAGTTAAAACATTCAAGACAAAAGAAAATTTCAAGATATAACAAATAGAATCTATTAAACCTAGTATTTAGCACTACTTCCTACTTTATGCAATAATTACATTGTATAACCACCCTTATAAAAATTTGAGATTTATTTCTACATTAAAGACAATTAGTGATATTTTATCACAACCTCAAAATTTCAAACTTCAAAATTTTTATCAAACTAAGACATGAGTACCAAATTCCACATGAGATCAATCAAATATCATATGAATTATTATGAATTTTAATGTCTTAATAATTAGACTTGGGAAACTAGGTATAATTTTACTCAAGCTTGTGGAGTTTTTAGTTAGCCAACAAGTATTTAATACAGGATATATCCACTTACAAAATTTATTAAAACTATGGCACTTGAATATTCAACCATAAATAGAAAAGACTATTTACTTGAAAATAATAGGTGTCATCCCTTTATTATGATAAAATTAAATAGGACCTTAACATGATTAAATAACAAACAAGAATATATCTCATGATATTTTTGAAGATAATATAGGTAATAAAAATAAAGCACCATAGTATTTCCATAGATACTTATACCAAGCTTGGTATTGTTAGGACTAAATTTGCACAAATAAAAACATTTCATATTCAAAAACTAGATAATAAATGATGAAGTTAAAACCTCAAGTAAGTATCTTCTCATTAAATTACTCATGTAGTTGGATTTCAAATCCAAAAGGGATAAAAGGCTACAAACCCTAAGTGAGTGCACCACCAATGTTTTCAACTTATAAGATACCAAAATATAATCCAATGAGAAATCATTTTTAAACAAATATTTTTTTTAATTATAGGCTCAATTTCAAAATGTTCCATGAAAATGAGTTCTAATCCAAATTATTTTCTAAATCAGAGTTATACTCAGCTTTTACTAGGCAAGTATTAATTACTATCAATATTAACAGAGCATAAAGATCATGTAACACAATTAATCTTGAAAACCACCCTTTTTCACAAATTTAGGAAAACCAAAAAGGGGTTAATTAAAATATAATTTAATTTAAATACTCTACACTTGATATTAAAGAAAGGCAATAGTTAAAAAACCATCATAGGAAAACTTATTCTAGCTATGGGATTTCAAAATTCTATCACATGGAAAATTTATAGATAAAAATCATGAAATATTCAAATACTAAGGTCCAAACATTATTTATGTTCCCAATTAAAATCCTATCCTTTATATTATTTAAATATTCATGAATGTATCAAACATATAATAATAATCCCAAAGATAATTATTGAATAAGATTATGGATTTTTTTTGGAATAAATTAAGAAGATACAACACAATCCTACTTAGCATGATTTCCATGTCATGTGTCTCATTAATCCTCAACATTTTTCCAAAGAATATTAAATCACTTATAGGTCCCACAAGAGGATAACCAATTAATTATACCGAAGAACAAGTTCAACACCAACTAGTGTTTGATTATCTAAACTTAGTATTATTTCCATGTTTCCAGGATACTTAACATCATAAATTCCATCTGTCAAAGACAATATACTTATACATTTCATATAACAAACATGACTTGGGTTTAATGATATTTTTAATGTATAAAAACAATGAAAATATTTTTGTTCACAATTTGACTGTTTTCCTTCCATAACAATACTTATAGGCATTTCCATTCAAAAACAAATAACATTAATTCTACTAATTTTGATTAAATAAATCAAAATACAAAATAAAAGTGTAATATATTATATTTAAATTTACATTCACTATCATGAAATAATATCCCCAATTAAATAAATATGATTTTGAGCAATAAAATATTCAAAATCAAAGAAAACTCAGTGTTTATCAGTAGTCAATCAATTACTAGTTCATATCACAGAATGGAAGAAATATCTATAATACTTGAGCATAATAGATCAATTGAATATTGGTTAAAATAATCATCATCTAACTTACCTCCTATACTTATGATAAAAATTGAATCATATCAATATAAATTTGGCTATGTACTCTTATTAAGCTAAATAACAACCATTTATTAGTAGTAAAATGAAATATGTTAGATCCAAAATATCCATGAATAAGCAACCCTGTAATTTATAGTCATGTAATATATATATATATATATATATATATATATATATATATATATATATATATATATATATATATATATATATATCAAATAAATATAAGAATATCAACCAACCACTTAAAGAAGGAAAATAAAGAGCTAATCATTTTCCATGGTAGAATTATTATAATGTCACTTTTCGTGAAAAAATAAAATACATGCTCAATATAATCCTAATTTTAAATAATAATAGGACATTATAAACTTTTATATCATTTTTACACCATCATATACTTTATTTAAACATCATTTATTACTAAAAAAATATTGGACTTTTTTTACAGAGGTTTCAACAAGGTATGCCAGGATCAAGGTCAATCTAGTTTTATATGAAATGTGATTAAACCAAAATAATAGGCCTAAAGTGAATTATCAAGTTTTTAAAAATAAAAATAAATTATGAAATTAGGTTTACTAGATATGAAAAAAAATCCCCACATCATATGAAATTCAATAGGTTTCACACAAGCCAAACTAACATATTAAAAACACAATCTTAATCATGCCATTCTAAACAAATACTTTATATTAAATATAAACCATTCCATATTATTAATATTTGAGTATAGGATTGAATTTAAAATTTAAAAAATTAGGAAATTATTTAAAAAACCAATAATGACCTTATCTATTATATTCCCCAAAGCAAAAAAAAACTCATAAATATCTTACATAGCTGAGTTTGCTCTAATTTATAATAAAAGATAAAAAGCATATGGTCTCATTACACTGCACCATACTTAAACAAGTATGATTTTTCCTAATATCAAGATTCATATTTTTAATTCACATAATCATAAAATGGGATTCTCACAACTAAATATCAAATGAAACTCACAATATAAAACCCTCAATTACAATTAGACAAGTATCTATAAAAATTGATAATAAAATTAATCCTAGCAATTTATCATGCTTATACTAGAACAAAAAATTTCATATAGTGTTAAAATTTTCATATCTACCAAATAAAATCATTAAAATTAAATAACAACAAAAATAAAGGCTTCAAGATTAAATCAAGTTATCGACTCTTATAAAATGGAATATTTTCATCTTACTTACCATCCTTATTGTCCATAGGCAATTGCTTACCAAATATAACTATAACTATCCTAAATGTTCATAATATTTCAAAGTGAGTTGAGTTAACCAATTAATATCAACCAAGTTAATTATTTTAACATTGGCATTATTACTATGTTTTAATCTAATTTTAAGATAATAAAATAAGTAAACACATAATCTACACAGCTAGACCTAGAATTGAGTTTTTTTAATTTATTAATACCACCATTATAAATTATAAAATGACATGGATAGTTAATTAATAGATAATAATCAACACCAATAATTAAAATGGAAATTATTACACCATTTTAACATGTATTTCATGGTAAGGGCATAGAAAAAGTAGACTAGTATCACAATTTTTCCAAAAATCAAAATATATGATTGTCAACTACTAAATAAACCATAATTTAAATTTTTTTAATTATTTAAAAATACAAGTTAATTAAAGACCTTAAAACCAATCAATTCAAGGCATAAAATTTGTATTCATTTGTATACATGTACAATAGTACATGAATATAAATGTATAAAGTAGATCAAATAGAATTAATAAAGATATAAATGATGAAACAAATGTAATCGATTATTACTCAAGGATTTGGTAAATATATTAGAATAAAAATACATGCATTATAGGATCAAATAGACTCCTTTATTTCTTATGGTTTATTCCTCCAGCCACAACCATTTCATAGTAAGAGTTGTCTCTCACAAACCTTATTTAGAATACCATTTTTTTAAATAAAAAGTAGTGGGTATTAATTATTATTATTTGATTCAAAAAATGGAAAAAAATATAATAAGATCCCTTCATATCTACTTTATTATTCAACCATTGCATGCCCTTGATCCACATGGTCTTTATGTCAAGTTCAGTGGCTCAACTAAGTACCACTCTCCATTTTCAAAAATAAAACCCATAAAAAAATAAGCATACTCCTTAACCTAATCTAGGTCAAATTTAGATGCATAAAAATATGATTACTCCACCCCCGCTCCCCCCTGCCCCCCACACCTTTGAGCTTAATCAAAATCCAAATAAATTAAGAATGAAATAATTCCTTGAACTATATTTGGTAAAATAAAAGATCAAGGATATAATATAATTTTACCTCCTTATGATTATAATTCTATAAAAACACCCAAAAAACACTTCAATCAATCAAATATATAATTTGTAAATGATGTTTATAAGACAGTCAAACCACAAAGTAGTCTAACCATACATAAAGTGGTTAATCAATGAATCAATGGGACTAAATAGATGAAATGAAAATGAAAGAGGTTACTATATAAATTAACCAACATTATGTCAATTGAAGCAAGAAAATATTCTTAAATGTTATATAGTTTTTTATTCTTACCTCATAATTTTCAAAACTCCCTTCTTCACTAGTTGAGATTTATAATGTACTAATTAATCCAAAAGCCTAATTTAGGGATTGGATAATACTATTTCATAAAATAAATATTTACCTTATACATAAAATATTTTTAAATTAAAAAATACTATTATTAACATTCCAAGTCAAATTTCATGGTATAGACATTACACAAAGTTTACTATAATTATAACTTTATGTGCTATATATTGTAAAAATGGTTTTAGTAACTTATTTAAATGTGTAATAAAGTTCCAAACATGACATTCACACACACAATTTTTTTATGCTCTTCTAAAAATGTTCCACCATATACCAACAAGTGTGTTATGATTAATATTTAAGGTTTAATCAATAGTAAGATGGTCTCAACCTCTTGTTCTTATGGTGAGAAAACAAGCACAATAAGTATAATTATAGTTATTCCCACCATTTTTGTTCAAAATCGATGTTTCTTCCTATTATTAGATCAAATTCCCTTCATGTGACAACTTTAAAACAATTGTTTAACAACATCAATTATATATACCATCATTTGATTTATCCCATTCTGGGTAATATTTAGCCTCAAAATCTTAGGGATATGACATATTTGTTTCTTTGGAAATAGGATTACATTTTTAAATCTCACATATACACTTAATGAAAATCATACTATTTTAATTACTATATCATTTGAATTGTATCTAATTTAGTCATTAAGGAAGGGTATTAGAATAGTTATCTTAATAATGTATAATAAGTAATAATATTTTTATATAAGTATAGGATAGTTGTTAGCATTATTTAGGCATTGATATACTCATGTAAATAATAAAATATTTTTTAACATAGATTAGTATGTTGATAGGATTGCTTCCTAATTTGTATTTGTTTCACTATCTATATAATATCCACTCAACAATGTAATTTTTATGGCATCAGTCAATAAAATAATATGTATTAGAGCTAGGTTATTAAGGATCCTATGAGGGAGGATATGGTATGAGAGAAGAATAAATTTGAATGGGTTCACATAGTGTGAATATGTTATTGTAAATTTATACTAATACTTCTTACCTCTATAAACCTCAGTTGTTGATGTTTTCTATGAAAAACATAATTATTATCCATGTCTTAAAAACACTTATAAAAACATGTTTTATGTGTGGGACTTTCCCATAATTATACCAATACTCAAGTATTAGAAAATTCTGTAAAAAAACTAAGGTAAACATCTCCCCATACTATCTAAATCATCTATATTCAAACAGTTTTATACTTCCACTACTTTAACAATGTTTCTTGGGTGTGTTGCTAGCAACTTCAAAACGTGTTTCTGAAACCCCCTCTCTAAAATGTTTCATTATGTGACATCAATGGAAATTTATAAATATTTTTTCTCTTGAAAAAATATATTATTTCCAAGACATTTCAGTTATCATTATAGTTCTTCCTCATCACATTAAATTCATTACATTACACTTGGAATACTTTATATAGTTTTTCTTTTTAACTTTAGAGTTTAGACTTGGAGCTTGAGTAATAAGTTTATTGAGGATGATGCCAATGAGGTCACTTTATTTTTATTTTTATAATTATTTTTTATTCATTTATTATGGTTTTTTAGTTTATTTTATTCCTAAGTTAATTTTTTGGTCTATTTTGATCACTTTTTAGGAACTTCCTAGAAGTGCCATTTAAAGTGCACTTCATTGTATGTGTACCTAATTGAACATGAATCCTTGCCCATTAAACCCAAATATGTGGAGAAAACTTTATAATACTTAATTAAATAAATTTATATTATTTTAAAAAAACTCTTACTTTATAAGGATTTAGGGTACATAGGTTTTCTAATGTGCATGTTTGTGCTTACTTGTTGAGAAAGGCATCATGCTTGTTGACATTATCATATCATTTATTGAAAATTATTTTATTGATTCAAATTTAAATTATATTATATTATATTTTTAGTATTTTTTTAAATTAATTTATAATTAAGGTCTTAATTTAACATTAACTTGTCATGAAAATTACTTGTAATCGGCTACTTTTAGCCTTTCTTGTTAATAAAATATTGTGCACAAGTGCAGTGCAATATTTCTTACTAAAAATTATTTTTGAATATTTTTATCTATGATTTTTATTTTAATTATTCATAAACGGAAACCATATATATTTATTGTCTTTATTTTCATTTATTCAGTGCATATTTGGTCATTAATCATAATTATAACACTACTAGATTAACAATTATTAATTATAGAAGAAATTAGTTGATATATAAATTCAACTTCAAAGTAATTCATAGATTATTTTTACTACATAAAATCCTTAATTTTGGTATAAAATCCTCATTAAATAAAGTTTCATAATGGTTTCAATCTATTATCAGGAGTATCATGGCTCCTGCGAATTTTGCTTCTATGAATATTCTCATATTCAAAGGTGATAACTTTGAATATCAGAGAAATAAATTGAAGAAAATACTTATTTGGAAGGTATTTTGGGATATTTTTATCCATGGGTACACACCACCTAATAATTGGAATAATTTTATTCAAGATTAAAAAATAACAAAAAGGGAAGAAGAAAATTTTGATGCACATGTTTTCTTCTATCTTTAGAATGCCAAAGACCCAAACATCTATCCAATAATTTTTACTTTAAAAAATTACCATGAGGCATGTAATACCTTGGAAACTTCATATCGAGTATCCAAAAATGTAATATAAGCCAAAATATAAACTCTTAAAATGAATTTTTAAAATTTAATAATTTTAAATAATGAAGGAGTTGGATAATATTACATAAGGATAAATGATTTATTGCATAGAAGGAGGGTTCATAAAATAAAATATACAAGATGGTGTTATAGTAGGTAAATTTTTGAGATATTTAACTTAAATATGGTTTCTTATTATGATAAATCTTGATGATTGTGAGGACATGAATATTATGAGTGTTAATTAGTTGGTTATCTCTTATCCCATTTAGATAAGACGAGACTATATGCAGGAGATCAAGAACATGCACTTGAATCCAAGGCAAAAATTTCAAATAAAAATTATAAAAATCAAAATCAAAATCAATGGAGTTAAAAAAAATTAAAAATAAAACATTAGATTTGAATCTAAATTCATAGGTAAAATTAAAAACAATAACTTTTCATTATAAAAAAATATCAATAAACTTTATAAAATATTGTAGGATATTAGCAGCTAAGAATCAAACTAATCAAGAGTGTGAAAATAAGGAATACCACATCAAATAAAGTGAGGCTCAAGATTACTCAAATTATTATCTCACATGTTATATGGGAATATAGGAACTAAATAATTTATGGTTTTATGATTCAGGTTCCTCAAATCACATGAGAAGTCACAAAGATGATTTCAACAAGTTAGATTACTCCTTCAAAAGAAAAGTGAAATTGGGAAATAAAAAGTGTATATACAAAATATTTTTAAACTTTATCATTTACTAACACTTTCTCTCTTGTAGTAACTTATAAAGTTTTATTCACTCTAAGTGTATGACTTCAATGGTGAACTAGGAAAGGGGTGGGCAGACTATTGGTGCTTTATAGTATTTTGGGTGGACTCTATCATTACTTAAACCCATTAAAATTATCACTTTTTAAACCCACAAATAAAAAAACCCTAATTATTCAATTCTTTAATCAATTAGCATTTAAAATATCCCCTAAATAAGTAAACACCCTCTTTTCTTACTAAGTCAGTCAGGTCAAACCTATTATAAAATTTAAAGTGCATGTTATAGAAATAATTTAGTTAGGCTGACTTAGTTTAAGGCTTAGTGATAATTATTTCTTAAAACTAGGTCATGTTGTCCAACCTTGTTGACTGAAATTATAGAAGGGTTGGTAATTATCAATTTATAGAAACACAAGGCTTATATCAATCTGATGTAGAGTAACATTCATTTTTTCATTTTTACAGCTCATAATTCTTCTACATCTACATTTGAAGGAGACCTTATTTGGGGTTTACCTTGGAGGGAAGGTGACTTATCTTATGGGAAGTCTTAAATGAAAACTAGGAATATTTTAGCCTACATATAATTTATAAATTGTGATCCTTAAAAATCCACAAGAACCTCTTGAAAATAACCAATGGCTAATGGAGAGATTGAGACTTGACAAGCTCACCCAAATGTATGTATCTCTAACTTTTGTTGTTTCATTTTATAGATAGATATTACAAAAAATAATGGGTTCTAAATATATAACTCCTTTATTATATTACCTCTATACTTAAATTTAGTACATCTATAGGGTCTTGTTTTTATGCCATTTTCCACCTTAGGTGATCTATGCCCCTATTTACCTACCATGATCACTTGATTATTTGTTTATGTTAAACCATTCCCCTTTATGCCAAAAGCTTTGGTTAACACTAGATTAGTTTCATTTTATGTATTAGAAGACCTAGATATTGTTATGTGACTAGATACTTTTGAAACCTCTCCTTTAGTGTTGTTTGATAAGAGATCCATTGGTTAGGTTTAGTATATCTAATTTGGTCATTCCTCTGATATAAAAAGCATCACAATAGATGTTAGTTGATTACCTTCTCTGAGCTTAGATTTACTAAGTAAGATAAGTTATAAATATAAATTAATTTAATGAATATATTTTGGTGAAACTAACATTATTCTAACCCTTGTAATTTAATTTTCTATTTATGATCAACTAGGTTGTGCTGGTCAAATTAGTTTTAACATAAGTGTGAAGATACAAGATCCATAGCCAACTAGGTCATGCTAGTTTACCCAATTTTGTCCTCTATTTCCAAGGTTCCTTATATAGTCAATTAGGTCATGGTGATCAACCTAATCATTTTATATTTTTACATATATAATATCTACAATCAACTATACCATGGTGGTCGACCTAGTTTTGTCCTCTATTTTTAATTTTCCATTTGTAGTTAGGTAAGTCGCACTAGTTGGCCCAATCATTTTATTTGTTTATAAATCCAAGATCTATAATCAATTAGGTCACATTGGGAAAACTAATTTTGTAACTTTATTATTAGGTTCCATGTTTAGTGAACTAGGACGTGTTGGTTGACCTAGTTATTTTTCCTATTTTCTAAATTTTCACATATATTCAACTAGGTCACACTTGTCGACCTAGTTCATTTCTATAATCTTCATTTTTTATTTTTTATCCAACTAGATCATGTTATTCAACCTAGTTTTATTTTACTATTCTCAATTTTTATATTTATATGTATTAATTCAACTTAGTCGACCCTATTTAACTTCTATGGTTTTATATTTTTGACTTTACAAGACTCAATCAAGGCTAGATAATCTATTCAACAGTCATATTTTTAGCACTCTCAGTAAACCAGCTAAGTCAACTTGTTTGATTTATTTATATTTCTAAATTTCATTTTAAACATGATTTGTAATTTTTTTTGTCAATTATCTCAATTTTTCATTCATGTTTTTTAGCGAAATTACTCATTATTTCAAAATTTTATTCTATTTTTATTAGTTTCTTAGTTTTGTAAAAATATATCACATAGTCCACTAAGTCAACTTGGATGACTTAATTTTGGGTCTATATACTCTACCAAAAAAACTAATTCAACATAGATAACTATGTTTTTTTCATCATATTTTCACAACATACTAGATTAACCTACCTAAATTTATTATGTTCCATTTTCCAACTAGATCATCTTGGTTGTCCTTATTCTATGTGTTTATTTTCCATCATAAGCAAGGCAATCAACCTTTATTTCCTATTAATATAGATCACTTTTTATTTTAAAAGAGCTATTTTTTTATTTACTTTATGAAACTACAAATTTATTTTTGACACTTGATTATTGTATTTATTTTCACTTTATCTTGATTTAACTAGAAACTTTGTACTAATAGTTTTAAAACTACATAGATACTATCATGAATGGATATGTGAAACTATATTTATAGTCCTTATATATTAGCTATAGAGAACATGGCATGAAGGTATGTCCCTAATACTCATATCTACAGTATAAAGATAAACATGGTTTTTATTTTCCATGTACCTCATGGTATTTTTGAAATGCCTAGGATTTTTCTTTGCATTGAACCTTAGGAATCCATCCATCCATTTGATATTTTGGTGCATCGATTAGTGGTTACTATTGAGAAGTTTATTCTAAATTACCTTTGAAACTAGGTTTAATGGGATATGGAATGGTACTTACTCCATAGTTATCACTCTAAAACATTGGGTCATCACTATCTAATGAGTAATCAAGTATGTTGGGGAGCATAAAAATAAAAATAAAAAAATTAGTAAAACTTCATAATCTTTTTTTCAGATAATTAGTTAGTATTTGTAGTTACAAACTTAGATTTTCTACTTGTTACTTAATATTATATATTATATTAACCAATGTTGATACATTTATGTTTTGTGTTTCAACTAGATCAACTAGCATTGACCCAGTTAATTATGAGTGAACAGACTAAGCCAACCAAGCTCAACTTAGACATATATATTCTATCCAAACTACTATTCAAAATTTTCATGTAGATTCAACTAAGATGACCAAATCAACTTAGTCTAACTTTATATTTTCCTATCTATACAACTAAGTTGACTAGCTTCACTTATTAGGCTTTCAAAACCTTGTCTTTCCCCCTCCTATATAACTAAGTCAACCATCTTGACTTAATAGGTTTCTAAAACCTTTTTTCCCAGCTATATAACTAAGTTGAATAAATCAACTTAGTAAGATTTCAAAACATTTTTCCCCCACTTATATAACTAATCTGACTAGCTCAACTTAGTAGTATTTCAACACTCTATCTTTTCCTATCTACTCAACTAGGTCAACAAAATTAACCTAGTAGGTTTCTAGAATATTAAATTTTCCTTAAATTCTTAACTATGTCGACCAGCTCAATCCAATATATTTCCATACTATTAATTTTTCCTTATCTACCCAACTAGGTCTATGAGATCGACCTAATAGGTTTCAAAACTATTACTTTTTCATATCTACCCAGTTAGGTTGACTAGCTCAACCTAATAGGTTTCTAGACTATTAATTTTTCCCTATCTACCCAACTAGGTTAGTTTATTCAACCTAATAGGTTTACATATTATTTATATTTATTTTTAACCTAACTAAGTCAACCAAGTAGGCCCATTAGGTTTCTATATTGTTGCATTTTCCTATCTACCCAACTAGGTTGACTAGCTTGATCTAGTCGGTTTTTACACTATTAATTTTTTTATTTGCCCAACTAGGTTAGCCATCTCAACCTAGTAATTTTATACATTGTCACTCTTTTCCTTCATATCCAACTTAATTTACCATCTTGACCTAGTAGGTTTCCAATTTTATAATTATATCATTACCTTTCACCATGAGTACATTTTTTTATGAAATTGAACTACAAAATCAAAATGGTATGATGAAATCAATTAACATCCTAATTATCAACTTCATTTTACTTATATATAAAATCTAGATGTAATTAATTTACATATGACCTCTTAAACCAAAAAATATGGGCCACCTCATTCCAATACTTTGGATCCACTTAACTATCCTAAAAAAATGCCTATTTTTGAGGATGAAAGTGGTCTCGAATATAATGCCAAATTATACTTTTCATTAATAAAAACCCTCAACATCAAAGAAAGGATCCCATGATCATCTATAGTCTTATTATGAGACCTTGCATTGATAATCCACCTTTACCTACATGTAAAATTTATACAAGTCTTTGGGTAAGCTACCCTGTGACTTCTTCCATGACTTTTTCTTCTTCCATATCCACTTTTTCTTCCATGATTTCAACTTTATATATGGCTTCTTATTTTATCTTGCCTAGTATATCAACTATTATGGGTGGTCTTTGCTCCAACATGCCTACTCAAAGTTCCTCTTAAGTTGGTTAAGAATAGATGGTCAGTTTGTGAAGGTTAAAAATGGTAATCTTGTGATAATGAGGACATAGAAATGATGAGAAGCATTATTCAAAATGCATATAGTGTGTTGATATCTTATGAAGATAAACATGATTATTTTAATCAGTCATATGTGTCATTTCCCCTTCAATATCCTCAATCTAAACCTTAAATATTTCTTGATTATCCCCCTAATAAACCTTGGTAAATTCCATCCTTATCAAAACCTAGAGAGGCAATACTGGACCAAGGTAGAATGATCATGAAAATCAATGAGGGGGTTAAGATTGGAAAAAAAAATCCCCATTCATTTTATGAAGGGGATAAAGATATTTTTGCATGATTTTTGGAATGTGTGGCCATATATTGAAGAAGATAACTATCCACATGCTAAGAAGCAAGAATTGAAAGGGTGGGTATTATCCATTGAAAAATTATTTGAGTAGTGGGAGAAAGAGTATGTCAAACCTAAGTTAATCAGTTTTCCCTATCCTACTCCTATGCCCATTCCCATTTAGGAGCTTGAATCCATTCCATCATGGATATTCTCTAACACATTTGACCCTAACTATATCATGCCCTCACTTGTGAGACCACCCTCTCCTATTACCATTAAAAAGGAAGAAAACATGTGTATTCCCTACTCATTTACATCATGTAAATCAATTTAGAAAGGTATAAAGAAGAAAGAGGAAGTGTTAGTTAAGGTAGTTCCTCAAGAGCCACTAAAGAATCCACTTAAAGTCCCTAGATAGAAAGATACTCTCATAAGCTACAAGTAAGGTGAACTACTTAACCCTCCCACCATCTCCATATTTGAGAAAGAACATATTATAAAAAGGATAGAGGAGGAGATTGTAGTCATAGGTGAACCTGAAGAGGATAATACAAGTGTATATGAAGAGGAAATCATGATAGGCAACCCACTTCATAGGGAAGAGTATATTTTAGCTTTCAATTTGAAGGATATTGATGAGAAACAAGAAGACAACCTTCATGAATATATTATAGAGGTCAAGGTCAACTCAAGAAACTTAAAATATCAATGGAAGCATTTATGCTCAGATTTCTTGAGTGAAATGGAGAAACTTAGTGTTGAAAACTTGCTTGAAGAGGATAATCCTCAAGCTAAACATGGGACAGACCTTAAATGAACTACTGAAGGTCCATTCTACATAGATGAAGAAGAGGATTAGAACTAGGTTACTAAGGTTGTTCCACTTCAAGATGAGGTGTTAGTTGAGGATATCCCTGATATGTTGGAGTAAGAGGAAATTCGATCAAGCTTGAAAAAGATAGGTGTGATATTATATACCTTGGAGGGTTAAGTCAAATCTCATTTATAGTTTAAGATCAAGATTAAATATTTAGTGAGGTTGATGAAAGTGACATCTCAAAAGCTCAATAGATGCAGTTTGATGAACATACTAGTGAAATATTTGAAGGGTTGTGGTAGTGATTCAATTCCATAACTAAAGATTTAGAAGAGATTAAGGGACATGTCCTTCTTCCAATAACCTATGAGAATATTGATCTAGTCAATTGAATCCTAATTTTCACATGGACAAGGGGGAAGTATATGGTCTTTTTAAGCCACTAAGTGAACCAAGTGTAATTGCTCCTAAGAGCCTGAATGAAGTCTTCATGCAAGGATTTTTTAAGGGTGATGAGCAATATCAAGAAAGTGCTCCTATAGTCCAACATGAACTAAGCTTGGAAGATTTGGACTAGTATGTATACATTGGAGACATGTTTATTCTATTTAATCCATTAGAGAGCACATCAAAAGGATTAACCATCAAGCTACCTAGTTCACCATTTATGGTACCTCCAAAACAAGGTATTTTTCATCTTGGTTTCTTATAAGTGAAAGATACTCAAAGTTTTCCATTTGATCTAGGTGGGAAGTGCTTGTGAATTTTTATACAATATTATATATATTAGAGTAGATTTAATGTTTTTATTTAAGTGCCTTTTTACATAATTGTTTAGTAGGTTAGTTATTTTTCTTTCCTCTAAGTTCCTACATGCACTTGCATTTGTTTATTTTGTGTGTCTTGTCACTGTTTCTTCAAGAGGAGGTTTTATGGAAAGGGAAAACCTTGTATAAATATATAGTGTATAAGAGAAAAGAATTATGACTCCATGCCCAATGTATTAGACAAGATAACTAGTTTGGGTTCTCAAGCATAGCATAGCATGCTTCCCTATGAGTTCCCAAAGATGTTGGCTAATTTTGGCCTACATAAAAAGCTTATTCCTGAATCAATGATTTGAACAAGATTTATGGATGGAATGAGTGGTCCAAAGATTTCATACAACTTGAAAAGCTTTTGAAAAATTTAAGTAAACTTAAAGTGTAGTTTGTTAAAATTTGAGAAATCAAGTTTCCATGGTGATCATAGCATTCAAGAACATGAATCAGGTTTGTAGAAGCCTCAGAAGTTCATTCAAGCCTTGGAGATTCAAATAATAGTTCAATCACAAGTCTAGAATTATTAGACCATTATTACACATCATAAATAAATGGACTAGCTAGCTTGATTATGAATTTTATAAGTATGCTTAGAAAGCCTCTCAAGTTAAAAGATCAAATGGATGTGAAGTTATTCATGCCTAAATCATCCTTTAAAAATTTCATATCTTGATGTATTTTATATCTCAAGATATAAGCTTCAAAGTTAAACCAGTAGTCTAGGATGTGTATGAGGATGTCAAGTTAAATCTAAAACAAATAGCCATTTGAATTTAAATGTTCTAAAGATGAACACATGGTTGACAAATGTCCAAATCATGGAAACTAAGATAATATATAATGGTGAGTAGTGATCTAATGAGTTAGTGGGTCCTAAATATCCAAAGGCATGCATTTGATCTTCCATTCATAAATTAATAGCGAGTTCATAGTTAAAAGGTTAATGTATCCTAAAATTGAATGCATAATTAAAAAATGTCAAAATCTCAGGTACCTAATAGGAAATATAATAGTGCGTAGTGACTAAAAAATATAGTGGGCCAAAACTAATAGATGGTGCATGATCTTTCATACCAAAGTAGATCGATGGTAAGTGATAAGTCAAAAAGTTAGTGAATCTCAAAGACAAATGATAAGCTTTCAAGTGTCATGGTTATAGTAAATATTGGGTAAATCAATGGTACACATTCAAGCCATGTAAAGGAAGATTGATAGTGAATATAAGTCAAAAAGTCAATAAGATCAAGACAAATGTGAGTCCACCATGTGGCATAAGTGTAGGAATAGGATAGAATTGACTTAGGACCCACTTGATGAATGCAGAGCTAACAATTGGAATGATATGAGAATCTCAAATTGAGATCAATGGCTAAGATTAAAATTTGAGCCCAAAATATTTATCATGAAGGTTGATGAGGTGGTTTTCAACCTAGACCTAGGTAGATGGATGCATAGATCCAGGTTTTAGTATGATCTAAATTGAACCAGAGTGGATATTTAAGGATCAAATGTCACCATTAAAGCTTAATAGAGGTTGAATATATCATTTAAGGCATAATATAAAGATCAAGAACAAAGCTACGTGGCTTGTAGGATTTTCATTGATAGGATAACTATATTAAAATAATAAATGACATTGGTTTTCATCTATAGTAGACCTATGTTTAGATATTCAAATGGGGTAAATATGTGATTATGAGGGAGTGTCTCATCTTCTAATATAACCACAACCTCAAAAAATAGGTACTTACCATTTCTTAAAGTAGACATGGCATGGCTCTATCCATATTTAAGGTATGAGGACTTTGTATTTATAGTGAAATCAAGTGGAAGGTTGTGTGGAAGATCAAAATAAAGAGATCTAGTAGTTAGAGAAGTAGTTGAAGCATTTAACATTATTAATATCTTAAGGATATTTCTTCCTTGAAAGGATCATGACTTATCATCTAAAAAATAGATTCTTGTGTTCTAGTATGTTTTTCAACCAATGAGAAGAGCTTGAAGACTATTAGAGTAAAATCAGGTTAACTTGTTGTTAAAGGGATAGTTTATATTGGATTAAGTGTGGTGGAAAATTCATTGAAAGGTGGTATCTCATTTGTTGTTCTTGGTTAATGTGATCCCTCTTTTCTCTTCTCCCTTTCTCTATATCATCCATTCTTTTCATTTATAAGTCTCTCTCTCTCTCTCTCTCTCTCTCTCTCTCTCTCTCTCTCTCTCTCTCTCTCTCTCTCTCTCTCTCTCTCTCTCTCTCTCTCTCTCTCTCTCTCTCTCTCTCTCTCTCTCTCTCACACACACACACACACACACACACACACACACACAAATTATAAACTCTCATAAGGACTCTTTGATCTTGAAAAGCAAGGAACTCTATGAGATATTGCAATATATTCTCCTATTTATTAGGCTAAACCCTATCAAGAATTTGTAATAACTACCTCTTGATGCAATAAAAGAATATATCTTGCCTTGGATTTATGTTGAGTGTGTTATACATGCTGTCATAGTGAAGGAGAACATTCCTCATCCATTTTCCTCATTTCTAACCTCATTTAGGGTGTTTTAAAGCTATTACATGTCTAGATTAGTGTTCAAACTAAACCTAGTCTAAGAAAAACTTATGAAATCAACTAGTCTGTGAGGTTATGTACGATATCATTTTCTTGTGATAATCAAGTGTGGGTTCAAGATTATGGGAGTTTCCCATTTTTATTTGGTTTATCACCTTTTATCCTTCTTAGGATCCATTTTCCCCTTTCTAACCCTTTTCCTTGTGACAATATTTGTTTAGGTGATCCATGAAGAGGAAGTCAGCCTTATTTAGAGATTCAACCCTATTATAGGATACCCATAGCCTCAAGTTATTCCCATATTGTGGCTAGGAGTGGGGAATCCTAAATAACTCCTCCACAAGGGTGAAATCTCACATCATAATAGTTCCCATATTAATACTCAAGTCAATGCTACCTATAGTGCATCTCAAGTTGTTTCTACTTGTCAAACCACTATTAATACTAATCAAATTTTACTATAATACATGAATCAAATGAATAATTTTCAAACTAATAGTATAAATAAAATGATACAAATGTAAAACCAACTTTTTAAATTAAAAAATCATCCTCAACCTTCTAAATTGGGAGTGAAAAGTCTTAAATCCCCCTTACCCCTTCCACCCCCATTAGAGATGCATAATGTAACCATATACCTCAACCCCCACTTCTTAATAAGGATCTCAAACACTTACAAAATGAACCCTTAGTCCCTCAAATTTAAAACATCAACATATGTGGTATTCTTCCTACTATCACTTATAATGGATTCACTAATCCTACATTACATTTGTAATCTTTTGAAAAATTGTATAAAGATTGGATTAATCTCAATGAATTTGCCACCACCAAAATATTAGATAAAACATTTGAAGGTGATACTTTGGATCAGTATAATCAACTCAATTATCATACTATATACATTTTATAATATTTAGTTCATAAATTGACATAGGAATTCCAAACTAAAAATCTTCCTAAAAAAGCTTATCTCACTTTATCAACTATAAACAATTAGAATCTAAAACTACCCTACTATTCATTAAATGATGGAAATCCTTATCCAATAATTTAAAACATAACATGTTGAAAGATAATCTCTTTCATTCATTCACTAATTCTCTCCATCCTAAATTACAATATTGTTCTAGTAATCTCTCTCCAAAATCTTTGGAAGAAACCCTTGACCAGTCCAAACATCAAATTTTTGTCATAAGACAATTTGAGCCTTCACATAATCCTATTATAACTCAAATGCTTATGAAATATGACTACTGACATGCTACCAATGATGGTGTTATATATATATATATATATATATATATATATATATATATATATATATATATAATTTAATACACACTATTCATAGTTTTATTGCAAGTGGTTCTTATATGCAAGTGAAATAGACAAATCTATAATTTATCCTATTCAATAATATTTAATCTTGGAGAAGGTAATCAACTGACAAACCCACCTAGAAATATGTTTATATTGGGTCCATTACTAATAATGGATCTATTAAACCTACACTAAGGGATCTATTATCACATAATGGCAAAAGATAGGTTTTCAAGGCCTCTAGTCAAATGACATTTTATGATAATCTTGGATAGGTTTCATGATTTTAAATATTATTAAGAAAGTCAATTATTTAAACAACTATGTAAGATAATATATTGAATGCATATGCAAGCTAATCTAGTGCTCACCAAAACTTGTGGCACAAATTAGGAAGATAATAAACATTCAAATAAAAATATATCTAATATAAAATATAAATTATTTAAGTGCAATCTAATCTAGTGCTCACCAAAACTTGTGGCACAAATGAGGAAATTAATAAACATTAAAATAAATATATATCTAATATAACATAGAAATGATCTAAGTAAGGAGAGATGTAATTCAATCCATTAGTTATACAACATATACTTATCTAAACATGAAGGGCTAAGAATATACTTACCTTGTTGAAGTGAACCCATCGTGCCTCAATCTCTCCCTTGGCCAATGGTGATTTTCAAGAAGTTATTATGGTCTTATAAGGATCATAAGGCCAAATTAGATCTAGGTTATATGAATAATTTTATGCATCCAATACCTCCCAAGATAAGTGTTACTTATCCAAGGTAAAAACCTAAGAAATGAAACCTCTTATTGATTTTATAAGTAGATGTGTGAGAATTAATGATGCACAATTGAATGATCCTCTATTTAGAAATGAAATGAAGATGGTATATATATATAAATTAATGACCATAAAACCTATTGAGAATTTAGCTGATGTAGTTAGTTTAGTCAACCTTGTTAGTTAGTAAATAGATCCTTTAGGTCTCAAACTATGTTAGGTAGTAAATAAAGTTTTGTAATGTGTGTTAAACCTAAAATGGGATTGAAACGATCGACATAGTATAAAAAGGAGTAAAAATGGAATTTTTCTTAGGTAGGGTTTGTTTTGGGTAGTGAGGTACTTAGGAAAGTGTATGTTAAGGTTTCAATGCTTATGGAAATGGATAGGAGTAGCTTGTATTGATTTTAGGTGGTGTTATAGGGGCCACCAATGTTGAAAATCACCAAACGTATACCAACATGTTTCCTAATGCACCCTTTAAGGCATGCACTCAGAGAGATTGATAGTTGATGAGTTCTTGAAAGAGAGAAAACATTAGTAAATGATAAATTTATAAAAAAATATTTTGTGTATGCAATGCCCCAATCAAATATTATCATGTGTTATGTAGGTGTAACATGGGATGGTTCTTCAAGAAAATAACATAGCAACCCACAAGACTAAGCTAATAAATTAAAATATGAACCATAAAGATAATTGAAAATAAATAATTTTATAATACATAATTTTATTTACCTTGTTGCTATGAAGAGAAGTCTTATGTAGGGTATATTAGGTAGACCTACAAAATAAGATAAAATTCATTTTTTTTGAAAAAATATGCTATATGTAGAAAAATTCTCTATGATATCAAGATTATAGAATATATTTTGGTTCATAAAAAGAGTTAGTAAAAACATATTTACAATTAAAAATTAAAAATTGTCAAAAATTAATTGATACTTAAATAATTTTTAAATTAAAATATAAATAAGATTTTAAACTAGTCATATGTAATTTTTCTGTTATGAGAAAAATAGAGCTTTGAGAGACCTATAAGAGTGAATAGAGAAAGATTATGGCCTAGATAAGAGGATTGCATGACTAAGGATGCATAGTAGTATTTGATAGTATAAATAAGGTAGGTAATGCCTTATATTTGGATTTTTGTTAATTTTATTGAAAAATATGGTAAATTTGAAAAATTAGGTGGTGGGGAAAATATGTATAGCATAATTTACCCCAAGAATTTTTAGGATAGAGTAGACAATAGGATAATTTATGGGTAGGTAAAATGATCCTTTAATTCTTAAGGTATTAATGATAAATAGGTAAAAATTCATCATAGAAAATGAATGGATTTGACAAGGCAAACTCAATTTAGAAAGTGAGGGTGAAAAAGGGTGGCCACTTACATAGTAAGTGGCCAATGTATTATATTTCTAAGTGGATAACTACATACAAGATGGATGATTTAGTTAGTAATATTTAAGTGGTTGAATATATATATACCAAATGATATAATAATATAGGAAAGTGGCTGACATAGTATAATATTTTTATTTTTGACCAACATAGTGAACTATGTGGCTAACATAGTGAACTATGTGGCTAACATAGTAGAAACTAGTAGAAATTTTTGAAAAACACTTTGATGATGTAGTTAATTTTTGAATTAAAATTATTTGTAATTAATTTTAGAATTTATTTTCATGATTATATTAGATCGATGACTAATACATATTTTATTGTTTGGCATTTTTCAAAGGTGACGAAGGATCTAGCACTTGATAGACATAACATGGCTACCTAACTTATTGGATAAATTAATAGTAGATGATTATGCATGCATAACATCATTAGGTTTTTGTGGTATTATGTAGATGTGTATGATCTTTCTTAGTGTTGATTTGGTTATGATGTTCATAGGAGTATGAGAATAACTAGTAAAGACTCTATAATGGGAGGTGGATGGGGATACAATAGAGGATGGTGTTACTTTAGAAGGTGTCCATGCTCTACTTAGACTTCTTATTATTGGGACTCTTATAATTTGTGATAATCTTAAGATAGATATAGAGAGATATTTTAAGGGATTACATGTCTGATTTTTTGATTTTTATATATCTACCATTTCAGATATCCATAAGGTTGTTATAGGACTTGTGAGATCACATGTTATTTGTCACAAGTTAGATGGGAAGATGTCATTATATGTGTTCACCTTATGTCCATAAATTTTAGAGCAGGGTAATTTATATGACCTAGGGTTAGTGATTTTGGTGTAGTTAGTTTATGACATATATGGAATTTTGTCTTATGGGTAGAAGATTATGGTCCCCATTATCTTTTTTTATAGTTGTATATATGAGAGATTTCCTATGTATCAAGTAACTAGGTTTCCCTATGCTATAGATGATAGTGTACCTTGTGTGCTTAGATGCTAGTAGGATCATGTGATATGTGTTATACCCCATATCCTAGAATTGTAGACTATTTATTTTAGTGATATTGTATGGACACCTTATGTAGATATTATAGTTAGTTGACTGAATTGGCTTATAATTTATCTTGGATTATCCCATGTGTATTTCTAGACATTATACATGGTGGGTGGAGCCAAATCTTATTTCTAACCTACCCAGATAGTTAAGATTAACACATCCATTAACTTTATTAGTAGTGTCTGAGCATTGAGCATGTCATGATAGGGACTTAAGAGGTAGTGAGGGTGGAGTACCTATTTAGGTACCTATGATTTGGGCATGGTGATTGATAGCTTAGATTAGTTAGTGATAATAATTGATATTAGTGAGAGATATTATCAAGTAGGTAGAAATTTTAGATGTGGATATGGTTGTATCTAATTTTAAAGATGTGGATGTGGCCATTATTGAGCCATAGTGGGTTTTAAAATTGCCACTATGAGAACCACAGTGATGGAAAAATTGACAGGTGGTAGTGGAGGCATAGGAAAAGGTAGCTAATTAGGGATATCTAATAACACATGAAACATAGAGTTGGTTGGTAGAGTGACTATCTAGAGGGTACCACAACATAATTGATTTTTCTCTCCTAGTTTTGTAACACCTCAAAGACATGCTCTAGTGGAGGTACTTTGAGGTCATACTAATGGAGACTGTTGTGGGAGATATCATTATTGTTAAGTGTTTGTTATTATTTTGAGTAGTAAATAGATGAATATATGTATATTATAGGATCAAGGTACTTTATACAACCTAGGGTTAGTGATTTTTGTATAGTTAGTCTATGACATGTATGGAATTTTATCTTATGGGTAGAAGACTATGGGCCCCATTTTTTTGTATTGTAGTTGGATATAAAAGAAATTTAATATGTATTAACTAGATAGGTTTCCATATGCTGTAGATGATAATGTACCTCATGTGCTTAGATGATAGTAGGATCATGTGATACATTTTGTACCATATATATCAACACGATAGACTTTTCTTGTAGTTATATTTTATGATATCCCTATGTAGATATTATGGGTAGTTGGCTGACTTGGACTATAATTTCTCTTGGATTAGCCCATATGTATATTACGAGACACTGTATATGGTGTGTAGAGGTAAATTTTGTTACTCATCTACCTAGACAGTTATAATTCCCACATCTAGTAGCTCTAATAGTAGTGCCTTAGTATTGGGCATGTCATGCTAGGTAATTAAGAGGTAGTGGGCATGAAGGAGTACCTATTTATGTACCTATGATTTATGTAGGTTGATTGATACCTTATATTGGTCAATGATGATATTTGAGATCAATGTTAGCTTTTTTTGAAGAGTTAACAATTTTAGATGTGGATATGGTTGCATCTGATGTTAAATATGTGGATATGGCCATTATTGAGCCATAATAAGTTTTACAGTTGCCACTATGGGCACCATAGTGATGGAAAAATTAATAGGTGTTATTGGAGGCATAGGATGAGGAATATAAGAAAGGATATGCCACATCACATGAAACATATAGTTAGTTGATAGAGAAATAGATTAGGAGGATACCACAGTGTGCTTGAGTACTTAATCTTAGTTTTGTATCACCTTGGAGATGTGTTCCAGTGGAGCTACTTGGAATTTGTGCTAATGGAGAGACTATTGTGGTAGATACCATTGTTGGTAAGTGTTTTTTATTATTTTGAGTAGTAAATAGATGACTAGATATATAGTTGTGTGTGTGTGTTTAGCTAGATATTTGGATATTTTATATATATGTGAGATCTAGTGTACATTTTGTTTTATTTTTTAGATACTATCAAGGAGGAGTTTATATGGGGTGTGATAGTATGAGATACATAGTGTGATATTTTAGATGGTTTACTATTACATCATGATACTATAGTTATGGTTGATCATGTCATATCATCTATCCTAAAATATTCTAGTTGGTTTTGGTTGGTTAGTGAGGCAACGTGAGAGCTAAAAACATGAGGTGATACCACACAACTACCACTTGGAGTGGGAGAGGGAGGGTTGTATTACTAGAAGATGGTATTTAAGGAGTGTGTTGCTCATATGGTTATAATGGGGAAACTAGCATAGGTATAGGTCTAGGTGGTCAATCTATAGGGGAAAATAAAAGGTCTACATTCTTGAATAGAGTCATAATAGTTGACTATTAAGAGGTGATAATCATAGTAATCTAAGGTTAGTGTGGTTCATCCATTAGATAGGTAGGATAAACCATAACCATATAGTTGTTTGTAGTTTGTTCTTGGATCATGTTTTATTATAATAAACATTTGATCTATGGATATATATATCTATGTTTGTTTTTGGTATTGATAAGATGCAAAAAGGGTGCAAATACCTATTAAAAATGCCCCAAGGGAAGTAAAATAATTCAGTGGCCAAAAATAGGAGAGAAACAAAAAATAAATAATAGACTAACAAAAGAGCATAAAAAGACCAAAACCCAGTCACAACATAAAACATCAAGACTAGTTAAGTAGAGCTTTCTAATCTTCCTTGAGGAAACTTAGGATTTCTTCCTTATTGGTAGCCTTACCTTCCTTGTCCATTTCCTTGCTTGAAATAATCTATAGGATAGATAAAGTAGTATCTTGGTGTATGACTTTCATGCACAAGGTGGTCAACACTTTCATTTTGTTCTCAAGAGAGTGCAACATATTCTTTACCTCCTCCAAATACTTTTTCATCTAAATACAATTGTCATAACTTTTATCATTGGTATCTTATTTCTCAAGAGTATCCATGGACTCAGTATCCTCCTTATTATAATCATAGAAAGAGTTATTTAACTCCTCAAAGTAGTTGGTGCCCTCCTTTTCCCCCCATTGGTTAGGAGTGGATTTGACCTTTATGATCTGCACTTCATCCTCTAGATCAGAGGCTGAGGAATAGTTAATAATTTTCAACACTGGGGTTTTACCACCTACCAATATGTTAGATATCCTAATGATTATCCTCCTTATAGTGATCCCTTGGACCTTATTGTGAATATAATTATCAACATCCTCCTCCCCTTACTCTTGGAGCTCCAAATTCTCCTTCTCTACAACCAATTTTACTTACTTCTCATGCCCAATAGTGTTCTTAGCCTTTTTCTTACTTGACTCTTTGGGCATAGAGTGTTCTTGAGTATCTCCTTTCCTTTTTAAATCTCTCAAGTATGAAGGGATATTTTTTAGTTCACACAAACCCTTGCTCACCACTTTTTGTGATTGATCAGGAGACCCAGTCGTAGCACCCTTAGGAGTAAAAAAAGTGGCTCCCTATAAAAGAGGGGACTTGGAGCCTTTATTTGTGTGGGATCATGAAACTCGGGTAATATTGAATAGATATTTAGGCTTATGGTAAGATCTGAAAGGGGCTCAAGGAATCTTTCACAATAGGGTTAGAGGCCTTATTTTTAAAAGGGCTACCAAACTTGACACTCAAAAGAATGTTATCATCTGATTCACTATCATGAACCTCATCAACCAAATGAGATTTAATGGGTTTAGGTGGGAAAATAATGATGTGAAAATGATGGAGATGAAAAATTAGGCCTTTGTGGAGTGGGATGGTAGTGATAATAAGGTTGATTTTATGCACATTCTTAGCAATTTTGATAGAGGACTTAAGAGATGACAATAGGTAGAATTGAAAATTAATAATCACCTTGTGATGAAAATGGTTTAACAAAGAAAAGTGATAATGATAGTAACACTTAAATCTACCCTCCAAGGTAATTTATTTCATAATAAGAAAATATACCTTCTACCAAGGGTTGATGAGGCTCTCCCTATCAAAGCCACCTTGCAGTCATACCAATGACTCACCTTCTCTAAAGAATCTTTTTATGTCTTTAGGGTCCTAAACTTTGGTTTGTTTCTTCAGTATTTTGACCTCAAATTACATACCCTTAGCCTTTGAATAGTATTTTCACTTACTTTGAATTGAATTCCACCAACCCAAACTTTCAGATCTAGATCCCAAGATATAGCAAATCGGGTTGAAATATTTTATCTCTATGTTTGCTATTTTATTTTGATCATATTTTTTATGGATGAATATATTTTCTTTCTAATGCATGTGTTTTAATTTATGCTATATGTTATGAGAAAATATGTGATGTATGTTGGATTATTTTCTAGAAATTTGTGAAAAAATTCATGGTTAAAATAATTATAAAATAAAATACAATGTAAAAAATGTAAAAAGATATATTAGATAAAATAATAAGAAATTATAGTACACACTAAATCATGATGGGAAATGTGTAAAACATAATTTTTTTTAAAAATGCACTTAAATCGATATTTGAAAATTATGTACCATAAATGAATTTAGTATAAAACACATTTTATCAAGTTGAAGAATGTGTAATATGATTGAAACTAATAAAAAATAAAAAAAAACATACTAAACCAAGATGGGAAGTACGTGAAATAAATTTTAAAGTTAAACATAGTAAATCAAGTATTTATAAATATTATAAAATATGTGTTGTGTCTAACATGCCTCATGTTATCCAAAATGGTCGACCCCTATAAAAATTACATGAACCATCACTTTAGATTTCTTTATTTTGTTATTGTTAGCAATTCCCACTCAAATCTTCAGAATACACACCACCTTGATTTCTTTGAACATTAATAGGACTCCTTTAATTTCTCTAAAAAATATTAGTGTTTGTTCTCTTTTAGTATATCATGGCACTAACATTGCATGTTGATTTTCACTTGGGTTTCTTGGGGTCTAGTTCCCTTCCCAGAGCAACAAACTCATTATCCTCCATGTAAAATCAAGTTCTCGATATCTGATAATTAAGCTTAATGTATCACATTATTTTTATCCTTTTTACATTGCCATTTTATGATTCTCATATATCCCAACCAAATGGGGAGCCACCACGTCATCAAGAGTCATAAAGGCCAATCCCTCATACCTATCAAAGATGTAAGAGCCTAGGATATCTTGGATACCACATTATCTAGAGTTAGAACATCCAACTCCCTAGACTTATCAAAGATAACATATCCTAGAGAGCTTGACCAAATAGGAGGTTGACATATCATCAGGAGTCATAAAGACGAATCCCCTAGACCTATCAAAGATGTTAGAGCTAGAGAGAGCCCATCCAAATGGGAAGTTACCATGTCATTGGGGATCATTAAGGCTAGTCCCTCATACTTATCAAAGATTTCAAAGATTTGGAGATCCTAGCTGAATGAGAAGTTATCACATCATCTAGTGTAAAAATAAGCTAGTTTCCACTTGTGACTCAAGAAGAAAAAAATGGAGTACAAATAAGACTCAAATGATAATTAAGGTGTGCCATGTGTCTCATGTGACACATCACCCAACCTAAGGGAATAACATGGATTATGGAACCATGCCTAGGCATCAAAAATTAATGGGAAGACTAATAAATGGATGGCATGTGTTAAAAAGGAGGAATTTACTGAGGGGCCTCTAAGAGATGTGGTTGTGTGCCTATCATGCATTGGGAATTAATAGAATGAGAAAAAAGACCTGATTAGATAGTTTATAAAACATCCCATCACCATTTATATAATTGGATTGTGGTGGAGGATCATCAAATTTGAATTCAATTTTAGATTTATAAATAAAGGGGAAAAATCTATCCACCAACTCAAATTCAAATTCATAGAGAGTAAGCTACCAAATTTCATTAATGTGTGTGTGTGTGTGTGTGTGTGTGTGTGTGTGTGTGTGTGTGTGTGTGTGTGTGTGTGTGTGTGTGTGTGTGTGTGTGTGTGTGTGTGTGTGTGTGTGTGTGTGCGTGCGTGTGCACGTTCACTTATAAATCCTAATGTATTCCCATAAATGGTTACCATTTTTACCTTAGAATAAATCTTGGACTCCTCACTTTCAAAGTTACATAGATCCTTTATATCCTATGCCTATGATGTGCAAATATTCTTAATTCCCCTTTTATCATACTCCAATGGTTTCTACATATTCAAACCCAAAGATTGAGCCCGATTACCAAGATACCACTTTCCTTTCAGGTTTCACCAAATATAATCACTATAATGACACATTTAAGGTAATTAAGAATCTCCCCAAATATTCTATAGACATTGATGACTATATGGTCAAGTATGAGGATGTCCTTTAGTATTATAAGATGTGTATGACCCATAAAGCCATATAAAAACTAGATGTGTTTACCTACACCAACCTACTAGGTGTTATCCTCCACAAGGCTATCCATATATAGGACACTATCAATGATTAGGTGTGCTCACCCACATAGTAGCCCTAGATTATCAATATATTCATGAATGTATTCAAGGTTTACTACTCCCTCCTAGACTTATATTTTTCATACAATGTAGTGGTAGTGTTATCTTGGATGGACACCTACCAAATCTATGACATCCTCCATGACTAGGGTGAGAACCTTAACTCCAAATAGGTTAATAAGGAAAATATCAATGCCTACATAGTTCACACCGTTTGGGAGGAGGTTTGTGTAGGCATGATCCTACTGAACTAACTATTAAAAGACCTAGAATGCTAACACATCAAAGAGATATGGGTACCCCTTTTGCACATGATTCTAACTTGCTCAAACATCATAGATATAAGAGGCTTGATCAAGTTCAAGTTAGTCCACACCATTGAAAATGCCAAAAATGGAGGTGACTTCTACATTATGAGATACCTACTTGACAAAATATAAGGGATGCTCTCATTCAATCCTTTAGCCTTTCTTACATGGGTCCCTAGTGGATTGACCTTCTACATGGTTTTGTATAAGCTATATGGCCACTAGTTATACTAGCATGTATAAGACATTTATGAGCACTTCTACTTGATGGTCTACTATGTGGTCAATAAAGATCCAATTCCATAACTATAAAATGTAATATGGGACTCTATCATAGCCATTAGGAACTAGTATCTTTACAAAGATGACTCAGTGAGCTGAGCCATAAGATTCCTCTAAGACCCCCTATACTATCCATATTATGTACCTGACTACTTAGCATAATAGGAGATCACCTATTAACTAGTTAATAACATCTTTAGATTCTATGTACAACATAAATATGAGGCATGACCATAGTTATTAATCACCATATGGATCCACATCTAAAATAAATTCCCCTCAATACAAAATATGGTAGCTGGGTGAGACTCCTTCACCCTAAAAAAGTGCAAGATTTAGCAGTGGGACCCTAAAGGGGTGATTCAGACCCATCTAACACAATACTCAACATAGATCAACATCAAATACAACCATTAAATTGAAAATTATGATGAGATATATTTAAATGATGTTGATTACCAAGATGTGTTATCTTAGATAACATCAAAGAATAAAAGTAACGAGAATAAATCTTAGGTAGGCCCCTTCACAACTCCTCCAGCTCTTGCTTGATTCATGGAGGACCCAACTCTAATAAATTTAGCCATATCTAATAGAATATTATAGGGAATTCTTCCACCTTATCCCCCTCAAGCTTTAGCCCCAATTATAGCTCTACCTCTACTTGCTCTAGTTATTCCTTGTGTTCCACCTATACCTCTTCTAGATGTTCTTCATGCTCTACCTATACCTCCTCTAGTTTTTCCTTGTGCTCTACCTATACCTCCTCTAATTTCTCCTTGACCTATACCTCCACCTCCTCTAACAATTTTAGTAACTAGGTCATGATAGAGGTAAGCTTAGATTATAGGATGCTAAGTACCCAAAATGTAACCTGCTCAACCATCAATGTTATAGTCTCTAATATTTAATGTAGTTGGTAGCTCAAGAGAGAGATAAAAATGAGGCACATATCCAACTTCCCTTGCTTACTCCTCTATCTCCTCCTATTTACCTTCCACCCCTTACTCCTACCTCCTTCCAACTCCCTATTTTGATGCCCATGAGTTTAGCCCTAACCACTCTATTTACTATTGCTTACCCTTTATATTTCACCCAAGTACCCTTGGCCTCAGTCCTCTCAATCATCCTCACTTACTCATTACCTTATACTCCTCCCATAACCTAGAGTTCTCCTTGTGCCTCCCTTATACATGCCCTCAATAATAGGTATGACTACAACCTTCAAAATCTTACCACTTATAATAAGAACCCTCTTGGTCCCATCTTTAATTATCCTAGTGCTCCCATCTATAGATCCAAGTCATGTATCATAATCTCCTATATCCCATACCATCCTAGTTGGATTATCCATCACAACACCTAGAGTTAGCCTAGGAAATAACTGAATAAGAAATAAAAGGTGACCCATACTCTAGATCTAGCTTGAAGGCCTTTAGTTCTATCTCCACATCCTTTAAAAGTCTCAATGACCCCTTCAACCCCTATATCATTAGCCTAGTTATTGGATCCTTTCCCCCTCTCTCTTACCCAAGGATCAAGTATTATCTCCATTAATAATCCCATCTCATCCCTATTATTCCATGACTCATTCTTGGGGGTAATCCTATCATAGGTGAACCTCACTCAAAAATAATGGTGAGCTCAAAGGTTCCCCTGAACTTCCATTTTTATTCTCCCTCCTTTTTCTCCCATTCCCCCTCTACCTCCAATATTTTCCTCTTTCATTCCTTCCACTTATTCCATCTCCTCTCCACCTCATCCTCTACCCTTCACCACCATTTCAGCCACAGCTCCTACAACCCCCACATCCTAAATAATGGTCCTAGGGTCACATGCACCATAGATGGATGTCTCAGGTGACCCAAATGTATAGTAGATTTTTGATAAAAATTATAGGAGCATGAAGAGGATGCTTATTCAAAGATTCATGTAGGAAGGGAACCTAATGATATGGTAAATCCATCAATATTTGTTTTCCCTCACCAAGGTGAGGACTTTTACTAAAGAAGAGAAGATGGACAAGGACCCACTATCTATCCTCTGAGCTACCCATGATATGTTTAAGAATATCCTTGAGGACATGCAGAAATAAATATAAACTTTTGAACATGAAGTGAAGAGTACATTATACTTCAAACTAATCAGGTAGTTCAGGATACCATCTTAATGTTTTTTTCAATCCTAGGAAAAATAGTGGGGACTCAGGTTGAGACCAACATAATTATATAATATATGAATGACTACATGGGGAGGATCACAAAAATAAATGGGAAGTGTTATAATCTATAAGTAGCGGTTAAAAAGGGGATGTTCCTAGAGCTTAAATTGATGTCAACCTTAGATTTGGGGTTATACCAAACTTATGACAAGAATATGAAAGTAGTAATGGAGGAGTGGTTAACTTTGGATCATACTATAATAAAACCTTTGGAAGAGGGAAAAAAGAAGATATGGACCTACTTCAATGAGGTCAACAATCAGATGGCACTTTACTTGACAAAGAGAATTTTAGAGTCTACCTAGGTCAATTCAAAAAGGTTATGAGGGACAAAGTGGCTAAGGGAAACAAAGAAGGATCTTAGAAATGTTGGACTTATAAACTTAGTCCAATTTAAGCATCAACCAAATATTCAAAGTCCAAACCTTAATGGAAGTATCTTTCTAGATCATTTTGAGATAGTTATATTTGGTCAAGGTGATCTTTAGGGACCCTCCAATGATCTTGGTCAAGTTGGAAAAGGATTTTAACCTCATTACAGTTGTATTGGAATCTAGGATCATCTAGTTGAGGTAGTTAGGAGCTGACCCTTCTTAGCCACCTTTGTATGTTAGCTAGTGGTCCCCAACAAATCTATTACAAGTTTTTAGGGATTTATTTTGGTTTAAAATTTGAAATACATTTTTAACTATAATAAGTGGCCATTATAGCCCAGGATGTGATCCCCAATACTTATCTATTTATATAAGATCTAGATTATGTTTTAAGGGTCAACTAAAAATTGCTCAAAAGTGTCATTCGATTATTTATAAGATTTCACCTATGTTTTGTTCACCACTCTAGACTGTAATATTAGCCTAGATTGATTATTGTAGCACAATTTCACTCTTTTAATGAATGCAATCTTTATTTTTTTTTAAAGTCTCTCTTTTGTGTTTAATTTTATTTCATTTTCATGTTTAAATGATCAATAGTGCTAGGTTAATTATATTAATACTTTTTCCTTTTATGTATGTCATGATTATGATGTGCTTATTTATTATAATCTATGTGTGATTTTTTTTTCTCCTTTGTTAGTAATAATAATTAATGTGCCTAGCTATAAAATCTCATATATCATTTATGTGTTTTCGATAACAAACCCCCAGTACACATTGTTAGTAGGAATTCACATTGAAGACATATTCTTGGATCCCTTAGACTCTCCCCACAATATGTTATTATAGATATAAATATTAAAAACCCAAGTTGTACCCTATGAAGGAGACTATTTAACTCTACTTCAAGCTTAGACTAACATGAGAATGGCTAAAGGTTTTGGGTGACCTTATCACCAAACCAAACCTATAGATTATGGTGCTATATCCCTTGGTGCATCTATTTGGATCAGTTTACAAAGAACTATTACTATTGGGGTGAAAATGGGTAGATAATGTAGAAAAGAAACATACTCTAAGGGATGGTGATGCACCAATATGATCATTTATACATTCAATTTGGACATCAACAAATACTATTAATAAATATAAGTGACTGAATATTCTAACTCCAAGGACTCATATGTAAAAGTATTTCACATAAAGGTTTCACTAAGTGGTCAAAAAATGAGGGTAATGATGGAAGACCTAGATCAATACACTTACCAATCAAATATCTAATCCAAGCTCAGTTTTTTATCAATCAAACATTATATGTAACCTACATAAGATCATATACCATCAACTAGGTGAGATTAAGACCTACCAAGGGAGAAAAAATACCACACATATAAATAAAACTAATAAACACACATTATAACATTATCAAAGAGTCAAAAAATAGTCATTTATATTAACATAAGAGGTTACAAAGTACCAACCTAGGTGTAGTCTCCTTATGCCCAAGAGAGGGATATAAATCAAGGGCTTAAGGGGTGAATATATAGCATAAAGGGAAGAGAAAGAGGGGGAAAATGGAATGCAGGAGAGAGGTAAGGGTTATAAATGACCATAGTCAAATCCTACTATATTTACAATCAATTACATAGTCATCCTAATGACTCTTCATTTGTTGATGCTCTTCAATGACCCATTAGGTATTGATCTAGGGTAGTGGAGGTTGTGGTTGACTTGTTAAACCTCTCTCAAGGCATGTATATGCCCCTATTTGTTCAAATACCTCATCTTCCTTATAGTTACAACATTAACGAGATGTAATTAATCCATCATAAGGTATACAATACCTATCCTCTATTTGAGCATATTGACCAAGTCAAAAAACTAATTTATTTCTCCATTATGATCATGTAATGTGCACTTGACTTATTTAATACATTAGTTAATAGGTGTAATATCTCTGTATTAACTCATTTAACCAACCCTCTATGCTAACTTTGATATCTTCTTATTGACCAAGTAGGTCTATTAGGCCAATTAGGCATATTTACCTAATTATTTGCATTTGATGGTAATGAGATATTTTAGGGGACCTTAAAATAATATGAATAAGTGAGTTTAAATTTAGAAACAAAATTACATACCATGATATAGTCCTTAATGAGTATTTCACACCTGTAAACTTACCAACCTAGGTGACTAGGTCACTTTTTCCTTCATATCTACATATTGGTTTTTTTGGGGGAGAGTTACAGAGTCATTTCCAAGAATGGTTTTGGAAATATGACTTGAGGAGACAAAACAATTGCAAAACCTTCACTTATAATTATTTTTAACTTTTTAAATAGTTTTGCACCCTATTTTATATCTAATTTCTTGAAAAAAGTATAGTTTTATGACAATTTTATACAACCAAATACCATGATTAGGGTATCTTCTAAGTTTAATTTCTGATTTATGTGTTTATCAAGTCATTTAGGAGTTTTTGGTTGCCAAAATATTTACTTTTCTCAAGTTTGGTTTATCTTAGGTTTTAAGTAGGGTTTTGGAGGTCTAACATCTTAACAATGGTTCATAAATATGAGACATCCAATCCAAAAATTATGGTAATGTATTTTTATTCCACATACCCCCATAAAAAATTTGAAAATATTCTGTTCCCATGTAGCTAGTGTGGAGAGATATGAGCAAAAGATGGTAGACTTATAGTCCTCTACAGGGCTTCTAAGCACGGTATCCATCTTAATAATGATTCATAAACTTGGGATCCTAAAACTAAATCTATCCTCCATAGATTTAAATTAAATATGGGTTAAAAAATTCCCATATGGTCATTTTCCCCAAGTCCTTATGTGGTAAGAGATCCAAGCATTTGAAATGATGGATCAAAGCTGGCTACTTAGATTGTGTAATGAAAGAGGTTCTTGAAGACTCAAATTGACCTTTTCTACTTTACCTTCCTTTAAAAATTCTCAATTAGACATAATTTATCATCTAATACCTCATCATGATTTAATTTTTGCTTAGGAGAGTCTGAGAGTGTCTCAAGTGTTATGGTGGAGCTTGAGGACTAGTCATGGTTTTCAGGCCTAAAAGGCTTAATACTTAGTATCAAGGTTTAAATGGCTTATAAATGTGTTTATAGACTCAATATTATAAAAAAAACCCCTTTATCACATATTTATATCCTTATACAGCTACTTTTGGATTCCCATATTACCACTTGTCTCCATTGGCTCATCTAACTGCCTGTAGGTCACAATTCATGGTTAGCCTAAGTTCTTAGGGTTTGGAATTTGAGTGATTTATTTATTACCTATTTTTATGGAATATAAACACACATTATATTCACTTAGGTATTTAAAACATTATTATTATTTTATATTTTATCAACATCTATCTTCTACCTATTTTACATAGTCAGGCTTAGGGTTTGGGTTTCACTAGGCCTCAGTAGCCCTAAGACTAGGTTTGGTGTTTTAAAGCCTCCAGCTAAGGTTATTATAACTTGAAAACATCAATACATCCTTATAATTAACTTTATCAACTATTCTTAACCTCTTAATATCCACAAAGTATGCATCATCTCTAATCTTATATATATATATATATATATATATATATATATATATATATATATATATATATATATATATATATATATATGTATATGCTTGTTTAGGCTTACATTAGGTCTAGTTTAGGCCATTTAGGATATTTTATTCTTGAACCTAGGTTTTCATTACTTAAAATAAAATAATTCACATTCTCACTTTCTTCTTTTAGGTGTTTCATCCCTCAGATGATCTTAACATTGTGTGTAATCCCTTAACTAGCATACATAGGCTTGTATATGCTAAATTAGGCCTACTAAGCCTATTCAAGTCCTTAAGGTTATTTAGTAAATTGAGAATTATATCATTTTTCATTCTTAAAAAAGAAGTCTCACCTTATCAGGTGTTTTAACCCTTTCAATAACTCTCAATTTTTTCATAAGCCTTCAACTACCATGCACAAACTTGTGTAATGTCTATCCAGGCCCCAGAAGTCTATGTAGGCTTAATAAATCTTCCCCACTTATCTCAAATAGAATAAATATTTCATTAAAATTCAATAATATCATGAAGCAACCAAAGGTTTTAGTTCCATTTTTAAATTTTAAATCCTATATATCCATCACATTTCCATTCTCTTATCAATAATTATGCCTATAGAAGATAACCCTTCACCCTGATTATATGTATGAGAGAATACCCTACATATTAGTGAGGATGTATTCTATCTTTTCCCTTGAATTCATGCTCAATATAACAAGTGAAACATAGACCATTAATCCTTTAGACCTTTTGATATCTTCACACTTCTTCAGATGCTTTATGATAAGTTTATTTGCTTAGTTTGTCCTTCCCTCCACAGTCAGGCCTATAGGTCTAAAATGAAATGTGTTATTTTATGTATTTAGGATCTTATATTTATCCAATTATCCTCTTATATATTCTTGAACTTGTTTATGGTTTTAATTATACTCATAACACCTTCAAATATTCTCAATATCTACCCTTTCTTTACACAACTTTGTCATGATCTCAATCACACAACCAACTATAGGTGATTGTTTAGGTATTTGAATGGTTTTACCTTCTCTTTGAGTAAGTATAGTGTATGAATCTTGACGGACTATGTCTACCCATATTCAACTCATATCCCATGTCTCTGCATATATCCTAGGATTCTTCAAGACTAATAAGTGTCTCTAAGAATCCATTTGATCACTAACCATCCCATCAAATCTCTAATCTACATAATAATTTGTAGTAAATCCTATGAGGGTTATACATTTCAAGGATAAAAATGAGAATGATTGTACATAAGGTAATTAGGGGCCTTGAGTATAATAAAATATGAAATGCATACAACATGAAGGAGATGATGTCTATTTGTCCTAACTTGGAACCCTTCATAGCCACTATAGTGACATAGGCTTATGCTTGAGTTTGGAGGTCACATAATGTACTTATGACAATCAACCTAAAATATGACTTAAAAGAGTCCCTTGATCTGACCTAGATAAATATGGAAGGTAGAGCATATTTGAAAATATATCAAGGGACCATTACATTCTTGAGGACATCCCTTTTCTTCCATATTTATGACCTAAATGTTCTACAACATAGATACACTTATTTATACTATATAAGATGAAAAAATCATGGAGTTTTAATTTCTCCAACCACCCACATATGTTAAATTAGGTTTGAGGGTGATGGATATGGTCTCTAAGGACCTTAGGAACACACATTAAATGTTAGCTCAAACATGCACTAAAACCATTGCATCTCTAAACCCATACACATATGAATAAGCTAATTGGAGTGTCCAAATTTTTATTTATTATTAATAAAATATAGATCATTAAATTACATACAAATTTCATGGATTGTAATGTTAAGATACCCCTTTCCTCTTCCCAAGAGATTAGCTACCCATTTTCTCTCTCCTATCTATATTATTCACAACCCTTGAAGATTTTTAGGGATTCAAAGAAGCTCAATTGAAGAGAGAGAGGTTATTTTTATACCTATATTTAATCTTATTGCTATTAAACTTAAATAAAACACCTAATATAATCCCACCTACAACCTCTAATCTCCCTTTATATAGATTGATCATACATGTCCATATAATCTACATAAAACACTTTAAAATCAATCTTTTTCTACATTTTTTCCATGTTTAAAGATTTAAAATAACATTATATGATATAATAAGGTATAAAAATGACTCAAATGATATTTAAAACTAATTATTAGGGTGGGTAATTTGTAAATTCACATCTCTCCCATGTGTTAGGTTCATTTGTCTAGTACAGAGGTAAAATAGACTATAAGAGATAAATTTTATGATATGAAACACCTATTAGTGATTTAGGGGACCCTTTAATACCTTTATAATAATTAAATACTTGAAATATGGTCTTTTCCAATTATTTAATAAGACATATTGACTCATATGAGGCATTTAAGGGTCTTGAAAGGGATAGTGAAACTTTGTGATAGACTTGAATAGAAAGACCACAGAAAATGGTATTGACACACACCACTAGGATTACATTAGGACCCAAGTATACTTTATACACCCTTGAATTTTATTATTAAGTCTTTATCACAAGGAATATATTGAAACATGCCCATTTAACATAAGAATTGATAACCTTGAAATGTCCAAATTACCTTAATTTTATCAAAATATTATTAATATTATAAAATAGGGTTAAGACCATTTTTTTCACCTTAATATACATCTTTAAACTTCCTCTCTCACTCGAAGACCATTATGAGGGATAACACATCACCAATAGACCTCTAAACAACCATGACATGATGAGCTTACAAGCATACTCCATAACACCTCCAATAATGTTAGATGATTTCATGAAGAATTTATAATACATGACAAGTTTAAGTAATATAGATGATCTTAGAGGGGTTATCATGTAATTTATTTATGGTATGGGTTGACATTTGGCTTGTCAAGCCAAAATGTCAACATTTTGGAGGACTCTAAGGGGTGACCAACTTATTGGTCAAGATGACCCACTAACTCAAGGATGACATCATGAATCAAACATGGTATTAAGATTTGATGACCATTCTTGGATTTCCAAAGAGATATCACATGAAAAAGAAACAACCAAAAAAATAGAAACTAAACCTAAAAACCACACATAACCTAAGGAAAACCACAAGACAAGATAAAAAAGTAAGAAGGAAATAGTATATACTTGTGACGACCACTTATTTAAAAAATATTAAAAAACTCAAACACCTAACTTGAAATAAACTTATTTCCTACAAGATAAAATGTAAAACTTGTTTGATCACTATGGCACCATGTGGTCTAGTTTTCATGTCTTGATTTAAGTCTAACCAGGCATTATCTATTATATGAGGACTCCCACTTATATCTAAGGGCATTGGCATGTTCATGGCCTATTATCGAAGTAACTATACTTTCTTGTTATACCCCTAGGTGAATGGGTTGGTGATATGATTCCAACACCAAATCATACTCATTCCAAACTTGCCTTCCTTTCATCAACAATCTAATTTCTACCTTAGTCATGAACTACTCATGATTCTACCTATGATACTCATAATAATCAGCTATCATAGTGTATTTTACAATATATTTATCAAGATTTGATGGGGTATAGGTATACTATCTATGATCGAAAAAAAATTCTCAAAATCTTCCCAAAAGGCCATCTCTTCAAGGTTAATTAAAAAGACATTGAGTTATTTACCATTCTTACCTTTTGTTTGTGAAGCATCATGTTGATCAATCATTTACAAATTTATAACATAGTCATAAAAAGGCCCTTTACCTTATGAAACTTTTCATCTTCCTCTTTTGTGGATAATGGGAGATCTTAAATCCATTCAAGCTCTAGCTCATCTTATCTTGGTGTTTCTAAACCTGAATTGCTTTCTACAAGATCTAAAATATTAGTGGTAGCTTCATCTAAAACCTCAAACTATGATCTTACTTTACCATTAAAACTTTACATACTGAGTTCTTCCATCTCACTCAAGAACTCATGATACAAGTGATTTTAAGGGTCATCTAAATCACTTGGAATGTTTTCAGCCTCAACAAGGGTCCCATGTAAGTTGTCTTCATGGTTGCCTCCTAGAGGAGAAGTTACATGAGTTTTATCTTCATTCACTTCATAATCATGTAATTTTGGTTTCTTTACATCCTTAAACTTTATTTCATGTTAAAACTATGATATTTTATGATTAATGTGGGTACCCATAGTAATCGTATCATCATAGGTGCTTGAGTTGTCTTCTTTAAAACATTATTGGAATTCAGTTATAGATGTAATATGATCAAGTTATTGAAGGACTTCCACTTCACTAATTAACCTTAACATATTATTTCCCACACTTAAATGTTTAAAATCTATATCCATTTCATTTTTTCCTCTTCACAAGAGGAGATGGTAGGATGGAAATAAAATTCATTATCTTTCTTGATAGTTGTTAAGGTGTTCTTCCAACTTGGAGCTTTATGAGCATCAAGCTTGGAGACCACACTCTTCTTGAATTATTAAATTTCTCTATCAAATTTATATATAATTTAATATTTATAAGTTAATTTAGTGTGAAGCGATGATGGGAAACTTGGATAACTTGAGATATCTCCTAAACTATCCTTCATACATCTCTCCTCTTCTTGACTCTGAGTATGCATAGGAGAAGGTTCTCTTTCAAGGAAATACATAACATAGTCTAGGGTTATATCCCATGAAGGCCTCCAAGATAAATTTATTATTTTCTCTTGAGAAAACATGCGTGGATCTTGAATGGGATATTGAACACATAGATGTTGTTTAGGAGTAGGATTCAGATTATAATCTACCATCGAGTTATTTGGTGTGTAAGGCTAAATATGAATCTTGGAGAGTGATTAAAACCTAATTTTGACCCTACACCACACCTAAACTTGCATACCATATAATATTATTTAAATTAAAAGCATCCCGCAATCTTGGCCATAAATTCACTAGATAAACATAGAGAAAAATGAGGTGATAAGTCTATAACAATGATGTCTTATGTAATTAAAATCTTAGGGTAAGCAATTTTAGGTTTTTGATAAGGCCACATATCCTTTTAGTTGACCCATTACATTTAAATTCAAATTTTGAATTAGGCTCATACACCAAACTCTAATTATCAACTACTAGCTTAGGGATAATTAAAATGATTACCCTATCATCAAACAAGTAATTTTGAACTAATAAATCTCCAATGATCATAAAGGTAATAAAATGAGATGGAGTGGTTACCTTGACTAGTTTTTCTTTATTTTTAGGTATGCTTTGTTGATGATCAAGGTCTTGGTATTAAATTTCCTTCTTCTACCTAAGACATTCCTTTAACATATTTCTTTCATCCCTTAACTTCTCAATCTCTAAGATAAAATCATTATTGCATGGTTAAGGATGACTATAAGGAAAAATAAGTTGGTGCCATGATTGTTCAAGAAGATAATAGGGCTGCCAAGGAGGTGAATAGGATTCATAAGGTGGGTAAGGTTTAGGAGGTTATTGGTGGTAAACATTATAAGGTTGACATGGGTGATAGTGTTGTTGATAAGATGTCTAAAATAATTTTACCCCATATGCATCCATTAATTTTTATGGGATGTATAAAAAAAAACATGAATTATGAAAAATAACATTACTTACCTTTTAAATGACAAATTTGTGATGCGTCTTAGCATGAAATCTAATTGTACTCCATTTACTAGATGTTTTAAACTCTTTAAGATGAGTAAAAAGTTGTGAGTGATCTAATGGTTGAATCTAGTCCCATTGGGCATGCCAAAACTATTAACAGCCCAAGTTACACCCTGTGAAGGATATTTTAAACTCTAATTCAAACTTGGACTAATATGGGAATGGCCTAAAGGCTGTGGGTGACCTTATCACTAGACCATACCTCTAGATTATGGGGCTATCTCCCTTGGTTCATCTTTTAGTCTTAGTTTCCTAAGACCTATTATTTTTGGTGTGAAAGGGGTAGAGAATATAGAAAAAAAAACCTACTATAAAGGATGTTGATGCACCAATATGATCATTCATCCACCAAATTTGGACTTCAAAATATACTATTAAGCAATATAAGTAATTGAATATTCTAACTTTAAAGACTCATATGCAAAAGTGTTTCACATAAATGTTTCACTAAGTTGTCAAAACATGAGGGTAATGATATAATTTATGGATCAAGGCACTTACCAATCAAATCTCCACTCCAAGCTCAAATCTTATCATTCAAACACTATATGTAACCTGCATAAGATCATATTCTAGAAACTAGGTAATATTAGGACCTACCAAGGGAGAAAAACTACCACATGTGAAAACTAAACTAATAAAAATAGACTAAAAATAGTATCAAAGAGTCTAAAAATAATCATCCGTATTAACTTAAGATGTTACAAAGTGAAAATATAGGCAAAGTCTCCCCATGCCCAAGAGAGGGATACAAATCAAGGCCTTAAGGACTAAATATATAGAAGAAAGGGAAGATAAAGAGGGGGAGAATGGAATCGAAGAGATAGGTATGGGTTATAAATTACCATGGTCAAATACTTTTGTAGTTATAATTAGTTACATAATCAGCCTAATGATTCTCCATATGTTTTTCTTCAATGACCATTTAGGAATTGATCTAGGGTAGTGGATGTTATGGTTGATTTGTTAAACCTATGCCCCTATTTGGTCAAATACATCCTCTTCCTAGTAGTTACAACATTAACGAGATGTAATTAAACCATTATAAGGTATACAATAGCCTATCCTCCTTTTGAGCATATTTACCAAGTCAAGAAACTAAATTCTTTCTCCATTATGACCATGGAATTTGCATTTGCATCATTCAATGAATTAGTTACTAGGCATAATATCTCTATATTGACTCATTTCACTATCTCTTTACACCAACTTTGATATCTTCTTGTTGACCAAGTAGGTCTATTAGACCAATTAGGCCTAGTTATCTAAATGTTTATATTTGATGGCCATAAAATCCTATACAAGATCATAAAATCATATGAATAAGTGGAGTTAAAGTTTTAAACCACATTACATACCATGACATATGCCTTCCTAAGTATCTCACACCCACAAACTTACCAAACTAGGTGACTAGGTCACCTCCTTCATATCTATAAAGTAGTTGTTTAGGGAGAGTTGTAGATGCATTTATAGGCATAGTTTTGGACATATAATTAATGGAGGATAAAAAACAAGTGTCAAACCTTCACTTCCAATTATTTTTAACTTTTTAAATAGTTTTACACCCTATTCTTTATCTATTTCTTAAATAATTACAATTTTTTAACAACTACATACAGTGTTTGTACAACTAAGTATCATGACTAGGGTCTTTTTTTAGTGTAATTTTTTATTCAAGTGTTTATCAAGTCATTTAGGAGTGTGGATACCAAAATATTCACTTTTATTGGGTTTAGTTTGTCTTATGGTTTAATTAGGGTTTTAGAGGTCTTCCATCTTGATGATGGTTCATAAATATGAGACCTCCAATCCAAAACTTATGGTCATATATGTTTAGTCCATATACCACATAAAACCTCTCACAATATTTGGTTTACATGTAACTGGTGTGGAGAGATATGAGTAGAAGATGATAGACTTGTAGTCATCTATAGGCCTTCTATGCATGGTTGTTATCTTAGCAATGATTCATAAACTTGGGATCCTAAAAATAACTCTCTCCTCTATGGATTTAAAGTAAATAGGGGTTCCCAAATTAATTTATGGTAATTTTCTTTGATTCCTTATGTGGTGAGATATCTAAACATTTGAAATGATGGCTCAAAGTTGGCTACCTAGATTATATGACACAAGGAGGTTATTTAAGTCTCAATTTGACATTTTATACTTTCCATTTATTTAAAACTTAACCATATGACCTAATTAATCATATCACACCCCATCATGATGTCATTTCTAATTAAGAGTTTTAATTGTCTCAAATGTGATGGTGGAGATTAAGGCCTAGTCATGGCATTTAGGCCTAAAAGGCCTAATACTAAATGTTGGGTTTTACATGGATTGTAAATTATTTTAGGGACTAAATATTATCAAAATACCCAAATTATCACCCATTTATATCCTTATACAACTACATTTGGATTCTAATATTCACACTTGTCTCTGTTGGCTCATGTGACTATATGTAGGTCATAGTTCATGGTTAGCCTAAGTTTTGGGGTTTTTGGGTCTAAGTGACTTACTTATTACATATTTTTATGGATTATAGAAACAAATTTTATGCCCTTAGGGCCTAAAAACATTCTTAGGATTAATTCTTTTATCAACATCTATCATTTGCCTATCTTACACAATCAGGATTAGGGTTTGGGTTTCACTGGGCCTGAGTAGCCCTAAGACTAGGTTTGACGTTTTTAATACTCCAAATAATGTTATTATAACTTAAAAATAATAATACATCCTTATTACTAACTTTATCAGTTGTTCTTAACCTCTCAACAACCATAAATTATGCATCATCTCTAATCCTTTATATATAGGCATGATTAGGCTTACAATAGGCCTAATTTAGGCCATTTAGGCTCTTTGATTATTTAAACTTGGTTTTCATTACTTAAAATAAACTATTTAAAATTTCAAATTATTCCTTTAGGTGTCTCATTTCTCATATGAGCTTAAAATCATGCATAATCTCTTAACTAGCATACAAAAGTCTATGTATGATAGATTAGGCATGTTAGGCCTAGTCAAGTCCTTAAGGTTCTTTTTTCAATTGAGAATTATATCATTTTAAATTATTAAAAAAAAAATCCTTCTCACTTTATCAAGTGTTTTAACCCTTCAAACAACTCTCAAGGTTTTTATAAACCTTCAACTATCAGTCATAGACTTGTGCAAGGTCTATTTAGGCCTAAAAGGTTTGTGTAGCCTTAATAAATCTTCCCCACTTGTCTTAAATAGACTAAATATTTAATTTAAAGTAAATAATCTCATGAAAAAACCATATGTTTAAATTACATTCTTACATTTTCACATTTCCATTCGCTTGCCAATAATTATGTCTATAGAAAATAGTCATGCACCTTGCTTGTGTGTATGATAGCAAACCTTACCTATAAGTGATGATGAATTATCTATTTTCACTTAAATTCATGATAAATATACCAATAAAAACATATATCATTACTCATTTATAACTATTTATATGTTTACACTCCTTCAGATGCTTTATGATAAGTTTCTTTGTTTAATTTATCTTTCCCTCCACAGTCAGGCCTATAGGTCTAAAAGGGACACTGTTATTTTATGTATTTAGGATCTTGTATTTGTATAATTATCCTATTATATAATCATGAAATTTATTTTGTTTTAAATTAGACTCAATAAACCCTCAAATAGTCTCAGTCTCTTCCCTTTATTTACATAACTTTGTCATGATCTCAAGCACACAACCAACTGTAGGTGACTATGTACATCTCTAAATGATCTTACCTTATCTTTGAGAAATTATAGTGTATGAATATTTATGGACCCTATATTCCCATTTTCAAATAATCTACCATGTCTCTTCAAAAATCCCATGATACTTCAATACTTATCAGTGTTTCCAAGACTCCATTTGATCACTCAACATCCCATCAAATCTCTAATCTACATAAGAATTTGTAGGTAGTCTTGTGAGGGTTATAAATTTCAAGGATATAAATAATAATTATTAGACATAGGTTAATTATCATACTTTAGGATAATAAAAAAAGGAATGAGGATAACATAAATGAGTTGATGTCTATTTGTCCTGACTTGGAACCCTTCACAACCACTACAATGACATAGGCTTATGTTTGAATCTATAGGTCACATAATGTACTTATGACAATAACCCTAGAACATGAATTAAAATATTCCCTTGATATGAAATAGATAATTATGGAAGGTATAGGATATTTAAAAATATATCAAGGGACCATTACATGCTTGAGGACATCCCTTTCTTCCATATTTACGTCTTGAATGCTCTGTAACATAGATACACTTGTTTTCAGTCTATAAGATGAATAAATAATTAATTTATGATTATTACCACTACCAAAACATGTTAAATGATGTTTTAAGGTGATGGAGATGGTAAAGAAGGACATCAAAAACACACACCAAATGTTGGTTTGTAGAAATTTCTTAAACATGCACCAAAAAATAAAGAAGCTCATTAGAGTGGCCATAATATTATATATTATTCATAAATTATATACCATTAACTTATTGATAAATTCAATTAATGGGAAGGTTAAGATACCCCCTTTCCTTACCCAAGATATCAGCTAGCCATTTTCTCTCTCTTATTTTTACTATCCATAAACTTGAAAGCTTTCTTGTGATGAAAATGAGATTGGTTGAAGAGGGAAGTCAATTTTTGACTTATCTTGAATCCTGCTACCATGAAAATTCACAAAGAAACCTAAAACAATCCCACCTATAACCTATGATCTCCCTCTATATATACTGATCATATAAATCCATACAATATATAGAAAATACCTAAAAATCCTTCTTTTTTTGGATTTTCTCCATGTTTTAAGATCTAAACCACCATTATATGAAAAAGGAAGGAAAAAAACCAACTCAAAAGATATTTCAAACTGAGTATTAGGGTAGGAAAGTTATAAATGCACATATTTCCCATGTGTGGGGTTTATCTGGCTAATGGAGAGGTGGACTAAACTTTAAGAGAGACATTATATTATATGAAACACCTTTTAGTGATTTAGGGTACCTTTTAAGACCTTTATAATAATTAAATACTTGAAATATGGTCTTTTCCAAATATTTTATAAGGCATATTGATTCATAGGAGGCATTTAAGCATCTTGAAAGGGCTAGTGAAGCTTTGTGATAGACTTGAACAGAAAGACCATGAAAAGTGGTCTTGACACACACCACTAGGATTCCATTAGGACCCAAGCATAATTTATATTCCCTTAAATTTTCTTAGTAATTATCTATCACAAGGAATATCTTGAAACATTCCCATTTACCATAAGAACTAATAACCTTGAAATGTCTAAATTACCTTAATTTTATCAAAAGATCCTTAATATTATCAAATAGGGTTAATTAAGACCATTATTTGGACCTTACTAGACATCTTGACATTTCATCTCTCACAGTAGGACCATTATGAGGGATAACGCATCACCAATATACCTCAGAATATCCATGACATGATGAGCTTACAAGCATACTCCATGATACCTCCAACAATGTTAAATGATTTCAAGAAGCATTTATAAGACATGACAAGTTTAGGTATTATAGATGGGCTTAGAGGAGTTATCATGAAATTTTGTGATGTTAGGGGTTGAAATTTAGCCGAAGAAGCCAAAATGTCAATAATAACTTTAATTAAACTTCGTTTAAAGTGATATAAATGTGGCAGAGCCACTTGGTTTAATGACCATTTCATTGGTCTTATTTTATACTTGGAGGCTTCCCTTCTCTACCTTACCCTTCCCTCTCTTTTTTTTGTTTAGTTATTTTAAATCACCTTTTTCCCATTTTGTTTTAAAATAAATCCCAAAGTTCAAGTATTCATAACTATCCTTAACCTATAAGAAGTACAACATATTGAACTTCTAGTGGTAATAGTGCATCTCTTAGAGACTATTCATGTAGACTCTATTTAGGAAGTCTAATACCCATAATTATGCCTTGGGATGATCCCATATTAGTCTTAAAATTTAGGAATAAATTTTAAAGTTGTCCCCACCTTCCCCTTTTCAAAGAATGCCCAATCTCATGGGCATCTCATGATAAAGAATAGATTATAGTGAATAATAATTGGCAATAGAAGGAAGGCATGAAGATACTTCATGTTTATTTTGAGTTTATTTAATTTTATGAATATGTTGAGTTTGGTTTTTTGGTAACAACATGTTAAATATTGTTTGATTATGTAGCATACTGGAGACTAGTTCACCTGTTATCAGGGTTAGGTCCCATAGAGGTAGATTGGTGATTTCCCCCTAGTTTTGTATAGAAAAAATATGTCCAATCAGCTCATACTTACCATGATTCCTATCAGATCCTCTATTTTATATATCCCAAATGCATTTCCCAAGATGGTTTGGTTATCTATCTTAACCATTAAGGCCCCATGAGTCATCCATGATCTATCCAAGAACCTTGAGAGGTATCTTCCTCATTTCTCCCTTGGTGTAGGATGAACCATGGAGGAATACATAACCTCCTATAAGACCACCCTGAGATTCTTAAATATAGAATATGAGGATGTGGCATGTAGGTTTTTCCCTTTTACTCTAATGTAATATGCATATGATTGGTTCTTAAACCTTATTAAAGACTCTATATTGATTTGGGACCACTTTAGTTTTATTTTCCTCACCCAATTTTTCCAAGTAATAGATCCCAACATCCTATATTAGTAGTTTGATTGTATCAAGATAGAGCCCAATGATCCCATTATAAATTTTAGTGTTAGGTTCCAAAAGATGTATATCTGGGTAACTATACTTTACCAACCCAACCCTCAACTAATACTTAAAATATACAAGAATGCTCTAGACCCTTGGATGAACATGTTCCTATGAAGATATGAATCTATAATAGACCTATATTTAGCATATGAAATGGCCATCAAAGTGGATAGGAAATTTAACCCCCAAGGCTACACCATGATACCCACTCTCAACATGCTACCACAAATGCTTATGCTAAACTATTTACTTAGCTTTAACCTGAATGTAACAATGCCTCAACCACTCCCAGTAGTGCATCAACTCCCATTAGTCAATCCCACTTCAAGCCAAAAACTAGGTTTCCTAAAACTAAGGGTTCCAAATCTAATTCCCTAGACTCAACACCAAGTGACATTATTTATGGCTAACAACACCTAGACCACACCTCAAGAGTCCACTAGAACTAAGGTAGATGCCATTAACCAAATGATATAAAAACTCAATAATGAATTCTTAGGGATGTAAATATAGATGAGAAATACTACTATAGAAAGATAAATTAATAATTTCATGTATCAAAGGCTAAACATAAGCTACAACCACCCTCATAACCCCCCATAAACTTCACCCAATAGGTTCCCCAGGATCAATATCTTGTGGATAGCCTTACCAAACTAGTGTCACATGCATAACATAGTAACACATGGAGAGTTATATTACACTGAGTTCGGTTCTACTTTTGAGATATTCTAAAATGAAATAGAAGAATATGAGGTAGTCCCCAACCATAAAAAATCAAGTAAATCCTATAGTACTATTATGGTATTAGAAACCTTGGATTCCCCTGGATAATAAGAAAATGAGCTAGAGGAAGGTATCAATGAGGTGTAAGAATTATATTAGCTCCAAAGGAGTAACTACACCCTTAGGAGTAGGAAATAATAATAACCCCTTATTACCTTGACCCCCAAATAATGGTGCAACCCTACTAGACTAAAATCCTAAGAATGATCATCCACCTCCAAGACTTTAAAAGCCTATGGCATAATGGAAACCCCATCAGTCCAAATCAAATGGGGTTATAACATATTTGAGGATATGAAAGAAAAAAAGGCTAACATTACCCTTCATGATATTTCTTAAACCATAGATTAGCAAGAACCTTTGTTAAATTATTTGACTTAAAATTTGACCCCATAGGCCCAACCAAAATTGAGAGCATCAAACACCAATGTGATTATCTAAAATAGTAATATAGAGGATAAACCATTCCTTTTAACTATTTGATTATTTGGAAAGAATCTACATAATTGTGAAGTAGATTATGGAGCCTCATCTAATGTGATATTGGTAGGTGTATGTGATAAAATCTCTCTAGACCCATAAAATTAGATAAGGTAATGGTCTAGTTGGATAATTCAGATGTGAAATTGATAGGCTATTTATTAACATCCACATCCATTTGGAATATAAACCTAGGATTCAACACTTTATAGGAATTCAAGTGGTTGACATCTTATGAGCCTATGGTATGCTCCTTAATAGAGATTGGTACAAATTCCTAAATGGGTATATGGTCATAAATTTATATCATATGTGGTTATCATGGAGGGAAGTATCTAGCCAAATACAAGTTGATAGGTAATCATACATGAATCACATGATCATTGAATACAATGTAGTTAATGAGTAGATAAACCTAGTTTCCTTGAACCTAGGCATCTACATGTTAAACATGAACACTCCAAAAAACAAAACCAATCATGGCCCATGTCTACTTGGCCTATGGTCTCTTTATATATATAAATATCAATATATATAATTTAATGGGGCTAGTGTTTTATCATATATCCGTTAGGTAGGAAACATTTAATGTCTTATCAGCTACAGTTCCCTTACATGAATAACTTAGTAGAGTATGAATATCTAATCCTTAAGTTACAATTTGCATTCAGACATGAGGAAAATGAACTAATAGTATTTAGTGACTCTGAACTAGTAGTAAACTAGATCAAAATTAAGTTTTAATTCATATTATCATAACTTAGAAGGTGTAAACATAAATTTTGGGACCTGATTGAAATGTTCAACATGTTCAATATCATCCTTATTCCTTAGGAGAAAAAATTGATAGAAAAATTTCTATCATTGATTTCATCAAACATAATCCCTCTGAATGAAACTAAGATAAAATATCTATTTATTAAAATCATCCCTTGTCTTTATATCTCAAAAAATATGACTAACTAATATGTCTTTGAATATGGCCAACAAATCATCTAGTTTTTCAAAAATGAAGGGATATTTGAGGCCTAATTCATAGATGAAAATGATAGAGAAAACCCTAAGAACAATTTGGATAAGGATGAGATCCTGAACATTCATGGGAACTAGATCCCTAAGGGTATGATTTCACTATAAAGAGCATTTGATGCATTAGAACCAACCTTCTAGGCTAAAAAGGCCTAAGTTTAAAGACCAAAATTTTTGACTTGTTAATCTCAGCCCTATGGAGACCTTAAGGTCTTTGACCTAAGAGTTATTACTCACATCATTTCCTTAAAACCTGATGGAAAACCCTTAAAACAAAGATAGAGTCTGGTTAACCCAACCTTGGAGCCCTTGATTCATAAGGAAGTTCAAAAATTAATCTCTTTAGGGATAATTTTCCCAATCTACCACTCCACCTGGGCAGCTAACCTAGTCCTAGTGTGAAAGAAGAATGGTAAAATTCACCTTTGTGTGGACTTCTAAAATTTGAACTAGGCCTTGAATAAAGATAACTACCCATTATCCTTTCTAGATGAGGTCATCCAAATGGTGAGTGGGTCCCAGATGATGTCCTTCTTGGATGGATTCTTAGGCTATAACTAGGTCTTGGTCAACCTAGGAGATACAACTAATACTACTTTCACCACCAAGTGGGGCACATTCAATTATAAACTGACACCTTTTAGGATGATCAATGCTAATGCAACCTTTCAAAGGGAAATTTACCTCACCTTTAAGGGGATGATAGGTAAGTGTATAATAATATATATGGATGACCTAATCATGTTTTCTAAATATAGGTAATATCATGTGCACCACCTAGAAAGAGTATTTGAAAGATGCAGAAGGAGTGGCATCTCTTTAAACCTAAATAAGAGCATGTTTAGTGTCATCAAAAGTAAGTTTGTTGATCACATTGTCACAAAGGAAGGTATTTCTATCGACCCCAAAAGGGAAGATGTGATTTCTAAACTACCTTTAATTAACAACAAAAAATATAAAATCAACTCTATGTATAAATTAATTTATTTATAGATTTGATTAAATGGTGAAGCCTTTGAATGTAATGTTAAAATAGGGCCAAAGTGGATTGTCAAGTGGAATTGAAGAAATATTTCTAGGATATCAAAGATGGTATCAAGCAATCCCCAATCCTTATTAACACATACTATATGTAGGACATATATTTTTACCCTTTCACTTTAGAGCACACCATTATCACCTGCCACACCCAAAGGTTAGAAGGAGAATATTAACCTATGCCTTTTATGAGTATTAATCTTAAAGACATAAAACTCTAGTATTATAACCTAGATAAGCATGCCTATGCTTTATTCAAGGGAATGAATGAATTCAAGCATTACATCCTCGATAGTAGTGTGCATGCTATTACTTTAGACCTAGTTATAAATCAAATACTAGGGAAGAATGATCTAGGTGATAGGAGAGGTCAATGAATGAGTAAATTGAAAGAGTATGACTTGGAAATAAAACCAATAAAGATGGTTAAGGGATAAGGCCTTACCTAACTAATCACAGAGATATACCTAAGAATCATGATATACTTGGTAGACCAATAAAGTTTTTGACATTCATACTGGTATACCTTGATCATGCAGTTTCTAGTTTATGGGAATGTACCCCTAGGACTTAACCATAGGCATATAATATCCCTCTAGTTGAAATATAATTTTTATATGCTAAATAAAGGAGATATCTTTATAATAAACCATGAATTAATCTATCTTCAACATGTATCATAAAAAGAGGCCAAGGACATAATGTTAAGTTTTCATGAAAAAATGGGAGATGACCATCTCACAAAAAATGTCATGGCTCACAAAGTTATCTAAATAGGTTATTATTGGCCCATATTGTTCAAATATGTTCACACTCGTGTCTATTTCTATCACTAATGTTAAACCTTTGCTAAATTTAAATGTACACCACATTGACACTACAACCTATTGTTGATTTTATGTTGTTCACATAATGAGGACTAGATTTCATGGGGGTAATTAATCCCAATTCATTAAGTAGTCATAAATTCATCCCCACATGCATGGACTACTACACTAGATGGTCTAAGGTAACTGTAACCAAAAAGATCACCATTATTGAAGTCATCAAGTTCTTAAATAATGCCATAGTCACATATTTTGGGGTCCCTATTTCTTTAGTATGTGATAATGGACCTACCTTTCAATCCACAAAATTTATAGAGTGGGCATATGATAATTGGATCATACTAAAGTTATCCTCTAAGGATTACTTGAAAGGGAATGGATTGGCATAATCCACCAATAAAACCTTGATTGATGCCATAAATAAATTACCTGAGAAAATCCCTGAGAATAGCATTCATTGCTAAAATTCACCATATGGACAAACCACACTAAGTATAAATAAGCCCTCAAAATATCTCCTTTCCTTCTCCTTAATGGATTGGATTTGATCATGATGGTCACTCTCAAAATGCCTAATTATAAGTTTATATAGGGATTTCATGGAATCAGATGATAAATTTAATTTTAGACTCCTAAACTTATTTTAGTTAGAAGAAACCTGGAAAGAAGCTTTGTTGAGATTTAACAAGCATCAAGACATAGTCAAGAGGTGGTTTTACAAGAGGGTGGATTTCAAGACCTTTAGAATCTTGAACCAGGTCCTGATGTGGGATAAGGGACAAGCCCATGAGAAGAAAGGCCAACATTCAAAATTCAATCCCCTTTACATTAACCACTACCAGATAGTTAAATATTGGGCTAAAATGATTTTTGTCTCAAGGATCTTGAGGGGAATGACTTACTTCTTACATTAAATAGACAATTATTGAAGCACTATTTCTCATATATCCCCTCTAAAGTGGTTTTTGAGTAATCCAAATAGGTGGTAATGTATATATTGAATATATTTACGTTATTTTTGTGTTTACTTTCATCATGTGTTTTTTCTATTGTGTGATTTTCTTTTGTGTTGAATTCTTCCCCTCTAACCCTTTTTTTGTTTTTCATTGTTCTTATGATGCTTAACCCTTATTAGTAATTACTTTAAGCGGTAGCTTAATCCCAAGAGGATTCCTAAGAAATAGCTAAGACCAAGTTGAAATCTTCAAACCAAGTCATTCTAATATATTAATGGAAACTTTTGACTTCCCAATCTGAGAGCTCAATGATTTTAAGAGAAATAGGTGGATTTAAGAATAACCTACACCCCTAGATTGACACCAAATTGCACTTAAAATAATAGCTATAGAAGACATTGGATTATTCAAGTTGATCAAGCACTAGTTGGCTATTCATAAATTACCCTTATCCATTCACCCTTGGTTTGGTATCAAACCCTCAATGGATAAGACTAATAAGTAATGATATCTTCTCAAGAAACTTGGAAAAGAATAAAGAAAATATGTAGAATCTAAATTTTGAGACTACCTTGAAAGGCATATCCAAATAATCTCCACTATAGGCTTTCCAACCTAGATGGTAGTGGGGCAAGTCTATGAATAGGACTAGATGAATCTCTATTAGGTCTATGGATGTTTATCTAGTAGTAGAGCAATACCCTAGTCATCTTCCCCAAGTCATCAAGCTAAAAATGCCCCAGAGGAAGTTTGATAACTAGTCTAGCTTTGATTACTTGAATTAATCTAGAAATGAATTGAAAATTAAAATCACTTCTCACACATGATGGTGGTTGTTTATGCATATAAGCTTAGTATCTTTCTTGATATTGATATACTTTGGTGCCTCATCTTTTCTATGGATATTAAATACCCCCATAGAATCTTTGTATTGAGTAAGGAAAGAAGAATAAATTATTTGATTTATAAGTGTTTATCATCACTTTCCATGTATAATTCACCATTTTTTATGGCCAACATGCCCATTTTCTCTAAAATAGGGGACCCCTATGAAAATTTCATAAACCAAAACTTTAGAGTTCTTTCCTTTGTTATTATTAGTGATGCCTACTTAAATATTTATAATACACATCACTTTGCTTTATTTGATAAGTAATAAGCCTTTTGTAATTTCTCTAAAAAATCTAAGTAGAATTTGTTATATTTTAGTATACCATGACACTAATGTTATAGGTTCATTTTCACTTTGGTTTCTTATGGTCTAGTTCCCTTCCCAGAGTCAAAATTATTATCTTCTATGGCAAATTAAGTTCTTTGTATCTAATAGGTAATATTTAATGTATCATATTCTTTTTATCTTTCTTACTTAGTCATTTTATGAATCTTACAAAGACCGACTGAGTGGGAAACTACCACATCATCAAGTTAGAAAGGCTAGTCCCCTATACCTATCAGAGATGTCAAAGCCTAGGAGATATTGGCCAAATGGGAAGTTACCATGTTATCATGAATCAAAATTGATAATCCCCTTGACCTTTCAAAGATGTTAAATCTTAGGATAGCCTGATCGAATGGGAAGCTACCATGTCATCAAGAGTTAGAAAGGCCAATCCTCTAAACCAACTAGAGATGTTAGAGACTAAGAGATCCCAACCAAATGAGAAGATTTTATGAACAAGGAATCTATATAGGGGAGATTTATATAGTCTTAGTCAAAAAAATAAAATCAAAATAGACACATTAAACACTAACACCTCTAGCCTAGACATTAGGGAGAGTATAAGTAACAAGCATACAAATTAAAAAATAAGTAGAAAATAAAAAATATATATCTTTTTACCTTCCTTATTACTCCAAAATGGCTTGTTGAAGTGGCTTGATCAGCTTTGTGCATCAATAAATATTTGTTAATGAAACTCCATTTGCTTCACCTCTCCTTGGCACCTTAATTTGGCTAGTTGGCTTACAAATTTGGCATGGTAACACTAATATAAAACTTCTTGGAGGTATTTTGGCTCAATAAAATTTCAGTAATAAATATTATATATCAATAGGAAAGGCCTTGTATTTATAGCCTCTAAAGTTAACTCTTACCCAAGGTGAGTTAAGGCTGATTTTAAACATGGAATGAGTTCAAAATAAACCTAGGTGAGTTGAGGCAAACTCTAGTTGAGTTGAAAAGATGTAATGTAATTATGATTTTCAATTAATAGACATGGATCTCAAATTAGATATTTTTAGATATTTGTGAGAGCTTGACAACTCATAAAAGGCAATTATGAGGAAGCTTGATAATTTGAATTTTTAAATTTACATTTTTAGATATTCATTAATTGAAAATGGATAATTTATCTAAGAATTTAATATAGTTTAATTAGATGATTTATTTTGATTATCATTTTAGCTCTTTTAGGAATTGCTCAAGTGCCTCACTTAATGTGTCCATAGGCCAAACTACCAATTGTTAGGTCATAAGGTGATTTTGGATGAATCCATGACAGGTTATTATTACATATTGTATAATACCCCAAATAGGTATGTTTAAAAATGATTCTAAGCATTGATTAATGATGCAAATATGAATTTTGGATTTTCACTATTTTTTAGGCTTAATTTGCAATGTTTGGTAGAAATTAGTTTGAAGTTTGATCAAAATCTAGTTGTGTTTAGAATGGGGTGTCTACAATTTTACCCTATTTAGGCAGACATTGAAAGATATAAGTAATGTATTCTAAAATAATGAAAAGGTCATGTATGCCTAATTCCCAAATAGGTGATGGATGAGTTATGGATGCCCCCTCAAGAGAAAATTTGGTAAAGAAGGTAGGATATCAATAAATTTAAAGAAGGAAATGATGAGACCAAAAGGTAAAGAGGGTGGAAAATATTGATTTGCCAAAAGGTGGCTAAAATTTTTGGCACAATGAGATGCCCTATTTGGGTGGATAGAAAGGATGATTTTCCCAAAGGCTATTATAATCATCAACATAGCAAGGTAAAAATGACAATGATTTGCCCAAAGGTGGTTATAATCATTATTAAAATGAAAACATGCCCTAGTTGGGTAGATAGAGATAATAATTTTTCCAAAGTCAGTTATAATCATTAGCATAATGAAAAAAATCCCCATTAGGCTAAGAGAATGATAATGATTTGCCTAAAGGAGGTTATAATAATTAACATCTAGATTGGTTGAATCACAATGATTTACCCAAAGGTGGTTATAATCATTGGCATGATAGTTTGGAATAATATGGAAAATTGGAAAATGGGAATTATGTATAAGTTCCCTACTCACAAAGGAAGAGTAAGTTAGTATAGAGGAGAAAGATGAATCTGGATTACCTGCTAGTATGGAGATGCACATCCCAACTAGCAAAGATGAAAATTCATTTTTAATTTAATTACTCTAGATTTTGGTAATGATGAAGGTAGATCAATATTTTTTTAGGTGATGAAGGATAAGTACCACAACATCATTTCTTGTAAGATTCCCTAAGCTGATTTTTATTATATAAAATGATGGTATGCACCATGATATAAAACACCATGATAACCTAGCTATATTATGCATAAGGGTTGACATGATATCCAAGATACAATTGAAAACAATTCATGAATGATAAAAACCATGATGATAATGTTGACATATGAATATGGATGGACATAAGTATAATGTGAAAGAAATCACCCAATAAACACATGTATACTAAATCGAGGCAAAATAATGAAAGCAAAAAATAGGAAAACAAGCAACAAAATAGGAAGACAAAACACAAATAAACAAAAATCACAATAAAATACCAAGAAATAAAAAGTATACAAAATAAAATAATGTTTATGAAATGAAATAAACACAAACAATGGTTAATCACAATATTAGTGCAAATAAAAGATGAATTATTCATGTGCATGTGTGTGTAACAAAAGTTTTATGTTTGGCAACAGGGTGACCCCAAAGCTATACAACAATGACAAAAATATAATAATTCAAGAATAATGGCATAAGATTTCCCATAGGCTATAGGTAAGTAACACCACAAATAAGATGATAGGCAATGTAGCTTCGCTATAGGATATAATAAGACAAAAAACAAATGGGGGGAATATAAAAAGGGAAAGGGAACCAATCTGAATCTAGATGCACTAGGAAAGTGGATATTTCTTACATAATTCCATGGATACAAAGTTCAACATAAATTTTAGGCCAAATATAGTTTTCCTAGGATATGAGATAGAAGAAAATTGATGATAATAGAAATTATTAATGTAGAGGAATATGGAAATGGTCTCACAAAATGGTAAGTGTGTAATATGAATCCTAATGGTCATTAATGTACCAAATTCAAATACATAATGTGCCTAATATAGACTCAAAAAATGTCAAATGTATACACATAATTTTTTCAAACTTTTATCACTTACTGATGCTCTTTATCTTGTAGGAACCCATCGATTCTTAATCTATCTAAGTGAATGCCTTAAGGGGTGCACCAAGAAAGGGGTGGGTAGACCATTAGTTCTTAATAGGATTTTATTCCCTTTTTTCACTTGTTATCTACACACTTTACTCCTAAAAAAAATGTCCCTAAGCTTTTTCTTATCTCTTGTAGGCTCCTTAGTCATTTCCTACCTTTTGTCCTCATTTACTAGCCTTAAGCCCCTTTCAAATTTTTATTGTACTAGGTCAATTGGGTTGACCCTATATTATTTTGGGTAAAATTAATTTAGGGTCTAAGTCGGCTCTTGGTTGACCTATCCGATGACCTAGTGAATTTTTGTCCATAACTGTACTACATTGATTGGCTCGACCCTATTAGATAAAACTTTTGAAAGGGCTTTGGGTTAAATCTATCTAATATACAAGATCATTTAATCACTATCTAGATAATATAATAAGAATTAAGAGCTATTTTGCATCTGATTATCTACCATTATACTTGAGGATCAAGCTTATAGTTTCATACTTTCTTTGGAGATATAAATCTTGTCTTATGGAGAATTCTTTTGGATGCATTGATAGGTTGTGTATCCTAGAGAAGATTTATCCTTGTCATCCTTACATACCATAACTACCTCTTATTAAGCACATTGGCTATGGGAGATATTGGTGATTGGAGGTTTCATATTCAAAGGTAAGTATTTCTTAGTTCTTCCTCTATAAGAGTGGATAGATATGCATTTTCCCTTCTATTCCATGCATTAGGATTCTGTATACATTGATGTGAGTATATGTCTCTTATGCATGTTTATTTTTATTGTTTATTAACCCCACTTTATGTCACAAGCTTTGGTGATCACTATATTATATTTCTTTGCTTTACTTGTTATTAGTTTAGTGAATACAAAAAACATAAGACCTAGTTAGGGTTATTGTATGATTATGCTTGACTGGAGCTTTGGAACCCTCCCTAACATGATTTATTGTAATAAAATATCCCCTAATTGGGTCTACTAAATCCCCATATTATTCATGTTCTTTATTATCTAATATATCCCCAATCTAAAGTGTAAGTATGATCTATCTTTTTTGAGTTAGGATTGGTTTATAGACATGATGCATTTTTAATTGCATATATTCTGGTGAACTCAACATCAATCTAACCCTTCCATGTTATATCTCACATTTTTTTATTATTTTATCATTTTATTTATTATTTCTCTATTTTTGATATATTAAACCAACATTATCGGTATAGTTCATAACTTCTATGTGCAAGTTTAACACATAGTTGCATCAAAATGACTATGTTTTATTTGTGTAAGTCTTCACCACATATAGGCTACTAGGTTAAACAGGTTGATATAGTAAAATTTTCACTTCCAGATAGGCTACTAGGTTGAATTTAGTGATATATTACACTTTCAAACTTCCAAAAAATATACTAGGTCGACGCTACTAGCATAGTATCCTTCACAAGTTTCAATATGTAAGGAACTAGAGAACTAGGTCAACCCAATTGACATAGTTGGCAGAATTTACAAGTAAAAATCAAGGCACTTCAATATAAATCTCACTCTCCTCTACATCTTCAAACCCATAAGGTTCCTTTCTCTCTTTCTCTTTAATTTATGTTATTCATTATAGTTCTATTTTCACACTTTATAATCTTTAAAATTACCCTTATACAACAAACTAGGTCCACTCTATTGACCTAGTTTTGTATTTTATCATCTATTTGAATTAATAGGTCAACAATGTCGATGTAATTATTAATATACCCTTGGTTCAATAGTATAGTAGTGATATTATTGACTCTATTCTATAATCTTTACATGCACTATCATCTAAACTGATATTGTATTATATTTCAAAGTTGAAATAACACTTATATTCTATTAATTATCTCACACTTTCACTTTTAGCTGCTTGCATACTTAGAATAGATCATATAATATAATTAGATGGTTTTTTAATATACCATTTAATTGCACTATTTTTATCTTTTATGCATACACTACCAAATCACATAATCTTTAAAATGTATTTAAAGAATTGTTTACCCAAGGCCTACCTACTTGTATTTCATCACCAAGGGGGAAGCTGACTTGGTTTTCTAGCCAAGTATAAACATGCGGTTAATGGTATATATTGGTAAATCACCTAACACCCTTATCATTGTGGTGTGTGAAGATAGGGGGTAGGCCTTAATACCAAGCTAATACCATTGTCAACATAGATCCATTTCAACCTAAAATTATTTAAACCATCCATATATTGTTTTCTACTTCCTTACTTACATCTAACTTCTTATCTCACTTAAAATCATACTCTAAAAATCTAAAAACATTCAGGATGAACACTTAGTTAGCATTTACTTTCCAAGTTGACTGACTTCTTTTTGCTCAATTGTATGTTGTATTGAAAAAACTTGCATTGGCTAGTGTTGGTGTAAGGTTTTGTGATGTGTGCCTCAATTGGATCATCCTAATTAACTGAATTGATTGTGTGTTTCTTTTCACTTCTTTCTTTCAAAATTACTTGCAAAAAATTTATTTTTTCTATATGCATTCATTTTGTTCAATATTGTATGTTATAGACTATCTATTTCCCCTACTTATAGTACTAACTTGATACTGTCAACATAATATTATTTTCTATCCCTTAGGATATAGTATTAAGTCAACCCTATTGACTCTATATCTTTCTCTACCTACTTTCTACCTAGGTTATAGAATTAGGTCAACCCTGTCAACTTTATATTTCTATTTTCTCAATTTTTAGACCCTATTTTCAATACTAGGTTGACCTAGATTGATTCTATGCTCTTATGTACCTCTTTATATTTCTTTTCTTTTTACATCACTTTTTCCATATCTAGTCTTTCTCCCTCATCATAAACTCCCTATTTGAAGACAACATTGAGTTAAAGTCAATGGATATGATGAGTTTTACCAACCCTCATAGGTTCTCACATAAGTAGCTTAGGGATCCTCTCTTGGATGAGATTAATGTTCATATATCCACTCACACAATGAACTATGAGACCCCTCCTCATTCCTCTTCACTTCATAATCTTCTCTTCTCACTTGAAAATCAATCCAAATTAGAGTATACACCTAAAATGCTCTTCTTTATCTCTGAATTTCCTCAACATTGAGGAAAATACCCTTCTACCATTTTCCATCTCATGATTAGTGGTCAATTTAAAGAGCCTCGTTCACCTTCTCCCACATTATCACATGGATTTTTGGATAATAGCTTATTTTCTTCTCATCCTCTTCCCTCTATTTTGACCCCTTATCATACCATGATTTCTTCCTCTTTGATTTCCTCAACCTCTATGCCTAGTCTCTATACTAACATGGTAGGTTCTATATCTAGTGGGCCTCTTCTAAGATCCACTATCCTTAATTCTTCCACTAGTACTTCATTTGTTACCCATGGTAATCATGCTTCTAGTGCTTCCTCTTCCCATCCCTTCACTATTGCATATTTTACCACACAATAAAATTTCTACACTAGTGCCTTACATTCTAACAACTCTTCTCAATCTCCTACTAACACCCATACTAGTACCCAATCCACTACTTCTAATTCTAATGCTTCAAAAAATTCCAACAATGTAACTAAAACCCACCAATATCTATTACAAACTCTTAATCAAATGAATTCATTTCAAGGTAATAATGTAAATGTAAAACCACCTTATCCATATTCAAATCCACCCTACACAAATTCCATGGATCATGCATAATCAAAAAGTTCCCCCACCTCCTCTTCGGGATTTCCATGTTAATCTTATCTCTAAACCTCCTCTTGTCAACAAGATAATCAATCATCTTCAAAATGAGCCTCTTACATATCAAATTTATAATATCAATATAGGAGGTATCACCCCTACCAGTTATTACAATGGGTCAATAATCCTACTCTTCATCTAAAAACATTTTGAAATCTATATAAAAACTAGGTCAAATTAAATACCTTTACCACTACCAAAATATTAGCCAAAACTCTCACAAGTGATGCTTTAGATTGGTAAAACCAACTTAAAACTCATTCTATTACTAGTTTAGAATATTTAGTGTTAGCATCAAATTATGCACCCTAGTATCATTATTTGATCTCCTAAAATTTTATGAAACATGGATTCATCTCTCAAGCTTGTGGGAGCTTGTGGGAGAGATGAGTCTCTAGTATTATAAGGGCTAGCTCCCTAGATTTTCCTTGTACTTATTCCAAACTACTATAAAAACTTGATAATGAAAAGAGTTTGAGGAAAACAACTAAAAAAACTAAGAGGTGATACACCAATGTAAATTTTTCCTCACACTTGACTAAAAATACTACTTGAAGATGAACAATGTGCTATTTACACAAGACTCACAACTTTAAAGTTGTCATTGCATTAATGTTTCACAAACTAGATTCAATAAGGTGAATGATTATTATGAAGGAAATGAATGACACCAAAGGAGTACATTTAAGGATCACTTATAATATTTATACACTTTTAAGGAATACTAGTAAGGACCTACAACAACCATCTATATGTAACTTGTTAGACCATCAAGAGTGCAAATCTATCAAAGACAACTTCACTAAACTAGACCAACATGATTCAAGTCATGATACAGTATTGAAATGTAAAATATTGCATAAATACTTGTATTATTTATTCAAGAGTTATTCATGTAAATTTTTTTCTAGATTTTCCACATCAACCAATGGAGGCTACTTAAACAAGCCAAAATAATGCATATTTATAGCCCAAAGAGAGAGAACAAGAAAGAGGAAGTCCAAGGGTCACTTAGACATGTGTCCATTTGAAAAGGGGAGTTAAATTTGCATTTAAAATATGGGTTAGGTGAGTCATGCCAAGTTGGGAGGTAAACTTGTCCAAACAAGTCACAAATAAGGTAAAAAGTGGCACAAAACTACCAATTTAACATAAAAATTTGCCTACTTGAGTAGCCTTCCAAAACTCCTCTTTTATCTATTAATCCTAAAGTCTAATGGCTATCAAGGTTAAGAGGGGTTACCAAATGCATCATCCATGCATTTATCTTCTCTCTTATCACTCCTACTACTATGGGCATGCACAATCATCTTAGGCACTTTCAAAAGTGCTCATTTCATGCACCCTTACCATGTGGCACTCCAAACCTTCCAAGCCTAAAAACTAATTCATATAATAGGTGGAATGACACATATCAAGGCCTTAAAAATCATTAGTTGTAATAAAAAAACCTTTAAAAATCCATCCTTATGACTTTTCATCACTTTACCTCGAAATTCCCTCTTTATATCTTCCTTTCAAAACTTATTTCATCTTTTAACTCTCTTTACAATTCACACACCATCAAAAAAGGTGAAAACAAGCCTTTTTCTCCCCCATTCTATATGGATCCATATAAGTAATTTACTTTTTTGGAATATTTTGAATGTCCTCTATATTTTTTGTTATATCCCTAGTCAAATGGTTTCATTTGAGTGCACTTTTTTCATGATTTCTACCATCGAGTCTGCCTAAGGGTTTAAGAGGTTTTTTGGTCTTAAGGATTGTTCATAAATTTGTGATGTTAAACACTCATTATAATTAAACTTTTTTCACCTCAAGAACCTCCTTCAACTATCCTAAAATCCTTTAGGTTCCTTGAAAAGTTTTAAAAAATCTACAAGTACAAGAAAGTGACCTTCAAATGGGATTCCTGCATTCCATGAGGATTCTAACACATTTGGGCCTCAAATAGGCCTTACCAAGCAACTTGTCTGCTCCTTGTGCACCAATAAATGAAATTTTTATTATTCAATGGACTCCTATAGTGTGATTTCATCCTATTTTACCCTTAAAATATCAAACAAATCATTGTAAGTCCCTGGGAGGTGTGGATTTTGAGTTCACACCTTGTTTGGGGTTGGGAAAGCATGTTTTCCCACTAGACCTTCATGCAAAGCTCCTTGTGTGGACTAAAACATTGATTTATAGAAATTATAGTTTGGTTTTTGAGGTTACCATATGTGTCTCTTATATGTATACAACACCTATTATTCTCAAACTTACTACAAGCCTCTTATTAGCAAGATTTCCCAAAATTGGTATTTTCTTGCATGCATGGACTGAGGTAGGTATGAGACAAAATAGTGACTATTAGGCATATTAATCCATTAAAAATGAATATTTAAAGATATATATGAGGTCATTATTATCATTTTTACCAATTTTTTTGAGTAGATTCCAAGTCTAGGTAACCAAACCAACTTGATCTTCCCATAAAAGGTCACAAAAACCCTATTTTTTACATGTTTTTATCCATACTGACCTATAACTTATATCTTCATGAAAATTTACATGCTTGGTACTCTTTTAATGTGCTCTTCATGTTTGGATAATTTTTTTGGAGATTTCAAAACATCTATAAAACTTATTTGCATATGAAAACCCCTTTTTGCTCTTTGGAATGAGACTTAGGCAAGCTAAGTGTATGGACTATGTCAACTTTGTCTATAAGAAAGTTTCCTTAGAATATTATTTGCATGTGATTGACATATTATCACCTATACTTGATTCTATTTTACCATCCTAATAGGTTTGAGACCTTCTCATGGACTTTGAGACACCTTTTCCCCCTTAAAACCTCATTGATTGAGGTAAACCCTATCCTTGTTTGGTTCTCCTTTAGAAGATGGAGGCTTTGATCATGATGCATATAGGATCTCCATGGATATTATTAGGTAATATCTCTATTTTTTAACTTATATTAACTTTAAGGATCCATATGAAGTTTAAAACAAACATCTACCTCATTGCCCTCATACCCTCTTGACTATGTTCCTTATGGATTTAGGGGCCTGTAGATTAGTCATAGTCTTATGTGTACACTTTGGTGAGATGTTCAAGATTAAAAAAGTATAAAAACTCTAAATTTATCCTCAAACCTTAATATTATTAACATTTCAACTCATTTTCATACCTAAATTGGACTCCAAAGGTTCCATTCTATCCTTGATTGAGACTAACCCTCATAAATAGGTTATAGGTTGTTTTGGAATGTTTGGATCATGTTCAAGATCTTTATAAGACCTACTAAGATTTAAATTGGATTTGTAATTTTTGGATCATGTTCAATAGTTAAATGTTTGCCCAAACTATTGGTGTACTTTATCTTAGAAACCCCAAATAATGGTAAGCTTGAAAAGAGTTGACCTAATGCTTAGCAAGCTTACTGTAGTTACAATCCTCCCCTATTGTATGGATAGGGTATAGGCCCAATGGGTAATTTCCATAAAATTTTCTCCTTTTCATGTCAAATTTGATTATAGTGACATTTTAGATGGTTTTGAACTGTTTCCTCTTATTAGACAATGTTTATAACCTACCATATGTCTTGTATAGGTTACTCCTCTTTAAAATCCTATAGATATCACTACTTATCCTCAGGACCCTTTTGTCATTTTGGATGGGTTCAAAATATATTTTCCACTTGGATTCTAGTTATAAAATTTGTCATAGTTAGATTAGATAGATAGGGATACAAGGAAAAATCATTAGAAAAGGATAAATTACCATATACCAATAAAAAAATTAAGTTAAAAAGCCCCAGGTCCTCTATTTTTTTCTTTTAGGGATTGAGAACCCAAAAGTTGAAAAGGTCTATTTTGAAGTGATAATGGCTTGTGTGGCATCTTAGAATCTTTGGCTATGAAAAACATGACTCTTGGAGTTGATGGAACTTGATATGTATTTCACCATAATCTTCCCTTCTCTTCCACCTCTGTATACTTCCCATGAATAGGTACAAGCTTGACTGAATTTGACATGGTAATGAAACATGGTATTGTGAGCAAATATACCTTGAAATGATATTAGTTGAGATTTCCATTAGATGGAAACATGTAAAGACCCCTTATGCATGAAAATCAAACATTTCATTATCATCACAAAGCTCTTTTAACTATTTGGAATACACAATTTGCATTCAACCTTGGAACTCTCATGAAACTAGCACCTTTCTTTGCCAATCCTCCAAACACAAACAAGTGAAGTGTTAGATATTTAAAACATAAGTAAGAGGGTATTATTATAACCTAAAGACACTTTATCAAGCTCACTCATCTCTAAGGATCACTCAAAACTCAAAATAGATGCATAATTCTACCCCTCTTGGATGTAATTATTCAAAAAGTTACTTGGATTGTTAGTGATTTTTCATAAAGGATGAGGCACCAAAACATAAAATACTATTATGAAAATGAATTTCATTCAGAGTAAAATCCAATTTTAGAAGCACTCGTTCCAAATTTGCATGTACCTTCTATACCAAGTGTTTGGAGTTGAGCCTTCTTTGTGTGCCAAGAGGAAAGAATGGGAAAATGAGTTACAAAATAAAATTTTTGAACTCTAATTCAATTATGATCATGGAAAAGGATGTGAGGAGATGAAGATACCCCCCACCCACATTTTTAGTTAGAGATCAGATGGTGGTGGCTATACAATTGCCCAAAAGGGCTTCAATTTAAGGAGAAACTACCCTTTCTAACTTATAAATGAATATTGGCCTGAAAAAACTTTCCAATAACTTCCTCTAACCTTCTCCACTTTTATCCTCTACTTGGAGCTGACCTTATGCCACCAACCATCTATAGAAGCCCTTTAATCTAGCTCAAAGTGGGCCCACAAGATCTTTTTACACATTGAGAGTGAGATATGCAAATAAATTGCATAAAATGAGATTAAAAAATTTTAGAAACAAAAATATGACTAAAAACACATATTTCCACTCTTTGAGCAATTTTGACTCTATTTGACCAAAGTTGACTTTCTTTGACTTGACTAGTTCTAGGCCTAGACTTTGGACCAAGGGTAGACTATGAATAAGTAGATGTTTTAGACTAAAAATACACCCATATAAGACATGGATGAACTTATAAAAAGTTAAAAAAAATATATGGGTTGACCAATTTTGACCAAGGGTTAAAATTGATCAACATTCTTGATAACTCTTGGGGTAAACATGCTTGACTATGCTTTGAGACTAGTATCTTATCCATCTAAGGGCCAATGGAGTTAATGTGATCCTAAAGATGAATAAAATTCTATGAAAAAATATAAACATAAATCAAACACTCCACACAACATAACAAGACTAAGTAAAACAACACAAGATAAGATAAGACAACACACACTTGTGCACAAGCACTTAGGAAACATAGAAGGAAAGCATGAAACTATGTAAAAGAGGAGAAAATAACCTTAGTAACAATTCTTGATGTGTATCTGATTGATTTGTAGATGAATACCTTCTCCATCCAACTTTGAAATTTAGAAAGCATTATGTGGCTTGTATTGAGTGATCACATATGGGCCACTCCACAAAGCATCAAAATTTGTGTGTTTTCCAATTTTGGCCCTATCCTCATCCCATTTTAGGATAATGTCCCCTTCTTTGAAACTTCTTGTCTTAGATATTTTATCAAATAACTTCTTTGTTTGCCCTTGATGAGTGGTCATAGTTTGCATAGCTTGATCCCTTATCTCCTCAAGATCCATCAAATCACACAACATGACTTTCATGCTCTCATTTTCCATCAATTGTATCTGATAGGTGAGGTTTATGGTTGGTAAATCAATTGATATAGGAATCCTAGCTTCCCTTCCATACACAACTATGTATGGTGAGTTCCCAATTGCTTTCTTTGGGGTGATCATATCAGCCCAAAGGGTTGTCTTTAACTTTGAATGCCAAGTCCTTTGATTCTCCTTCATTGTTAGCTTTATCATCTTGATTATATTCTTGTTTTTGTACTGATATATTCCATTCACTTATGGATATTATTTGAAGTAAGTGCTAAGGTAGATGCCATGCTTTAAAGCCCATTCACTAGTCTTTGCTTCCAGGAAAGCCAATGCATTATCTAAAATAATTATGGAAGGAGCTCTAAACCTTGTTAATATACCTTCATATAAGTCAATTACTACACTTTCATTTGCCTCCTTAAGATATTAAACCTCCACCCACCTTGTAAAGTAATTAGTGGCAGTCAACACCCACTTATGACTAGCGCTAGAATGAGGGTTGATTAGGCCTATGAAATCCAAACCCCATTGAATAAAAGGTTGCTCAAATTGAATGGGATGAAGAGGTAGGGCAGAAAAATTTTGTTTAACATAAAAAATGGCACACCTTTGACATTTTATTACTTAATTGTGAATGTCCTTGAACAAGCTAGGCTAAAAGTATCCAACCCTCATTATCTTGGTAGCAGTGGTTTTAGGAGCAAAGTGACCACCAGTTGGTCCATCATAGAACTCAAATATTAATTTTTCAATCTGATTAGAATAAATACACCTCAAGAGAACACCTAAAATGTCCTTCCTAAATATCACACCATCAACAAGTACATATAAAATAAATTTCAATCTATAATACCCTTTTCTATCTCTATCAAGACCTTGAGGACACTCACCGATTTGGAGAAAAAGAATCATATCTTGTATCCAAATTCTCATGGATGATGTTGTAGCTATATTAGGATCATCATGGAGTTCTAATACAAATTCCCTTTTCTCCTTCAAATCTGAATCAAGGTGTTCACATAGCCCTTTACCTCTCACTAGTTTAGTTTTCTTGATATCAACATCATATTCCATCACTTTGGTGATCCAACCTGACCTTTTCTCATTCAAGTCCCTGCTCAAAATAAATTCCTTTACACTAAGATGAGGCATAAATATGTGAATCTTTTTATTTGATAACATATGTCTAAATTTCTCAAAACTTCTAAAAGTTGAAAGTACTTGTTTCTCAACATATTATACTTCACCTCATACCCTTCCAAACATTGGCTAAATAAAGCAATAGGCTGCACCAAATTCTCATCATTGGCTTGAGTAAGCATGGAAAAAATCACTTTATAATTAAAAAAAGTGTACAAATTGAAATATTTAGATAATTTTGGGCTTGTAAGAGTAGGAGCTTAGGCAATAGCTTGTTTGACTTCCTCAAAACATTCCTTTCTCCTTCCAGATTAAGTGAATGTTTTATCCTTCCTTAGCATACATGTTAGAGGTTTGACCAAACTATAAAAGTTAGGAATGAACCTCCTAGTGAAATTTATCTTACCAAAGAATATTTTCAAACCCTTCTCATGTTTAGGCAAAGACAATGCCAAGATGGCAATCACTCTTTCTTGATCAATAGATAAGCCCTTTTTGGAGACAATATGTCCTAGTAGTTTTCCTTCATGGAAAAAAAACACACACTTCTTTGGGTTTATAGAGATTCCATATTATCTACACATCTCAAACACTTGCCGTAAGTGCCACAAATGATCTTTTTTTTCCTTAGAGAAAATTATCACATCATCAAGATATACCAATACAATATCATTGATTAGTCCTTGAAAAGACATATCCATACCATGTTGGAAATTAGCCTTTGAATTTGATAACCCAAATGGATCTTTTATATAGGCATAGGTGCCCCATAAAGTGGTGAAGGTTGTATTGTATTGGTCACTTTCCTTCACTAAAATTTGATTATAATTGAAATACCCATCTAAAAGATAAAACCTCTCATTACTAAGAACAACTTGTAATATTTTCTCCATAGATGGAAGGGGATAATGATCTTTCAAAGACACCATATTAAATTCCATAAAGTCCACACATAACTTGATCTCCCCATTCTTTTTTCTAACAGGGACTAAATTGGCCAACCGAGAGGAATGTTTGATAGGAAAGATGATTTTAGACTCAATTAGTTTGGTAAGTTTTTTCTTCATAAGGGGCTCAATTTTGGGATTGATTATTCTTTGTATTTTCTTAATGGGTTTGGAATTCTCATCTATATATATGGTGTGTTGAGCTATCCTAGGATTGAAACCCTTCAAGTCACTATACTCCCATGCAAAAATGTCACTAAATCTTTACATAATTCAATGCAATCATGTTTCTCTTGATTAGTGCATACCTTCCCAAGTGCAAGTAGCTTGTCTTTGAAGATATCCACCCTTTCATATTTATATTTCTTAGTATACATACCTACCTTTTCCTTCTTGATCTAATCATCCTCATTGAAAAAGCTTTTAAGAGTCACAAGGCCTTTGGGAAGCTTATTGGACTTCAATTGGAAAATCTATCCCCTATATTGCTATTGTAGCTTAGACTAATTTTTCATGTAAAACTTAGCTTCTTTTTTTAGGAAAAGGGATATTTGATTTTAAATTTCAAATACCTACCAATTGGTGACATTATCTAGTATTGAAGGTCTCACAATTAACTTTAGATGAGGTTGATTCTTCTCTTCTTTTATACTCTTTGGAACATTAAATTAAGCACCAATATATGTTAGCCTATCAGCATGCTTGTTATCTTCTATTGGAATATATGTAATGTTAAAATCCATAAAGTTTTCTATAGGATCCTAAAATCTATGTTTATATCACTTAAGCAAGGAGTTCTTAGTCAAATTCTACCTCCTAACTTGATTTATAACAAGTTTACTATCTCCATACACTTGAAGCTCTCTAATTCCTCTTTTTATAGCCCAGTCAAGGCCATGGATAAGGGCCTCATAATATGATACTTACAAGTGCATTAGAAATGAAATAGAAAAGCTAAATAATAACTTTCCTTTGAAGGTGAAACCAACATAGCTCCACCACTTGCCCCAATCTTGCTTTTAGACCCAACAAAGAATAGTTTTCATAAGTCATTCACATCCTCATGTGACTTCATGAAATTTGGCATGAAATAATATTTATCATGCATATAATATACCCAAAGTCTATATTCCTGAATGAAATTTTATAGATCATGTTCATAGTGCCCATCTCCCCATTCATCTAGGAACAAATCTGAAAACTCCCTCAAGAGAAGATGATGGAGATTGGTCATTATGAAGCTCCTCCTCATCAATGATGGCATAATTAACATTTGAAACCTTGGTTGAGTATGTCTCCAAGTGATATTTTTCTATAGGCTCTAAATAATTATTCACTTTTGTGTCATATTTCATCCTAAACATCATGTAGGACCAATTATCTACCAAGTGTCCCCCAATCTTGGATGTGAAATCCATTGACAAACAAAGAGAAAAATAGTGAGGTAAATATACCACCAATACATAATGATAAATTTCAAAAGTAAGAAAATAATTAAGGATCAAATTCAAATGTTTTACTACCCCCAATGTCTTGGCTAGTGATCCATCCAATTACAAAACTCCTTTGGTCATAAGCTCATACTTAAGGCTTAACTTGTCTGCTATACACTTGGGCATAACTGATATACTTTATCCACTATATATTATGAAATTGTGAAATAATAAATCACCAATAATTAGATAAAAATATAAATAGGGAGTTTTCTCATCTTTCTTTACTTGTCCATCCATATATTGAGTTCCATTGACTAAAACCACATTATCATTTCTAGGTGAGCCAGCTTGTTTACCCAAACCATGTAATTCCTTTTTTAATATATATTTATATCCTAGTATTGTTAAATAATCCCATAATTATATGTTCATATGTATCTATTTAATTTTATCCACAACATTGATAAAAGGATTACTTACTTTAGGAATCTCTTTAGGATCACCAACACCTTGTGATGTAGCTTATGAAGGTGGAGGCATAGGAGTTGTATTCATGCTTTGAAATCTTTGATTTTCTTGAGATTTAGGAGATGAATTAGGAACTTCCAATTTTATCTTATTAATCATTCAAAATAGGCCTTTTATTTGTCCCTTGAGTCTCCTCAATAGCCCTCCTTTTGGACCTAGTGTTGGAAGCAACACTAGTATTTGATTGTTTGTATTTCCCACATAGTTAATAGCACAAAATTCACCCTATAAATGATTTATGAGGGTATAATTGGTTTGAGGTTGTCCATTTACAATAAAAACTTGAATTTATACTTCAAAATTTGGAGCTTGAAAATATTTATCACCTTGCATTGCCATGCTTTGATTTTGCATTTCACTTGCATAAGTCACTTGCTCTTGACCATGTTCAAAGGATGGATAATTGGGTTGCTCTTGGACCAAATTGTTTTGAGTGGGAAAAATGGCTTTAGATGTTTAGGGATCATTTGTATTTTATATTTTATAAGGATTAACATGATTTATTTGACCTTGTCCTTGTGTATTGTTTTGGAAAGGAGGCCTGCTTGTTTGCCCAAACTGATTGTATGCTTGATATGGCCTATAACCTTGAACTTGTTGCATTTTGAGGGAAACTAAATTATTTTTAACACTTTGAATCAAGATATTCACTTCATTTATTTAATTTTAATGAGTAATGGTAGACCTTTCTTTATTATTCAAAGGGGCTAAAGTAGGTAATGTACCTTGACTAAGAGGATATAAGTCAGGGAATAGTGGCATTAGAGGTCTAGGGGATATCTTTCCCACTTGAACAAGGAATTTATTAACATTTATGGATATATCATAATAATTAGGTAGTGTTTTCCCACCCATGGATTGAATCATCATGGTAATATCACTATTTAATGCCTTTAAGTAGTATAGAAATGCATAGTTTGGGGTGGGTCTCACAAGAGTTGGGATTCTATCCCAAGTTTTTTAGAATCTATTATTAAAGTCATACATAAATTAATAAGGTTAAATTTTAATGGTGTTAAATTAATTAGATATGGATAAATTTTCCCTTTTATCTCCAAACCTACTAGTCAAAATGTCTCCTAATGCATCCCATGAGCCAATGGAGTTCACTGGTAAGGTCCCATACCAATCCAACACTTTTCCTTTGAAATAAAAGGCCAAAAACCTAATGCATAAATTTTATTTGGTGATGTTATGAATGTTAATTTTTTTTCATATGTTCCTAATATTCTCAATGGTAGTAATAGGACCATCACCACTAAAATATGGGACACTTTTAAGAGCTTCTCCTAGAATTTGATCATATTAGGCAAGTTATAAGGTGAATGATTATTATGATTGAAATTAATGAAACCAAAGGAATAAATTAAAGGATAAATTATAATATTTATAAACTTGGAAGTAATACTATTAATAATCTACAATAACCATCTATCTGTAACTTGGTAGACCATCAAGAGTGTAAAGCTAGCAAAAACAACTTCACTAAACTAGACCAACATGATTCAAGTCATGACACAATATTGAAATTTATGAGTGTCATAAACAATTTTATTATTTATTACATAGTTTTTAATGTACGATTTTATATTTATTTTCCCCATCAACCAATGGAGGTTTCTCAAACAAGTCAAAATAATGCATATTTATAGCCCAAAGAGAGAGAAAAAGTAAGAGGAAGTCCAAGGGTCACTTGGACATGTTTCCATATGAAAATGGGAGTTAAATTTTCATGTTAAATATGGTTTATGTGATCCATACCAATTAAATAGGTAAAATTTTCCAAACAAGTCACAAAGAAGGTGAAAATGGCACAAAACTGCTAATTTTGCACAAAAAATTGCCTACTTGAGTAGCCTTCCAAAACTCCTCTCTTATCTATAAATAATAAATTATAATGGATGTCAAAGATAGGATTGGTTACCAAAAACTTAATTTATGTATTGGTTTGGTCTTTGATCACTCCTACTACTGTGGGCATTCAAAATCATCTCAGGCACTTTCAAAAGTGCTCATTCCATGCACCCTTACCACTTAGAACTCCAAACCTTCCAAAAATAAAATAAAAAATTCATAAAATAGGTGGAATGACACCTATCAAGGCCTTAAAAATCACCATTTATAGGAAAAAACCTTTAAAAATCCCTCTTTTACACTTTGCATCACTTTACCTCAAAGTTCACTACTTGGCTTACTAGAGTGGCCAAAACTAAAAACTTATTTCATATTTTTCATGACTTTAAATTATTTTTTTGTGTTAGATAAAGTGTATATATTCCTCTCAAAACTTATTTCATCTTTTAACTCTCTATAAAATTCACACACCATCAAAAATGGTGAAAATAAGCTTGTTTCTCTCATATTTTGTATGGATCCATACAAGTAATTTAAATTTATGTAATCCTAGGAATTTTATCTACAAATTTACTATTATTCCATTGGTCAAAAATTTTCATTTGAGTGCACCCTTTTCATGATTTATACCATTGATTTTGTTTGAGGGTCTTAGGAGGGTTTAAGAGGTTTTTTTGGACTTAAGGATTGTTCATAACGTTGTGACATTGAAAAATTATTAGAATTAAAATTTTTTCACCTCAAGGACCTCCTTAAACTATCCTAAAATCCTTAATGTCCCATACAAAGGATTAGAGAAGATACAAGCACAAGAAAGTGGCCTTCAAATGGGATTCTTGCATTCCATGAGGATTCTAGCACTTCTAGGCTTCAAATATGCCTTTCCTATGTTTCCATGCCAACCAAAATCAATCACACCTTTTAAATTGACTAATTAACATGTCCAATCACTTTTGAAGGCTTTCTAATAGACCAAATTGGAAGTTTATTTTGCTTTGGGAGAGGGGTTATGCCTTGCCAAATAACTTGTCTGCTCCTTGTGCACCAATAGATGAAATTTTTATTAGTCAATGGAATCCTAGAGTGTTATTTCATCCTATTTGACCCTAAAAACATTAAAAAAAAAATCATTAGAAGTCCCTAGGAGGTGTGGATTTTGAGTTGACACCCTATTTGGGGTTAGGAAAACATATTTTCCCATTGATGTCCATACCTTCTATTTTATTTTTTTAGGTTACCCTAAGTGTCTCCTAGTTGTATACATCACATCTTGTGCTCAAACTTAGTTCAAGCCTCTTATTATCAATATTTCCCAAAAATGGTCTTTTTCTTACATGCATGGACTGAGGTAGGTCTGAGACAAAATAGGGAGTATTAGGCCTATTCCTCCATGAAAAATGAATATTTTAGGATATCTAAGAGGTCATGATGATCATATTTACCAAATTTTTTGACTAGATTCCAAGTATAGGTATCCAAACCAACTCAATCTTCCCAAAAAGGTCACAAAAACCCTATTTTTTCATCTTTTTATCCATACTAACCTATAACTTATATTTTCATGTAAATTTCCATGTTTAGGAATTTTTTAATGTGCTACTCAAGTTTGTATCAAGATTTTGGAGCTTTAAAAACATCTAGAAAACTTTTTTTCATATGAAAACCCCTTTTTCTCTTTGGAATGAGACCTAGGCAAGCTTACTATACAGACTATGTATAATTTTGTCTATAAGATAGTGGACTTAGAGTTTTCCTTACATGTGATTGGAATATTATCACCTCTACTTGATGATATTTTTCCATCCTAGTAGGATTGATACCTTCTCATAGACTTTGAGACACCTCTACCCCCTTTAAACCTCATTGACTAAGGTAAACCCTATCCTTATTTGGTTCTCCTTTAGAAGATGGGGGATTTGATCATGATGCATATAGGTTTTCCATGGGTATTCTTAGGTTATTTATCACTTTTTTAACTTATATTCACTTGAATGATCCATATGAAGTTTAAAACAAACATCTACCTCACTAGAATCATACCCTCTTGACTATGTTCCTTATGGATTTAAGGGCCTGTATGTTAGTCATAGTCTTGTGTGTACACTTTGGTGAGATGTTCAAGCTTAAAATTTTAAAAAACCTATTTATATATCCTCACACCTTTATATTCTCAAAATTTCACCTTATTTTCATACCCAAATTGGACTCCAAAGGCTCCATTCTATCCTTGACTGAGACTAACCCTCATAAACAAGCTGTAGGTTATTTTAGAATATTTAGATCATGTTTACGAGATTTATATGACTTTCTAAGATTTAAATTATCTTTTGAGGCCTCCATTATAGTCTAGCTTCATCATGGATTCTTTAAACACCATTTAATTATGTTAATCTTCAAACTATGTTTTCATTTCCTACCATGTCTTATAGGTGCTTGTCTTAGTCAGGCCTGTAGGTTGTCCTTTATGCCCTTTGAAGTTTATAGGGAGTATTTGGGTCACCTAAACCTTAATAGGTCCTTATTACAGACTAATGGATCTTTATGACACATTTAATATTCAAAATAAACACTTCCCCACCCAATTCTTTAGATTCATCTTTGAAACCTTTACCTCTATCTATACAGAGCTGTAGGTGATGAAATGGAGCTTGATTTCTCATTAGAAGTTAGATTTTGTTTAATAATCACAAGTCTACCCAAATGATTGGTGTAATTTATCTTGTAAACCCCAAAAAATGGTAATCTTGAGAATATTTGACCCAATGCTTAATAATTTGATTGTACTTATAATCCTCCCCTATTGTACGGAAAGGGTACAGGCCCAATGTGTCATTTCCATCAATTTTACTCTTTTTCATGCTAAATTTGCTTTTAGTGACCTTTTAGAGGCTTTTGAGTGGTTTCCTCTTGTTATAAAATATTTATAACCTACCATATGTCTTGTATAGGGTACTCCTCTTGAAAATCCTATAGATATCACTACTTATCTTGAGGACCCTTTTGTCATTTTGGATGGGTTCAAAATCTATCTTCCACTTAGATTCTAGATCTCAAATTTGGCATAGTTAGACTAGATAGATATGGATACAATGAAAAAGAATTATAAAAGGATAAATTACCATATACCACTTCAAAATTTAAGTTAAAAAATCCCCAAGACCTCTATTTTTGCTTTTAGGGACTGAGAACCCAAAAGTTGTAAAGGTCTCTTTTGAAGTGATAATGGCTTGTGTGACATCTTAGAATCTTTGGCTATGTAAAACATGAATCTTTGAGTTGATGGAACTTTATATGGATTTCACCATACTCTTCCCTTCTCTTCCACCTCCGTACACTTCCCATGAACTGGTACAGGCTTGAATTAAGTTGACATGGCAATGAAACATGCTATTGTGAGAAAATAGACCTTGAAATGATAATAGTTGAGCTTCCAATTAGAATTAAACATGTAAATACCCATTATTAAAGAAAATAAAACATTCCATTATCATCACAAAGGTCTTTGAACTCTTTGGAATACACAATTTGCATTCAACCTTGGAACTCTCATGGAACTAGCACCTTTTTTTTGCTAATCCTTCAAACATAAAGAGGTGAAGTTTTATGTATTTAAAAAATTAGTAATAATGCCTTATTACAACCTAAAGACACCTTACCAATCTCACTCAACTCCAAGGATTAGCAAAAATCCAAAATAGATGCATAATTCTAGCCCTCTTGGATGTAATTCTTTAAAAAGATGCTTGGATTGTTAGTAATTTTTCATAAAAGAGGAGGAACCAAAACATAAAATATTATTATGAAAATTAATTAAATTTAGAGTAAAATCCACCTATATAATCACTCCTTCCAACTCAGCTTGTACCTTTTGTACCAAGTGTTTGAAGTTGAGCCTTCATTGTGTGCTAAGAGGAAAGAATGGTAAAATGAGTTGAAAAATAAATTTTTTGAACTCTATTTCACGTATGAGCATGTAAATGTATTTTTGAGATTAATATACCCCCCACCCACGTTTTTAGCTAGAGATCAGATGGTGGTGGCTATATAAGTGCCCAAAAGGGCCTAAATTTGAGGAGAAACTACCCTTTCTAACTTGTAAATAAATATTGGCTTGAAAAAACCTAACACTAACTTCCTATAACCTTCTCCATGTTGATAATATACCTAGATATGACCTTATTCCACTTGCCATCTGTACAAACCCTTGCATCTAGCTCAAAGTGGGCCCACAAGCTCTTTTTGCACATTGAGAGTGAGATATGCAAATAAATTGCATAAAACAAGATTAAAACGTGTTAAAAACCAAAATAGGACTCAAAACACATATTTCCACTCTTTAAAAAAGTTTGACTCTATTGACTAGAGTTGACTTTCATTGACTTGACTAGTTCTAGGCCTAGACTTTGGACCAAGGGTAGACTATGAATAAGTACATGTTTTAGAATACAAATACACCCCTATAGGATATGAATGAACTTATAAAAAGCTCAAAAATATATGTGTTGACCAATTTTGACCAAGGGTCAAAATTGGTCAACATTTAGTAAATGCTCTAGTCCAAGAGTGCCAAACTAGTGATATTCATGATAATACCTTGGCCTATTTTATCAATTATAAGCAACTTGAAACTAAAAATGCCCAAGTTTTTATTAAATTATGGAATAAAATATCCAAAAAAATTGAACATAACATGGTTTATGTTAACCTTTTCTATGTCTTTACCAATGCTCTTTTTCCCAAGTTGTAATATTAGATCTAGACTCTCTCCACATACTTTAGAGGAAGATATTAACCAATCTAAACATCAAGATTTTCTTATGTATCAATTCAAGCCATCCCAACCTTCTATGTGTACTTGTATATTACTCAAGAATAATAATTATCATACTACCAATGATGGTGTCATAGACTCTTATGATACCATTCACACTATTCAAGTTATTTTTCCTAACCAATATTTGGAATAAGCTCCCCCTTCAATTACCAATATTCAATTATCTTCACCTAATAACATCAATGTTCAAAAACCTTTATCCTCAGAAAAATTACTAAAATATCCACCAAGGCCTCTTCCAGGAAAACTTGATACCACTCATCTTATGAAGTATTGGTATGATCCTAATAAATTTTGTTGGTTTCATGCTAGTTGGGGTCATTATGTCATGTCCCCTTTTCAGTTGACATCTTTTAGAGTTGATGATTAGCCTATTATGCGACCCTTGTAGGCTGATAGGATGGATAGAGGGTCATGATGGAGCTTAGCTTGGCTTCGACTAGCAGAATTTTTCCAGTTGGCTTTCATTCAGGCTCTTTCAGACACGTTTGCCTGAGCTCCTATTTTTTAGGGATAGTTGACACATACCAGAGCACCCCTATTTTGGTATGGTCATGTGCAAAATCACTCCCTAGTTCACCAGCTTCAGATGGTTCGAGGATCAGACATGTATTGAGGGAGAATAATATTTGATTGATTTAATTAAATATTAATTATTTAGCATATTTTAATTATGAAACCCTAATTATTAGTTATGAAACCCTAATTAGGGCAAGCACACCCTTTTGAGGATATAAGGGTTTCTCATTGGAGGGAGGCCATTATGATTATTGATTATTGATTATTGAAAAACAAATTTTACTAAGTATTTTTCTAAGAAAGAGCCAAGGGTTTCCAGTATTCTAGTTGCATTGGAGAACGTACACTCTTCAGTGTGTGTAATTTAGAGGTTATGAGATATCAGTTGATCTATTGCCAGTTTGAGAGATAACTTCATACAAAAGTTATCACAGAGGTCTACAGGTATTTATTTCATTAGGGTTTGATTTAGAGTTTATCCAGATAGAGATCTTAAGTATTAGCATCATATTTCTTGAGATCAGGCATCTAGCATATAGGCTATGCTATATTGTATTTGTTGTTGGATGGAATCTGTATAGATTTATACCAAGCTGTACCAGCTGAATCATAGATTGAAGAAGTCCACCATCAATAATCACAGGCTACAGGGAGCCAAGAGACTGACATCGATTGACTACATACCAATGTCGACAGAGTAGATCAACTGACAGAGACTGATGTCGGTAGTATATCAACTGACATCGGTGACTATGTTTTTTTGACATAGCAACTTGAGCCATTCCAGATCTAGGGTTAATTTTAGATTTGTAGAAAGACCAAGTTTTTTAAGATAATATTTTATATTAATTTTGTTGCATGACCAATATTCTTAATTGTAATCATTTGAAACGAACGATAAGGTCTTAGATTAGCCAGTTATAAGCTTTATTACTTCAATATTTATTTATTTGAATTGTATATGAAATTAGTTTGCAAATTTTGCATTCTTTATTTCATGCCAAAAACACAAAAAAATCAAAATACTCAAAAATAGTCAAAAAATATACAGTAATAGAATAGAGGGGAAACATGGGTTTCTACAATGGTATCAGAGCTAATTCCTGCCATCCTGAGGGTTTAACAATCTCATGCAGCCACAAGAGTTGGGACCACATAGGTATCACACACGTAGTAGAGCCTTGCTTGGAGGTACCCAGGAGTTAGAATAGCAGCCGATCACCATGAGTAACAGGCATGAGGGTAGCCCACCCAGGGGCCATAGACATAATGATGATCAAGACACTAGAGAATTCTTTCGTGTTATGATTACAGGCCAACAACAAATGATGCAGGAACTTTAGGCACTTACTACTATGGTAGAGAGGATGAACCCACCTATTAGATAGAATGGGAACCTGGAGATAACAAGAGTGCTATTGTTAATCAGAGACCACCGCTAACTCATTTTAGGACTGTTGATAGGCCTACATATCTTACATTTGTTCAGGACGAACCAGAAGAAGCACCAGCAGAGGAGGCAATAGGAGATTCCCTATTTGTAGATGCCCTCATGGCTACAAATGATGAGTGGGACTTATTAGCTCCTCAAGTTTAATCAAGGATGTCCTTTGATTATTTTTTTAATCAGAGGAGAGAGCATTACAGATCAGTTAGATAGGACAGGAGACCTAGAGGTCAACTTAGTGAGCTGAAGAAGGCTACTAGCAAGCTTTCTTTGACCACTTTTGATGAGAGTGGAAAGATGACAACTCAAGCTTGGATTCATAAGCTTGACACATTTTTGGCATTGAGGCCAATGATAGAGATAGAGGCCATCAAATACGCCACTTTGCACTTGGAGGGAGTAGCACATGATTGGTGGTACCATGGTATGGTAACACTTCAGTATAACCAGGTGACAGAGTACCAGGACTTCATGGATAGGTTGGTTGAGCGGTTTGACAAGAAAGATCCTGAGGTTTAATTTTGAGATCTAGCATAGTTGAAACAAACAAGCAACTTGGAGTCCTTCATTGGTGATTTTTAGAGATTGGCAGTCATGGTGCCAAACATTTCAGAGCGTAGATTGGTAGTTCTCTTCGTAGAGGGCCTATCCGAACCATTGAGAGGTTGGATGAAAGCCTTTGATCCTCCTTCATTACAGGTAGCTATGAAGAAGGCACGTAGTATGGAGATGGCAGCCCCATCCAGTAAATTTAACACCAGAGGTACTTCTTCATCCAGGGACAATAAGGGCTTCAACAGAGATAGAGAGGGATCAAATTTCAACAAAGATAAATCAAGTGTTAATAATGATTCAAAGGATAATCCAGTAGCACCACCTTTGGATCAAGAGGCTCTTAATGATCTACGTAGGAAGAAGCTTTGCTTTTATTGCAAAGGTCCCTATGATGCCAATCATAATTGTCCTTTGAGGCCTAAGGGCAAGGCAAATCGTGTGATGTGGGATTTTTATGAGGATTCAGAATCAAAAGATTCTGAATAGTAGGAGAGTTTTGAGGAGTTAGAGGCAGAGGCTTCAGAGCCTAAGGCAGAGGCAAATTTAGAGTTGCAGATATAAGAGGCACGCCTATCCAGCATTCAGTTGGATGGTTCATTCAGACTCCATGGAGTTTTGGCAGGATAGAGGGTCATAACCCTTCTTGACATAGGAGCCACACATAATTTTATAGATGCTAGATTTGTGGAGAAGCATGGACTCACCACCAAGGATTTCAAGGGCATTAGAGTTAAGGTAGCCAACAGTTACACTCTTAGGTGTGAGCGGATGATTAGAGACCCCCATTGCACTTGAACAATTATGAGTTTAAGGCTGATTATTATGTGGTGAGCATGGTGGATATAGACTTATTCTTGGGCATGAAGTGGCTTCATTCCCTTGAGGAAGTCACTCTTCGTCTCAAGGACATGGAGGTCCATTTTGATGTTGATGGGAAGACACATATTATTAAGGCCATACAGGGCAACAACATCAAAAATATGTTTTTTCATCAGATGGAGAGGCTCATACGACATGATATGGTAGAGTGGGCTGCAGAGTGCACATTGGCACCAATATACGAGAGACATGTGGATGAGCTTTGTCTTGAGGTAAGTTCAATTTAGGAGTTAGCACATGTGGCAAGGACTCAGCTTTCTTTTATAGTCAGGGCACATGTTGATGATGATATGAGTATGTCTAGCATTCACACTCTGGATTCAGAGATTGTAGTGGGGACAAGAGACAGCTGCATGTAGTCAGTTGGTATTGTTCACATTATTCAGGTGAGGAGTTTATTGGAGTTGCCAATTGATTTCCGTTCATGGATTGGATGTTGGGATCCTTATCTTGGTACTTGGGATGATTTGACGCCATGGGGTAAGAGTTTGGGTGATGAGACCATGGCTGGTGATTTGCAAAGATATATTGATCACAGTAGAGGTACATTGTGTGGATTCTCCACACTTGGCGTAGTTCCATTTGGGAGTTGTTGTAGAGTTCGGGTGTGCCTTCCGCATAGCATGGTAGAATGTGTACATGGTATTTGTGATTTTGGAGTTTGGTTGAGTTGCATTCGCCAGTTTGATTATAGATTCCTCTTAGTTATATTTTAGAGGATATTGCAATAGCTTGCATTGATTGACGGTAGTATAGATCATGACTACATTTGGGATCTAGGTGGATTGATTGGTTTAATGTTTAGTGATTGCTTGGGGATAAGCAATTTCAGGAGGGGCAGATTGTCATGTCCCCTTTTTAGTTGACATCTTTTAGAGTTAATGATTAGCCTATTATACGACCCTCATAGGCTGATAGGATGGATAGAGGGTCATGATGGAGCTTGGCTTGGCTTCGACTAGCAAAATTTTTCCAATTGGCTTTCATTTGGGCTCTTTCAAACATGTTTGCCTAAGCTCCTATTTTTTAGGGATAGTTGACACACAACAAAGCACCCCTATTTTGGTATGGTCATGTGTGGAATCACTCCCTGGTTCACCGGCTTTAGACGGTTTGAGGATCGGACATGTATTGAGGGAGATATTAATATTTGATTGATTTAATTAAATATTAATTATTTAACATATTTTAATTATGAAACCCTAATTCTTAGTTATGAAACCCTAATTAGGGCAAGCACACCTTTTTGAGGATATAAGGGTTTCTCATTAGAGGGAGGTCATTATGATTATTGATTGTTGAAAAACAAATTTGGCTAAGTATTTTTTTGAGAAGAAAGAGCCAAGGGTTTCCAGTATTCCAATTGCATTGGAAAACGTACACTCTTGAGTGTGTGAAATTCAGAGGTTGTGAGATATCAGCTGATCTATTTCTAGTTTGAGAGATAACTTCATACAAAAGTTATCACAGAGGTCTACATGTATTTATTTCATTAGGGTTTGATTCAGAGTTTATCCAAATAGAGATCTTCAATATTAGCATCATATTTCTTGAGATCAAGCATCTAGCAGACAAGCTATGCTATATTGTATTTGCTGCTAGATGAAATCTATATAGATCTGTACTATGACATACCAACCAAATCACAGATTGAAGAAGTCCACAGTCAGCAGTCGCAGGCCGTAGGGAGCTAAGAGACTGACATTGGCTGACTACATACTGATGTCGACAGAGTAGACCGACCGATAGAGACTAACATCGGCAATATATCAACTGATGATGGTAGAATAACCAATGTTGGTGACTGTGTTTTTTTTGACACAGCAACCTGAGCCGTTCCAGATCTAGGGTTAATTTTAGATTTGTAGAAAGACCAGGTTTTTTAAGACAATATTTTATATTAATTTTGTTGCATGACATATATTCTTAATTCTAATCATTTGAAATGAATGATAAGGTCTTAGATTAGCCAGTTATAAGCTTTACTGCTTCAATATTTATTTATTTGAATTGTATATGAAATTATCTTACAAATTTTGCATTCTTTAGTTCATGCCAAAAACACAAAAAAATCAGAATACTCAAAAATAGTCAAAAAATATACAGTACTAGAATAGAGGGGAAATATGGGTTTCTACACATTATCATGAGACCTATAGGTATCTTTTTAATTTGGATATTTATTATCTTCTTGTTCAAAAAATTTACCATGATTTTATCATTTATAAATGTCAATAATCTTATGACATTAATTTCAAATCCCAAGAAATAAGTACTAAATCTCAAGCTTTGAATTAAGCTAATGCTTATTTGGCCATCTATAAAGATCTTCCATATCACCAAGATAATCCCACTCCTTTTACTAGTAATGTAGATAATCTTATTGAGCCAAATATAGAATATAATTTGGTTAATATGACTAATATGTCAAGGGTGGTTGCTTTCATTGATCCTCAACCTATCTACACACCTTCATTATCTTACATATTTTATGTTATCCAAGATTCTTATCTAACTTACTTAAATGAGTTGGGGCAAGATGACCTTATAAATTTTGATGAACCAATTCCAAATCTTCCCTTAGATAACACTTCCCATTCTATTTCTACCATCTCTCCATATTCTTTACCCAACACCAATGATACTCAAGCTTCTATCAACACTTATTCTAACCCTTCTCAAGACTAACTTGTATCAACCGCTTCATCTTCTCAACATAATCTACCAACTTATCCTCTCACTTAATATTTTTCCTCTTATCAACATATATTCACATGTACTTCAGCTCCTCCTTCTAAGGACCTCCTTCAACAATATGGAACTCTTTCTAACAATCTTCTTATGGGTTATGATGAGTGGAATCCTATCATGGAACTTACTAATATCCCATACCAAATACCATCTATTGATCTTATCAGGGCCTCTTTGTGTCATCATAACTATCTTATGAATTTTTTGTTTGAAATGAACATTCCTCATCCTCCCCTAGTAGGATGCAAAGTAACCCTATCTAGATATGAAGATAGCATATTGAAAAAATGTGAAGAGATGTCTATACATGTTTATGAAATAATGGACACTTCTCTTTCCCTCAAATTTCCCATTGTATCCATGATTCCTGATGAGATTTTGCTTTATGCAGATGATCCTCTTTTATTCATTAGTGTTCCAATTGATGATATCCAAGTCAAGTGTGCCTTTATTGATGAGGGTTATTGGACTTATGTTGCCTCTCTCAATTTTATCAAAACCCTTGGATATTTTGAATACAATCTCAAATACACATGGAACACATGTCAAGGATATGATTTAAGGAAAATTCCTCATTTAGGTTGTGTGTGGTTCCCCATTACCCTCCCACCTATCAAAGTTCATTTAAAGGTGATGATTTTTAACTTTCCTCTATCTTACAACATCCTACATGGTAGGCCATGAGTTCATCATATGAGAGTAATTTCTTTTTCTTCTTTACAGTGCACTGAATTTCCTCATAATGGAGCCATATATAAGATTCAAGATGATACCAACCCTTAGAATTTAAAAAAAATTCTAAGATCAGGGTGTATTCAAGATTCCTACCCTTGACCTATTGTTAAGTGTTCTATTTCATGAGTCTGAATGATATAAATTGCACATCAATTCCACTCGAGGTTATAATGGTCATCCTAAACACATTGGTAATATTCCCCATAACCTCTTAGATTATGTGATGATGAGCCTAATGAGATCAATCTCAATATTAAAACATTTGATCTCTCACCTCATCTCATCTCTTAACTTCCCACCTCTTTGATGTCTCATTCTCATCAACAACCTTGTGATGACATTGTCATTATCTAAACTAAAACTTGACATTCCATTCATCACACCTCATCAAATGACAATGTCATTCCTATCTATATCATTGATATTCATACACCTAATTACAATGATGGTTATACCTTAGATGATCCATTCTTAGGAGGTCTTGTTTAGGCCCATGATGCTGATATTATCCATTATCATTCCTCTTTATTTTATTCTTTTAGTATATCTTCTTGTATTCCATTATATATCATTCCTAAGTTTATCATTTTTACTCTTTATTATAGGGTAGAGATGGTGAAAACACCTCTAATTTATGAAAAGCCTCATATGAGTATGCTTATGAATAATGCTATGATTGGCCCTATCACTTTTCTAGATACCATGACCACTATAGCCTACTTATCCTTGAGATATGTGAAACTCTCCTTCCTTTTTATAGATCCTACCCCTCCCCTAGTATATCCTAGTTCAGATCTCATTCTTAAACCTACTTTAGCTAAGTCTATTTTTACTTTTGATCCCATTACTCCTATTGTCAATCCTTACCCTATTTCTCCATTAGCACCACCTTTTCTTGGTGATGGTTTTCTTCCTTTACTAAAACTAGCTCCATTTCCCACAAATGGATTGATGAGCCTTCCCAAATTACTTTTAATTTTTTTACACCTTTGCTTATGATTACCCCTACTAAACATACTCACATGCATATATATTGCTTCCATGACACAGAAAACCATTCATCCACACATTATCATAAGTTGTAAAAATATATTGACACTTTGTGTCCTACTACCCCTTAGTCCTCAAACAAGACTATACCTCCCTTAAAGGTACTACCTAAGTATATTCCTAAGTATAAAGAGGTATATTATCTCTTGCACAAATGTGGCATACATCACATAGATTATTTCCATATCCTTCATCAACATCTTAAATATCATATTTTAACCATTCCCATACATTCTACCATTCCTCCCATAGGTCATTCTCATAAGAAGGTTCCCCCTTCTTCCCCCATGAATCCATTACTTGTGAACCTTCCCTCACCTATGGATCCTTCTCCACCTATGAGTCCCTCACTTATGGATCCTTCCCTACCAGTGATCCCTCATCTCCTACAAAAACCAATCCCTTTCATTCTATTCAGCATACACTGTATGATATCCCTCCTCATCATGATCCATCAAGCATTCCTACCTTTTCTATTGAGGAGATTAGATATGAAGTATTTTCCTAGTTTTCATTGAAGATAGATGAGACATTATTTGTAATTTGCATTCAAATTTATAGAGACTTATTAGATGTTTTATATAATGTGTGTGGGAAAATATATTAGTACTTATGATCACATGCATGGTGTTCTTACATTTTCATTAAGATTGGATGTGTCCTCTAATTTCATCTTTATGCATTTGTTAAATCATTTGACATTGTGTCAAATACTTATATATATATTACATGGTGACTTTAATTTCACACTTTATATTACTTATAATGTCATTTTTTTTTGCTTATAGATGTCTTTTTGTCATTTCTTTATTTTTCTTCTTAAGTTTATTTCTTAAAACCCCTTGTTATCTTTTTCACAAGAGTTTCTTATCTTATCTCTATAAACATAGATAATTATTATTGTGACTTGGTTATACAAACCTTATTCCCTTTAGTCATTCCTTATTTAATAAGTGATTAGTTAGAAAACAATTCATCTCTTTATAGTCTCCATTTAATGGTCCACTATGTATCTCCTTTATTTCCCATTTATTCCCTTTTACAAACTAAGCATATACATGACTGAGATTTGAGATAACATGATGGTTCATTATTTATCGTAAGTGTCCTCATCAATCTTGTCTTTGGTTACTTAGCTTCCTTTATCCAAAGTCTAAAGTGAATTCATGTGTATCACTCTATCTCTAATGACTGGTCATTCCAAGTCCATATGGAGGAGGAATCTTTAAAACATCAAAATATTTAAAAGCTAAATCATTTAAAGAAAAGTAATGATCTCAAAAGGCAAAACATTCAAAATTCTCAAAAGTCAAATCACACTAAAAGATGTGATTCAAAGCACATATCCTTTTGTTAGTCAAATATCAAACTCCACTATTGTAATAATGATATATTCAAGGTCCATTAGGGTGAAGTAGACCAGTATATTAAAAAAAGAGAATAAAACATTCTTTTTATGCTACCTAATTTCTCACACAAGTATAAAATCTTCAGAGTAGACCAATGGCTCAGTAAGGGTTACTAAGGAATGGGAAACACTACATGGGAAAGTAGGTCCATTTTTTATTTTATTTTTACCAATCTACCTTCATAAGTTGATATTAGTAGTAAACTTATTTTCCTACACAACTTTATGTCTATAGCGAATAAGTTTCCTTTGTATATTGATGATCACTAGTCACTTAATGTCTTCTCATGTACTTAGTATGCCTTATATCTCATAAGGTCTTCTCATAAGATGCCTAAGTTATGATTTTTACATTACCTTTTTCACTCCTAATATTTTCTCTTAAGAAATATTGCTTTGTATAATAATCATTCCCTTAGGGATTCCATTTGTTAGTTTCATTGTAAGACCATGAATATGACCTAACCTTACTCACAAATTTCAAAAATTTCACATTAATATTACAAACATCCCTTTTTACCAAATTTTTACATTTATTACACCTCATGGATGTTCCCTTTGTGAGTTTCAGTATAGAGACCACAGATAAGACCTAGCCTTCTTCACAAAATTTTCCAATAATCCAAGTTACAACAAAATTACATGTGTCAAATATGAGATAATATTTGATTGATTATAAAGTTACATGTCATTTACATGCTTCCCATATTGATTTAGTATTTTTTAAGCTTACTTCATTATTATTTCACTTTTATATTCTTATTTTTTGATTACATGTAAGAATCCAACCATTTATTGAGTTTTTCATACTACCCAGCTTGAATTAGTGTGATTAATTTAAGACCAATTTTGCCAAATTTGTTTTTCTTTTATACTTCCCAACATGATTTAATATAATTGATTGACTTAATTTTTTTTAATACCATTGTTCTTTCATGTGATTTCCATTTTATTACATTACTTTTATACTTCCCAATGTGACTTAGTGTGATTTTACTTGTTTTAATTTACTGCTAATATTTTTCATGGTTTAAAAACAAACTTTTTGCCCTCTTATTTACCATTATTTAGTTTCTTATACTTATTCATTTTCTTTTTATTACACATTTATCAATGTGAAATAGTGTTTAGTACATTTGTTTTTGATTGATTATATTTTACCAAGTCTTTTTTTCCTATTTATTTTTAACCATGTGTGTGTCCTACATAATGCTATAAAAAAACCATAGCTCATATATTTCCTATAGCATATACAAAAATATATAAATACATGTGATAACATATAAATATATTCATGCATCCATAACCACAACCATCATATAAACATATAATATCAACATCTAACTATCAAAATGAGATATCTATATATATCATTTATTTTGATACAATGTACAAAAATATCCATCATTCTAGCTCTAAGGCTAGACTTTGTCTTGTCTATCTCTTGGCCTAGCCACATTTCCCATATATGCCTTAGACAGTCCCCTCTAAATAGTATGCTATAAAGAGGCTATCTAAGATCTCAAACTTGTGATCTGCCCCTATAGGTTGGCCTCTTGGGTTTGTACCTATGTTAGCTGGGTCATGGTAGCCACATGCATAGATCTATCCTAAGCCAAGGCCTTCCATGCCTATGCCTCTCCTATGACTACCCATGTTGGTGTCTGTCACTCATCCCTACACACTCATACTCTCTTTGTATCCTCTCTTACTATTTTGAACCAACTCATGCAAGCTAGGGTAGATAGTATCATAGGATCATCAAGTGTAGTAGGGTCATATAACGTCAACACCTCATAAAATATATCATGGAGTACTTACCTCATAAGGTATCTATATCTAGTCTCCTCCTTCATAGGATCTACAAAATTCAAACCAAATAGATATTAGATCATAGATAATCTCAAAATGTATCTATCTATAATATATCTCAAAAAACTTAAGCAAATTTTAAACCATTTATTACCTATCTAAGTGTTTCCTTTCACTATCTACCCATCTATGTGACCATCAATCATGGTCTATCCATCAACTCACCCTTTGAGTACATCATCCATAAGATGCCACCTAACCAATGCAAACCCAAGGGTCACCACCCATGCTTGTTTTAATCTATGCCTAACTCATACCTCTATAGACCAGCTCTATTCTAGGCTACCTAATGGGCCATTTGAGATGACCACACTCTATGCTCTCTCATTACTAGCATCTTTATCAATGTTACAACTAAGGTGCTCACTACTCTTCCTGCTATAGTGATTATTATGGTGCCTTTGTCACTCTTGTATCCACATCCATATCCTCTTTATTTGTTGGCCATTGTGCTTGACCTGTCCATGGTCTCTCATGCTACGGTCTAATCTTTGGCATAGAAATTGGTAGTCCCGCTGCTGTTCTCCCCCTTGTCTCTCTTGCATGTCTAGTATATTCTATAAATTTATAATTTTAACTATTTTTTTCACTAATATATATATAGTTTCACCTAATGTTATTCACATTGGACAAATTCAAAATATCTTACATTCTCCTCATTTATCTACAATAGTAAGGTAATTAAAGTTATGTGTTTTTTAATTTTATCCTTTTAGTTATCTTATTTCTCCTTACTAAATTATACTTAGCATCAACATTATGTTTTATCATGTTTTATTCTTGAATCACCATCCTATGTTGCACTCACATGACATGTGATGAGTTTTTAGTGGGACATATGTATACACATATTATTTTAAAAAAATTATCAATTACTAATTATATTTATCTTAAAGGAACCCATTGAGTCTCAATCTCTCTCAATTCATGCCTTTAGGGGTGCTCTAAAAAAGGGGTGGGAAGAACATTGGTGGTTTTAACTATTGTTATCCCTTTTTTCAATTATTATCTACACACTTTTATCTATAAAATTATATTTTTAAGCTTGTTCTTATTTTTGCAAATGCTCGATCATTTATTACATTTTGTCCCAATTTTATTAGACTTAAACCTATTTTAACTATTCAATGTACTAGGTCAAATAGTTTGACCATGTATTGTTTGGGGTAAAATTCTTTTAGGGTCTAGTTTGTCTCTTGGCCAACCTAGCCTATGACCTAGTGAAATTTTGTCCATAACTATACTAGGTCGACTGGGTCGACCTTGTCAGCCAAAACTTTTGGAAGGGCTTAGGGTTAAATCAAAATATATAGAAAAGATAATTTACTCATTAATTAAAGAAGATAATAATAAGTAAGAGCTATTGTGCATCTGCTTATCCACCATTATACTTGATGAGCAATTTTAGGTTTTCATACTTTCTTTGGAGATACAAATCTTGTCTTGTGGAGAAATGTTTTTGATGCATTTATAGGTTATGTTGATCCATAAACACCACTGAAAAACTCAAAGTGAAGTTTTAAATGTATGGATTCTAAATTTCTCAAAATAAAAAAATTCTCAAAAATATTCAAAAGAACTTGCAATAGTTTGGCAAAGTATTCTTGGTTATTGAATTGGATTAAAATTGTCAAAAAGACTGATATCTTCCATTCACCAATAAAACTAGATTTTGTTTTAAAAATTAAATGTCATAAATTGTCAATTTTTCAAATATTGCATGAGTTCTTGATTAATTAAAAATTTGAATACTTGAAAATAAAACATGCAATCATGACAAATTACCACATGAAATTGATAACAGAGTTCAACATTGATTGCCTACGTCTCTGGGTCTGCCCAATAGTGAGGACCATTTCTATTAAATTTGCACAACAAATTGCTTACAAATTATTTGGAAACATTGCACCACTTCCCTCAGGCTTTATCTCTATCCAAGAATTCCACCTTAACTGATAAACTCAAGCTCGATCACATGGAATCCTTCCTCAGTCTTCAATCCCTTTCTGAAATTTATTTGGTCCTTCATTCAATCTATTGGTATATCCAAATAATAATAATAACATTCTATTTTTAATTAAAAAACATAATTAAAAAGGATTACTTATTGTGTACAAGGTCGGATATTGGAGAAAATTCCATTTGGTAGCTATCTCCAAGCTTCCATCTAGCTCTCGGCCTCTTAAAAATAAAACACAGTCAGATTTCTGTGTCAATACAAGTACAAATTACTCCCTTTTTTAGCATTTCAACCACCGTGGCTGAAGTGGTCAAGACCTTAGCCTTTTAGGTGCCAAGTCTCAAGTTTCAAATCCTCTTCCTCCATTCTAGGCACCTAAGGAAGTGGGCAACGGTGGCCTTCCTCTTTTGGCACACTTTGACTAAGGGATTAGTCCCACATTTGCTAGGAGAGTTTGTTTTTCATGCTTAAAATAGAAAGCTGTTGAAGTTTTCAAATGTCTAGCATTTGGGCACCAACTTTGGCCACCACCCAAGCTTGGTCAAATGCTTAGGATCTAGGATGCATGTTTAGTGGAGTGTTTGGTGGGTGGCGTGGAGGTTTGGCATCTTTAAACATTTGAAAATATCAAATACCATGTGAAAAAATAAAACACTTAACAAATTTTTTTTTTACCCCTCTATTTATTTTCCATGTGTCAAATGGATATTGGTCCACTTGGCATTCCTCCACTGAGCCACGTCACTTTTGACAGACCTGTCGCATTATTTCTTCAACTAGCTATATCTTGAGCATTCAGGCTCCGTTTTTCAAACCGCAAAAAATGTCAGAAAGATCTTGACAATCTCTATGTTGTGAAATCATTTTTATCAGAATATGGAAACTTTTATTTTTCATAAATGGAGAGATCCACCTAGATCAAACCTCCCCACTAAGTGCTTTTGGACCCCAAAAGTGTGGTCTCCATTAAAAATGCTTCTGCAAAAACATCACTACAACATATCATAGTAACGATTCAAAATTCAAATTGAATCCTTAAAATGTCAGTGAAAAACAAATATCTACCCATTGCCACATTATGGATAGAAACATAATGCTTGCTCAAATGTCGCATCTCAAAAATGGTGCATCTACCAATCACTACAAATTATTCACCAAGTGCAACTGCAAACCAATTTTTTACTGTAATAATTTTACATGTTATTTGTAACCACAAATGAAAGTTATAATAAAATTCCCAAAAATGAATAAGGGTCTTAGAGAATGTGGAAATATCATGCATGGCTACAAATAGTTTGTATAATTAGTACAATTACAAACGGTGCCCATAAAGGGTCTTATAAGTCTCTATTTGCACAATAAAAAAGACAACATATAAACTACAATGAAAATTTCTCAAAATAGACATACTTCTCATGTCCATATAAATTACATATACTGTTGTCAAGGTTTAAAAATGAAGTTTCAAAATCCCAAACATGAGAAAATATTCCAAGTATGTTTAACCTATCCCTTGGTTTTTCTCTGTGGGCCACTCCAATAAGCCATATCAACATTCAAAGCATGGGTAATGTCCTTTATCATCACATATCAAGGATCCCAAAACATGAATGCATTATCAATCCACTAATCATGACAACATGAATGTTAAAATTTGTTTACCAACCCTCTTAATCAAATTTTCTTGATTAGTTGGTGAGATTTTTTTAGTGGATTTAGTAACATTTGTATGGGTTGATTTAACTTCATTAATTACCTTATTGATAGGTTTATATACCATCTTAATCTTACCATTTTTAGGATGGTGTGATGGTTGAAGTCTCCAACACTTTTCAACATGATGTCCACTTCTGTGACAATGAGTACAAAACCTTTTGTCCACTCTATTAGAAAACATATTATTATTGCTACTCTCAGAACTCTGTCTAGGAGAATAGTCTTTCAAAATCTTTCCTAACAAAGATTTACGTTTCCAACATTTGGCTACACAATGATTAGACAATCCACAAAAACTACATGGATAAATGTGCCATAAATTTTGTGTACCATAATCAAAAGGAACATTGGAATATTTATGTTATCTAGTAAAATTAGAATCAAAATGATTACAAGTGTGGTGAAAAGAATGTGTTTTACCTTCCATCTAAGAGGATTTACAATTTCCATAACACATCTTGCTTCTGCTTTCTCAGAGCATTCACTTGTTTCATTCTAAATACTAGATCTGTATCCTAACCCTACATGATTACGCTTATTCTCTACCTGAATGGGGTTAGTATCACCTTGGCCATCATTTCCTAGGCCTTTTCCATTAAATCCCATTTTAAAAAGTAATTTTAAACCTATTCCTTTTGTATATTGTTCAAATTTACAAAAATCATTGTTAATAGATTCTTCATGGGAAGGAAAATCAATTGATGACTTACATGCACTTACAATGTTTTCATCTGTCATAGTGCTTGCATCTACAGTGGAAGGAAAATCCTTCACTTGTCCACCATTCTGTAGTTTTTCCACGAGCTCATCCTTGGCTCATAACTCCATTTTCAATTTGGCAATCTCCTCATCCAAGAAGTACATTCTTTCTCTCAGGAAAGCATTCTCTTCCTAGATTTGTTGGTTATATGCTTCAAGCTCATCAAGCTTGGCTCTATTTGATAAATTACCCATTTCACATGTCGAATCACAAAAATCAAAACAAATGCCGAAATAGAATCAAAACAACAACCAACTATTAAATCCCTATTGATCAACTTCTCTGATACCAACTTGATCCATAAACACCACTGAAAAACGCAAAGTGAAGTTTTAAACGTATAGATTTTGAATTTCTCAATATAAACAAATTCTTGAAAATACTCAAAAGAACTTGCAATTGTTTGGCAAAGTATTCTCGATTATCGAATTAGATTAGAATTGTCAAAAAGACTAATATCTTCCATTCACCAATAAAATCAAATTTTGTTTTAAAAATTAAATGTCGTAAATTGTCAATTTTTCAAATATTGCATGAGTTCTTAATTAATTAAAAATTAGAATACTTGAAAATAAAACATGCAATCATGACAAATTACCACATGAAATTGATAACAGAGTTTGGCATTGATTGCCTATGTCTCCAGGTCCACCCAATAGTGAGGACCATTTCTATTAAATTTGCACAATAAATGGCTTATAAATTATTTGGAAACATTGCACAACTTCCCTCAGGCTTGATCTCTATCCAAGAATTCCACCTTCGCTGATAAACTCAAGCTCAATCACACAGAATCCTTCCTTAGTCTTCAATCTCCTTCTGAAATTGATTTGGTCCTTCATTCAATCTAATGGTATATCCAAATAATAATAATAACATTCTCTTTTTAATTACAAAACATAATTAAAAATTCTTACTTATTGTGTACAAGGTCGAATATTGGAGAAAATTCCATTTGGTAGCTATCTCCAAGCTTCCATCTAGCTCTCAGCCTCTTAAAAATAAAACACAGTCAGATTTCCATGTCAATACAAGTAAAAATTACTCCCTTTTATAGCATTTCAACCACAATGGCTGAAGTGGTCAAGACCTTAGCCTTTTAGGCACTAGGTCTCAAGTTTCAAACCCTCTTCATCCATTCTAGGTGCCTAGGGAAGTGGGCAAGGGTGGCCTTCCTCTTTTGGCATGCTTTGACTAAGGGATTAGTCCCACATTTGCTCGGAGAGTTTTTTTTGCATGCTTAAAATATAAAGTTTTTGAAGTTTTCAAATGTCTAGCATTTGGGTGCCAACTTTGGCTGCCACCCAATCTTGGTCAAACGCCTAGGATTTGGGATGCATGTTTAGTGGAGTGTTTGGTGGGTGGTGTGGAGGTTTGGTGCCTTTAAACATTTGAAAATTTCAAATACCATGTGTAAAAATAAAACACTTAACAAATTTTTTTTGCCCTCTATTTATTTTCCATGTGTTAAATGGAGATTGGTCCACTTGGCATTCCTCCATTGAGCCACATCACTTTTGACACACTTGTCGCATGATTTCTTCAACTGGTTGTATCTTGAGGATTCGGGCTCTATTTTTTGAACCACAAAAAGTGTTAAAAACCTCATGATGAGCTCTATGGTGTGCAATCATTTTTATCATAATATGGAAACTTTTATTTTTTCACAAAAGGATAGATCCACCTGGATCATATGTAGCCTAGAGATGATTTATACCTGTTATCCTTACATACCATAATAACTTCTTGTGAATCACCTTGGCCAAGGGAGAGATTCACTTTCAGTGGGTTCATCTTCAAAGCTAAGTATTCCTAACTTTATTCTTCCTTTGTAAGAGTAGATAGATATGAATTTGTACTTCTCTTCCATGCATTAAGATTTCATAGACACTTATGTGAGTATATGTCTCTTATGAATTTTTATTTTTGTTATTTATTACCCCCACTTTGTGTCACAAGCTTTGGTGAGAACTATATTATATTTATTTCCTTTACTTGTTATTAGTTTAGTGAATATGAAAAACATAGGACCTAGTTAAGTTTATTTCATGATTGTGCTTGACTAAAGGCTTTGGAACCCTCCCTAGCATAGTTTTTAATGGTAAGAAATCCCTTAAATCAATCTATAAAATCCCCATATAGGTCATGTTCATGATTATCTAATATATACATAATCAAAAGTATAAGTATGAACTATCTTCTCTAACTTAGGATTGATTTATAGACATGATGCATGTTTGATTGCATACAATGATAGCATAAGGCTAAATAAAAATAATGACGGGGAAATTAAATGAAAAGTGATTACTCATGAAATATCTAGGAATCCTAGAATCCTTAAGGTAAAGAAGTGGTTAAAAATAAAGGAAGGTGCAATCAAGCTAACCTGACATACCCCATGTATCTGAGTACTACCTACATAGTCTGTGTGAACCTTAGGATGATGTAATTATCCTAAAAATGGGAAGAAAAATACCAAGGTGGTATAGAAATAAACTAAAAAAATAAGATGTCCCAAACCAAAAAATTTGATAGATTTATATTTATCATGGAAAATCTAAGATAATTTTCATGATTTTATGATCTTTAGAATTTGTTAGATCTTTACAAAAGTTTTTGAAAATTTTGAAGCATCTCAACTTGATTGAGTATTATAAAATACTAAATGGCCCATCTCATAAAATGGAGAGAGGATTCAAACTATAAATTTATCACAAAATGGTGAGAGCATGGAAAAAGGTTGACTGAGCTAACCATAATGTGAATCAAGTTCTACCTATGTAGTCCCAAAATAATACCTCAATTTATTGTAGTTTCACCTTACAGTAGAGGAATCTGACTAAGTAGTAACAAGTTCATGAATTAGGAAAATGGCATAGTATAGTGATAGGAATGGTAAGGTGATATTGATATTGATGAAATTTTTATGCACACCATAGCCTTAATGAGGTAGCCTCTAACATTTCAAGATATCAATGGAGCTAAACTCCACTCCAAGGCACAAGTTGCAAGTATGCAGTCTATTACAACTTGTTGATATAATAGTGGGTAGGGAATGTAGTTTGTTGATAAAGTTTTTAGATGGAGGTGTGGTTCCTAATAAGGCTAGTGAGTCTCTATCTTTTTTAGATGGGTGGTTGGTTACTAATATAGAGTGGGTAGGTCTCAAAACAAACTCAAAAAAAGGAAATTACACACACATAGTTAGACATGGATAATAAGTTTAAGGAGATAAAATTTCAAGAAATTAATAAGCCTTAGACAAAGTTTACTCCTTTTAGGGAATTTATTGTACACCCTTAATAAAGAGATTATGGCTCAAGCCAAATTATTTTTATAGACTTGGGAAAGGGGTTACCTCATCCTCTAAGTTCATGTAAGGTCATTACATGTGATATTTATAACATGAGTTTAATTTTGTTCTAAAACTATATAAAATTCTACTTGTAGTTATCCATTTCAAATAGCCTTGGAAAAAGATATATATGTGTATAAATACAAAGGCAATTTTTATAATTATAGCTCAAAATACAAGTAAAACCTCAAAATATATGTGTCATTTTACAAAACTATTCATGCCTCCTTTATAGGTTATGATAAAAACCTATTATATATTTTAGATTAGCTGCCTTTAAATGGAACTCAGACATACATCAAAGACAAGTATCATTGTATCAATCCTTTAGAACTAGTGACATTATTTAACTATGACTAATCTAATATGACTATGCATTGCATGTATCCTATGCCTATTATTAAGTCTAGATGTTTGAAAAGTTCACTTGGTACTTGCACCATCATATCCATAAATGTGATGGAATGTAATCATGCAACTTGGTAGTTTTATGGGTTTACTTGTGTATCTTATAGTATAGCTAAAATATCTTTATGCCATGTGATAGTCTCTAGATAGATCTGGGCCCATTGAATTTTCAACTCTTTTGATTGCATCATTGTATTTTTTTGTAATGGGCTCTCAAAATGTTTCCACTTGGTACTCTCATGGATATTTTGAAAATCCTTTATTACTATGATTAATTACACACTGTTAGATCTTCAGTATGTGATTCAATGTGCATCATAGATATTGGTGATTGACTCTTTGACTCCCATAATCTTGACACTTATTATTTAAAAATTCACTCTTAAAAATATAAAAAAGGTGACTTAGCATATATATAATTAAGGGACTTGTATTATTTTGGCATTTTTGATTTAGGCAAATTATTTTAGGCCTTTTGCATTAGGGGAATTGTTTTGGATAAACTATCCAAAATAATTCTCCCAAAGGGTCATTTAGTATGGAATTTGCCTAGGATAAAAGTACGAAAGGGTAAATCTTAGAGGGGAAAGGGCCCAAGACAAAGTTTGAAAGGGTAAGTAGTCACTTCAAAAATCTTGAAGGGTCACTCAAAATGTCCAAAGGGTCATTTAAAGAAATCCAAAGGGTAGGTGCAAAAGGATCTTCTTCATGGGAAAATTTCCCAAAGGGTCTACTTCATAAGGTAAAGTTTTGGTGGGGAAAGGGTTTAGGAAAAAAGTCCTGACGGGTATGTTGCATAAATCTTGAAGAGTATGTGCCCTTGGGGTCACTACCTTGACAAAATTGTATTGGCAAGATTGTTATGGGGAAATATTTTAGGCCTTTTGCATCAGATAAAATGTCCAATAATAAAAGGTTTTTGAGGGCCATTTCCATTAGGCAAAGATATTGAGACACAAAGTCTGAAGGAATTAGCTTGTATGATAAAAGGCTTGGGATAAAAGTCCCAAAGGATAAGTTCAAAAGTGTTGAAGGGCATGATGTCTCAAATAATATGTCCAAAGGAATTGGTCAAAAGGATTATCTAAAAAAGGTTAAAGGAATGATGTCTTAGAAAAAATGTTTGAAGGAATGGTTTTGGAAGGCAAAATCTTGGGAAAAAATTAATAAAGGTTAAGTTGACAAGGCAAAGGGTCAATGAAAAAAAGTTGAAGGGTCATTTTATCAGGATAAATGGTTAGAATAAAAATTCTAAAGGGCAAGTACATTAAATTCCAAAGGGTCTACTTCATGGCAAAAAATCTTGAAGGATCTACTTTTTAGGGAAAAATAACCTTAATAAAAAAACATGAAGGGTAGGTTATAGAAAGGTCAAAGGGTATTTGCCAAAGGTCTAAAGGGTATGTGTCATAATGTCTTAGAAATGTTGTTTACAAGGAAATTGGCATTGGGGAATGTTTTAGATAGAATGTCTATAATAATAAGTCTAATTTGGGGAAATTATTTTAGATAAAATGTTTGATGCAATAAACTTGAAAAAGTAAGCCCAATGAAAAAAAAACCCAAAATAATAAGTCTATGGAAAAATTGTTTTGGTAGAATTAATATGAGGAAAATGTATCAACAAGGTCAAATTTTATTGAAAAGAATGTTCAATAGAAAAATTCTAACAAAGACAAATATAATGAAGATAAGTTCAATAGAGCTCAATTGCTTCGAATAAATTGGCACAAGGAAATTATTATAGGGAAATTGTCATGGAAAAAATGTCTAACACAATAAACCTAAAGATCAATTCTTGTAGAACAAAAGTTTCAAAGAATAAATCATAAAAAATGATAAGTTTGAAAACATAAAACCTAAAAAAAGACTCCCAAAAGGTATAATGTTATTCTATGAAAACACAATACCTAATGATACTTTGCTAAAGTATGAAAAGGCTAATAATCAATATTCTCCCATATTTTGAATAAACATATAAAAGAAGGGATCAAAGTCAAGACCATAGTCTGAATTAAGTGGGTCCCCATTTTGATAAAGAAAGAGGGAATGTTGGGTACAACAAATGGCTACTTATAGGGGGAATAATCCTGCATGTTCAAGAACCCAAAACTTTAGTTTACAATCTCAAATCATTCATGAAGTGTGTCATAGAAGAATAATTAAATCAGAAACATGAAAGAGACCCCTAATTTAATTCACACAACATACTTTCCTTCTAATTTATTGAATCTATGTATGTCAAACATGTAGTTTATTTAACCCTTACTATGATGAGGTTTTCAAAGGCTTTGATGAGGCTATAGGTTTTGTTCTAATATCTATTTAAAGCTAAAAAAAAGGGAAGCTTGGGTATTGCTCTACTACCAGTCAGGTATCTATATCCATAATAGAGATACCTTGAGCACTTTCTCTTCTCATCCCACTATTTTATTTTGATCATGATGCATGGTACATTGACCTTATTTCATCATGTGAGCCTTTTGATTTTATTTAAATTTTTTTATCTCTAGAATTCATTGGTTCTTTTATTCTTTTATTTTTATTTTATAATTGAATGTAAAATAAAATATCTAGAACCTTAGTGAATTGGTATAATTATAAAACAAATCATTATTAGAACATCCATACTAGCTACATCTAGTCCTCAAATTATCATTTCAAATAGGTATTTAATGTGATAAGTGAATGTGATCCAATAAAACAAGAAAACTTTATAAATTTGTATGAATTACTCTAAGAGAAACTTTCATATGTCTGGTAAAAGTATTCAATTATGACACCATTCAGAATAATTCATGATTATCTACCTTTATCCTAAAGACTCAAAAACATAGTAATATGCCCAATTTGTAAAATCATCCCAAGCTGTCAATATTTTAAATTTTTCCTCTTTCCTAAAAGTCATAAGATTAGTTGGTTTGGATGTTAACTTGGTTATAGTCAAAGCAAACACAATTTTGATTATCAAATAAAACATAAAATAACTACTACTCTAGAAATCACTAAAATCTAATCTAAAAAACATGAAATCAAATCTAAGAAAGCAAGATACTGAAAGAAGGAAAGATTAATCTAGAAATCAAGAAAATAGTCTATAAAAGCAATAAATAGAATCTAATCCTATAGATACATTCATCTATCTCTCATTACTCAATAACATCAACAGATGACACATCCCTGCAGTAATGATTTATGAATTGTCCATTAACTAGATATGTAATATTGTTGCCTTGGAGGTCCTTGAGACAAAACATGTTATTTCCCATGATCTCTAAAATATGGTGTGGTCTAATCCATAGTGGGGAAAACTTATCATGTTGTCATTTATTTTCATGGGCTTTATCCCAAAGTAGCACTAGATCCAAAATCTTGAATGCTTTAACCTTTACTCTTTTATCAAACCACCTCTTAACCACATCCTAGTGTTTGTTGAATGTATCTAAGGCCTCAGTCCTTCAATCCTCTATTTCTATTATCTAAAATAATCATGATCATAATTTATCACTTGATTCCATGTATTCCTACATAAATTGATAAGTGGGTATCTTCAACATGATAGGGAATAGTAGCCTACATCGATACACCAATAGGTAAGGTGAAGCTATAAGGGCCTACTTGTGTCTAGTTTGGTCTACCTAAAGAACATACTTCAATAAATTGTGTCAATCCCTAGGCTTGTCTCTAGCTAATTTCTTAATTGCATTGATTAAATTTTTGTTCATTGATTCTGCTAGTCCATTTACCTGAGGGTAATGGTTAGAAGCTGACCTGATAATAATCTAGTTATCATTTTCCCACTCAATAAATTCTATCACTATGAAAGTTGATCCATTATCATAAATTAGATAAATAAGTGTGTAAAATCTAGTTGTTATGTATTCTTCCAAAAATCAAATCACATCTTGTGCTTTATAATTATTTATGGCTATGGCTTCAGTCCATCTAATGAATTAGTCTATAATAGTGAGGAGAAACTTATGGCCTACCGAGGAATTTGGGTTGATGATGCCAATGAAGTCTAAAACCAATTAGGTGAATGCCCTTCCTTCAATAACTAGTTGTAAAGCATTGCTACGTGTACTTCTCTCTTGGCTAGAACTTGGCATTCATGGCATGTTATCATATGAGTATGAACATATTTGAAAATTATTGGCTAGTATTAGCCTCTTATTAAGATCTTATGGTTTTTAGTATTTCCATAAGGGAGACCACCACCTATCTTTTGATGTAATTTCTCTAAAATTTATTTAGCTTCCTCTACAAATACACACCTAAGATAAATACCTTCAATATTTCTTATGTAGAGGAGTCCCTTCTTGATCATGTAATGAGAATCTTTGAGCCTTAAACCTCTCCTTATTTCTATATTGAGTTCCAAGGTACAAGTTCATATAATTAAATACTATATTATATCAGTATGCCATTCTCCTTTAGATACTTGAGCTTCACATACCTCTTTAATTATGATGCATGGATCTAGTTTAGTCATAAGTTGAACAATGCCTTGCCATTAAATGATCTTTATAAGCTTGATATCTATGTCAAATTATTATAGCTTGGCCATCCATTCACCTTATCATTATTTTTTATCATTCTATGATAGGGTAAACTTGACTATAGGATCAGGTATGATGGAAATGACTTTATTCCTCAAGATGTAATGCTAAAACTTCTTCACTACCTTTACAAGGGAAAAAATCTATTTATTGATCATGGAGTACTTGAGTTCTACATCCTTTAGATTGGTGATCATGAATGCAATCAGGTGCTTGATCTTTTCCTTCTTATTCCTGATGATGGCATCAATCGTATGCTCTGAAGTGAATGAGTGAAATTAGATTTTTTTTAATAAAAACTAGATACCCAAGCCTATGATATAGCATCTTTAATGTCCTGGAAAGACTTTTGGGCTTCAGTTGTCCACTTTATTTTGGCATCCCACTTTAGCATGGAGTTCATAGGTCTAATGATTTCTAAAAATCTTAAGATGAATTTCCTTATGAAGTCAATATTTTTGAAGAATGATTTAAGTTCCTTCTTGTTGTTTAGTGGTTGAATTTTTGAAATTGGTTAAATTCTATCTGGATCAATGGTGATCCCATCCTTAGTGATAATGTACCCCAAAAGCTTACTTTCAATCACTTTGAATATGCTCTTCCTTGGGTTTAATGAAACATCTAACATTCTACATCTCTTAAATATGGATTTTAGGTGATTTATGTGATATTTCCTATTATTTAAAAATACCATGAGATCATCCATGTAGATGATTATGCATTTTCCTATCAGTCCTTTGAATGTGTGATCTATGGAGAATTTAAAGTTAGATCCTACATTTATTAGGATAAATTACATCCTCTTATACCCATAAGTTCCCCACTTTATGGTAAATACCAACTTTATTCTATCTTTAGATTGTACCAGTACCTAATTGTAGCTTGAAAATCCATCCAAAAAGGACATCATTTCAGAACCACTTACTATTTGTATCACCTCATCTAGAGAAGGCAAGGGATAATTTTAATTTTTAGAAGCCTTATTTAGGTTCCTAAAATCCACACATAATCTGATCTCACCATTCTTCTTTTTTAATGGTACCAAATTAGCCACCCAAATATATTGTCTTAGAATGTCTTACTAGAAAGATGATTTTTGTGATTAAAAGCTTCTCTACTTGTCTCTGAATAAGAAGCTCCAGAATAGTATTGATTAGTCACTACCTATACCTTAATGGTTTTTGATCTAGCTTCAAGGGAATCATATGAGTAATTACCTATAGGTCATATACTTTCAAGTCTTCATATGTCCAGGCAATGGTGTCCCTATATTGAGAAATTAAATCCTTCACTCAATGTCTTTATTTTGGGGTGTAGTTGAGGCCAATATTCACATAATATGGTTTATTATCATCTCTTATATTTTCATTTTTTAATTTTGATTCATTGTCCTTTAGCTATATTAGTTTTTGAGCTTGAGGATCTATGTCAAATAATATTTCTAAGGAGACCAAGCTAGCCAATATTTGATTCTCTTTTATCTAAAGAACACCCTATTTATCTGATTCCTCTTGACATAGGTGATTAATGTCCTTGTCACCAATGATTTAGGATTCAAATTCCCCTAAATTAGTTAAAATTTTAATAATTTTCTAGTCATCATCAAAAACCTAGAATTTTTTTATGTTATCTGGAATAGAAAGACATGGTACCAATTCAATTGAGAACATTTTACCTCAGATTCTTCTAGTGACTCCAAATTAGTAGAATTAGTAGCTAATGAATTAGTTGTCTAATTTTTTTCTCTAGGAAGTGATACTATGTTGAAAGCTTTAAATATTTCAATTAGGTCCCATGCTCTATGATTATATCTTCTTAAATATGATAGCTTGCATTGATATTTAGTTTTGATTTGGTTGACCAACAGCTTTGAGCTGCCAAATATTGATATCTTCTTCACATTATTCTTAAGTGAAAATTGTTATCCTATAATTAGAGCCTCATATTCAACTCTATTGGTAGTGCATGGAAACTACAACCTATATACTGCCAATAATTTTTTACCTTATAGATCAATCAACTCAATTCTCATTCTTGATCATTACTTAGATCTAGCATGATCAAAGTGTAGAGTCCATAGCTGATTGGAACCTTCAAGTTCTAGCTTTTTTACTTGATTCTAAGTAGTAAAAGTATAAATACCAATATTGGGAGACTCATAATTTACCTCTTTATTCTTGATGTTGTACTTCATAATGGGATACTTCATTCTCAGCTCTTTGTTAATTTTTATTTGATTCAAAACTCCTCTTTATGGTAGCCATATATGAGAAAAGTCTATAAAGAGATATTCATTAAGATTTTTGGATAAATCCCTACTCAACAATAGTATGTATCCTTTTGTTATGTCTACCATAAGAATATCATAGGTCATCTAAACACATGATTCAAATGCTACTTAAATGTGCACATTGGTCAATTCTCTAACTACTGGTACTATTGTTTTGTCTAATTGTGAAACCATTCTCTTTGAGGGGCTTAGAGTGAGACCAAGATTTTTACATATGGATGTAGGCATGAGAGTTGTAGAAACTCTAGAAGCAACTAAAAATTTATGAATATTCTTATTGAATGCTTTGTTTATCACCAAAAAGGGTGAAAATTTTGGCTTTCTCTTGTAGATGATATTATCATCAACAACTTTTTCTTTGTCTATAGATGGTTTGGTTCTTTCCATAGGAGATTTTATAGTAATGGACTTCCATAGAAAATACTTCTAATTAGAGATCTGAGCTAACTCATGAAGATTTATATTTGTTTTGATCTTTTTCTTGTCTTTGATAATGTTATATTCTCCATTACTTGGCTCTTTTTTCTCTGCTACTGATCATTCCCCTTTGGACGGGGTAAATTATTGTCTATTTTAGGATTAGGAGGGATTAATATGGTATTTTGCAGAGTTGATGTTATAAGAGGCTCCTTATTCCTTAGATTATGTGCACCTCTCTAAAACTACTGAAAAGCATGAACTTCATCCATATTATGTTTTGGTTCATTGTCATCTTCACTTAGGAAGGGAAACTTGTGACTTTCAAAGAACATATTAGCGCTACAAGAGCTAAGATTTGGATGATACTCAAGTGGATTATGTATTTGATCTTGTATAACCACCTCTTTTTGAAATATTTTTAATGTTGCTCAAACTTAAATATAGTTAATCTCACCATGCTCAAAAGTATTAAGGATTCTACACCAATTAAGAAGAGATATTTCTATCATGTTGATCTTTAGAAGCTTGTTAGGCTACTCAAGTCTATTGAATGGTCTGTTGTATCTCTAAAATCTAGTGTTTTGATTATCAGTTGGGCCATTGGCATTGCCCATCTTCCTTTGCATATTTAAGATGTCACTACTCAACTTTTGAACCATTTTATAAATAGAATGTAGTTTTAACTTTATAGAGTCAGTACCTTGTAGCATAATAACAAGAGATATTGATAGTTGATTCTAATGGTAACCATTGCTTGTTGTATGATTCTTCAAGAATTTGAAATGTGGTTGTGTTGTTTATGTCAATGGAGGCATTGCGTATAATTTATTTTGATTGAATTTGGGAACATTCTACTTCACATATGGTATCAAATTGAGTGTTGGAAAGATGTTGTTAACATTAGGTGTACCAAGTGTCTAAAGATTAAGCTTATTTTCTATATTGATAGCCTCTTCATATCCTAACATAAAACAATTAATAGCAGTTGCTCTTCTCAAGAACATGACAATAATTGGATCTAGTGCATTCTTGTATATCTCTAATGCTAATGGCTCATCTAGTTTGTACCTTAGGATCAAAAAATTATACATCTTCTAGAACATTGCATTGAAGGCACATATAAGCTCATTAGGTTCTCTCCTCATGTTGGTGAAGTTTTGGTATACCAAACTAGGATTTATGACCTATTCAAACTATACCAAAAAAGCTACTTGACATTCATCCCAAGAAGTGATATAATTTTCCATTAGATTTAAATAACAATCATAAGCATCATCTATTAAAGTAAAAAAGAATAATATATATTAAACATATTCATAGACAACATTCATTAATCTCAAATCATCTTTAAAATATCTAATATACTCCTCTATTGTCCTTACTCCCAAAGGAAGGTAGGTACTTTTCAAGATGCTAAGGTAAATCATGCACATCTATTGGGATGGAAATAGTAGATCCAACTAACTAGGGTGGTTGTTGAGCCATTAGCTAATTAATAGGTAAAGGGTTCCTTAAAAGTAAGAGGTTCCCTACTGGAGGAAGTGGATTGTTCTAAACTAGGGCTATTGGCATAGTTCTAGGTCTCCTATTATTTGTCAGGGGTGAGACTAGATAACTAGCTTGGGAATTGGATCTAGTCACTCTCTTGGGTGACTCGAGTGTAACTCTATGTAAAGGATAACTATTATTATCAAGGGTGTTACCCTCCTTATAGTGCTTATTAGAATATTGATGTGGTTTCTATGCACACCATAGCCTTAACGAGGTAGCCTCTATCATTATAGGATCTTAATGGAGGTAAAATCCACTCTAAGGCATGAGTTGCAGGTATACAGTCTATTATAACCTATTGATGGAATAATAGGTAGGACATGCACATTATTGACAAGGTTTTTAGATAGAGTTGTGGTTCTTAATAAAGGTATTGAGTCTCTATGTGATTTGGAAAGGTGGTTAGTTGCTAATCTAGAGTGGGTAGATCTCAAAACAAACTCAAAAAAGGAGGGAAGGGTAAGGTAAAAAAGAAATATTTTATGGTTTTTAGGAATCACTTCCCTGACTAGTTTTTGAAAAAGATAATTGCTCTTAGAACCTATGCCTATTACTAGCAGCAATTACACACACATAATCAAACATGGATAAGAAGTCAAAGGAGATAAAAATGTAGGATATTCATAATCATTAGAGAAAGTTTATTCCTTTTAGGTCAGCTATTATACACCCTTAATCAAGAGATATTAAGCATGGGATATACTAAGAGAGGGGGTGAATTAGTATATCATATATCTTATAAAATTTCCCTTAATCAAATTCCACTTAACCATGCATTCAAGATATGTAATAAAATTGAAATAATAAACACCACACAAGATAGAGAGAGACACCAAATTTAACATGGAAAACTAATGTGATAAAAACCATGAAGAACAATCTCAAGTATATGAATGAGCACCAACTCAAACTATAATATTCATAAGCACCAACTTGTAGGAGCACCAAACCCTTTGTTGATCACCAACACAACAACTATTTGTGAGCACCAACCCAGAAGAGCACCAACCCCTTTCCTAAGCACCAACATAGAAATAATTCATGAGCACCAACCCACAGGAGTAGTAACCCCTTTGTTGAGCACTGACACAACAATAATTCATGAGCACCAACCCACAGGAGCACCAACCCCTTTGTGTATACCACACAACTATCTCTCAATGTTGCTATATCAACAAATGATAATTCATTACAATATCTTTTCCTCTCTCACCTTTGCTCTTCTAAGCTAGATATAACAAATACAAATCATACTCATATCTCACACTACTCTTCTAAGCTAGATATTACTATCTCAAATCAAACTATATATCACACACTATAAATGGCTTCTCAAGCCTTTATTTATAGCTTTCCAAATGACCTTTGGCCTTCACCCTTTGTGACCCTTCAATCCTCATGGAAAATGGTGCCAAAATTTCATGACCCTTCATATCCTTGAATTTGAAAAGTCATGTGGTGACACATCATAAGCAAAAATGTCCTTTCCTCTTTTGTCCTTATCTTGGTGAATTTTCATATTCTTAAAAGTGTCCCTTCATGAGAAATTGCACCCTTCCTATTTTGTCTTCACTTGGTGACTCTTGGAATTCCCCAAGATGAATTTTCATTGGAAAATGCATCCCATTATTCTTTTGTCTTTACCACGTGACTCTTTGACTTCTCTATGGGCCTTTCTTTTATCTTTTATGCAACCAAAAATATATTTGTTAATATTAAATAAATATTAACACACATTAGCCAAGATATAACTATTAAAAACATCATTAAATGCAATGGGGCATTTATCACCAATAATGCTAGACCTTTGACATTAATGAAAATATTTCCAACAATCTCCCCCTTTGTCATTGATGGCAACCTCAATCCTGAAACTATCACAACCTAAAACCTACACATACTATCATCTAAAAACATACAGTAAATCCCCCTTACTATAGCATCCTATACCTATTCCCTGTACCTATTTCTACACCTGTACCTATACCTATTATTCACCCCCTTTGAAATCAATGGCAAAGGGCCTACCTGGAGCTACCACTTAGCTCCCCCTCAACTAATGTTGAACTTCAATGGCAGGAAGTAAAAGAAATTACTCCTGACTTCTCTCATAGATATTCAAATGTGTCTTTTGGTAGTGCCTTTGTGAAAATATATAAAATCTACTCTATAGTAATAATATATTACATCTTAACCTATTTATCTTCAACTTGCTCTCAAAAAGTGATATCTAATGGGAATATGTTTTGTTCTTGAATGAATTACTGGATTCTTCAAAATATTTATAGCACTTGTGTTATCAAAAAAAAAATGGAAATAGGTTCTTCATACTTTACCTTGATATATTCCAAAGTTTTCTTCATCCAAAGCATTTGAGTATAACACAATAATGCTATAATATATTCTACTTCAGCTATAAGAAGTGATACTGAATTATGCTTCTTGCTTAGCCATGATACTAAGTTATCACCAAGGAAGAAAGCTGCTCCACGTGTACTCTTTTTGTCATCCAAGCACCCTACCCAATTTTAATATATATAAGAAACCAAAGTGAAATCTCTACCTATGGGATACCATAATCCATAGTCCAATGTCCCCTTGATATATCTAAATATTCTCTTCACCAACTGAACATGACTATCTTTTGGAGATGACTGATATCTTGCAACCATACCTACTGCATACATGATGTCTAGCCTTGATGCTGTCATATATAAAATACTACCAATCATATATCTATATAAATATTGATCTATAATAGGTGAATCTTCATCCTTGCTCACCTTATTTCTTGTACACATAAGTGTGCCAACTGGTGCACAATCCTCAAAACCAAATTTCTTCAAGATTTTCTTAGCATATTTAGTTTGAGATATGAAAATTCCTTTATTTGATTAAAATATTTTCAATCCTAAGAAAAATGATAATTCTCCAAGCATATACATCTCAAATTATTTTTGCATTCTATCAAAAAATTCTTTTATCATCTTTTCAATATTTCCTCCAAAAATGATATCATCAACATATACCACAACAATAAATTAATGCTCACCTTCTATTTTGATGTAAATATTACTATCATTAAATCCTCTCTTGAATACTTGATCTTGCATGTACTTATGAAGTCTTGCATACCAAGTTTTAGGAGTTTGTTTCAATCCATACAATGCTTTCTTCAATCTACATACATGGTTACTAATATTTGAGAGAATAAATCCCTTAGGCTACTTAATGTAGACCTCTTCTTCAAGATTCCCATTTAGGAAAGTAGATTTGACATCCATTTGAAACACTTTGAAATTTTTAAACACTACATATGCAAGAAATATTCTAATAGCCTCTATCTTTGCCACTGGTGCAAAATTTTCTTCAAAATCTATTCCCTCAATCTGAGCATATCCTTTACATACTAATCTTGCTTTATTTTTGGTCACTTCTCCATTTTCATTTAACTTATTTTTATAAACCCATTTTGTTCTTATCACATTGTGATCTTTTGGTCTAGGCAATAATTCCCAAGTATCATTCTTTTCTATTTGATTTAATTCTTCATCCATAGCCTTAACCAATTGCTCATCATGTCTAGCTTTTGAAAAAGTTTTAGGCTGAATTTTAGATAACAAAGAGAAATTAACTTATTCAGATTCACTTACCATCATTCTTCTTATGCAAATTCCTTCATTTATGTCCCCAATGATGTCACTTTCAATATGATTCCTCTAAACATATTTAGATGGAGTTTTTTTGCCCTTTTTCTCTTCCTCATCTTCATCTAATTCTTCAAATCCTTCCTCTTCAATGATTTCAGGAATGTCTATTAGATCACTAATTCTTTATGTTCCATCTTCTTCTATTCTGACACTTGCATCTTTAACAATTTTCTTGGTTCTTTTTTTATAACATTTATAAGCTTTACTTTTTCAAGAATAACCAAGAAATATACCTTCATCTACTCTGGATTCAAATGTACCAATTTTTTCATCAGTTCTCTTTATGAAGCATTTGCTACCAAACACTCTAAAATAATCAACTATTACTGGTTTGTCTTTCCATAGCTCATAAAGAGTCTTGTCACTATTGACTCTTAATAATTCTCTATTCTAAATATGAACTATTGTACCAACCACGTCTCTCCAATATTTATCTACTATCTTGGATTCATTTAGCATTATCCTCGCCATCTCTTAAATTATTCTATTTTTTCGTTCAACTACTCCATTTTGCTATGGAGTTATGGCTGCTAAATAATGTCTTTTTATTCCATGATCTTCACAAAACTCAATAAATTGATCTAACATGAATTCTCCTCCTTGATCTAATCTTAGACACTTAATCTTCAAAGTAGTTTCATTCTTAACTAATGCTTTGAATGATTTAAAATGTCTAAAAGCTTCTAATTTTTTCTTTAAAAACATTACCCAAGTCATACATGAAAAAACATCAATAAGAAACATGAAATATTTATCACCTTGAGTACTTTGATTCCTCATAGGTCCACATAGGTCAGTGTGAACAAGCTCTAGCATCTGAGTGGGTGAGTACTCTTTTGTTTTGAATCACCTTCTAGCCTACTTCCCATGCTGACAAGGTCCATAAAGCATGTCAAATGGCTTTATAATCTTTGGAAGATTTTTGATTTCTTGATTTTTACTAATGATGAAAATATTTTCAAAATTTATGTGCCCCATTCTCCTGTGCCATAGCCAACTTTCTTTAATCTGACTCAAACAACATCTTTGACCCTTGATGTCTGATAGCATATACAAGTTATTACCTATTTTCTGAGCATTTACAACCAATACATATGAATTTTTTCATCTAATTTCACAACCTTTTACATAAAACTTTAGTGTGTGCCCCTAATCACACATTTGACTTACACTCAAAAGATTATGCTTAATACCTTTTACATATAAAACAATTTTAGTTTTATTTTTACTATTATCCAAACTTAGTGTACCTTTTCAAACAATTCTAGTAGTATTATTGTCTCCAAATTTCACTGTGCCACCATTGATCTTATTCAAGGTTATGAACTTGCTCTTGTCTCCTATCATGTGCCTTGAACATCCACTATCAATGAACCATGGATTTTCTTCATTTATTGCATGCAAAGCTGTCTGAACCAACATAGAATCTTTAGGTTGTTTCTTCTACCATGTCTGAACCTTCTTCTTGATGAATGGAGCCATGAAACTCTGCTCCTTCTTGATTGACTCAAACACACTTATATAGTTCTGAGCTATGTGTCTAAAGTTGTTACATTTGTAAGAAATTATGGCCTCTTCATCAAATCTTGATAGAGGAGAAAAAGAGATGTAGCTTTTGCTTGACTCTACATGACTTTCCTTTTCCTTATTTCTGAGACTGTTAGCTCTTTTTTTACATTCTAATTTTGTGTGACCATATCCATTACAATAAAAATAGTAACCATAAAAATAGGAACTATTTGTCTATCTTTGACTTGATTACCTTTTGTAGCTTTGTTCCCTCTAGCCTTCTTTGTTTAAGATGTCCTCTGTATTCTTCACTTCTTCCCTTTTTGTTTCCTCTTTTGTAAGAGCTTCAACATAGTTCTTTTTCTTTTCAAATATGATACCTTTCTTATCTGATATTTCCTTTTGGCTTTCTAATATCTTATTCAGCATATTAGTGTTATTCTCAAATTTTGAATCATTAACAACTCTATCATTAATTACTTTATTTGTTTTATCAAGATCTGATTTTAAAGAAGCAATTTCAATAACACACCTTTCACATTCTTTTCTTAATATTTTCAACTATTCCGTTAGATATTATTCATTCTTCTTGGCTTCTTCAAAGTGTGCTTGTAGATCTTCAATTATTTCTTTTAACTCATTTTAATTTTTCTCGATCTGGTGCTTCAATCTTCAATTTTTATTTTCATTAACTTTTAACTCTTTTAAGGCACAAATGATTTCTCATTCCATATTCACTTCGGCTTCATCCTCTTCTTATTCTTGATCATCTATTATTTTTCTTGCAGAGGCATCTTCATGTATGGCCATCTTGTGCTTTCCTGATCTACCTTCAAGCTGTAAAACTTTTTAAAAAGGAACCTACTCTGATACCAATTGTTAAGCATAGGATATACTAAGAAGGGGGGGTGAATCATTATATCACATATCTTATAAACTTTCCCTTAATAAAATTACACTTAACCATACATTCAAGATATGCAATAAAATAGAAATAATAAACACCACACAAGATATAGAGAGACACCAGATTTAACTTGGAAACCCAATGTGGGAAAAACCACAAATAACAATTTCAAGTATATGAATGAGCACCAACTTAAACTACAATATTCACAAGCACCAACTTATAGAAGCACCAACCCCTTTACTGAGCACCAACACAACAACTATTCATGAGCACCAACCCATAGGAGCACCAACCCCTTTGTTGAGCACCACCACAACAATAATTCATGAGCACCAACCCATAGGAGCACCAACCCCTTTATGTATACCACACAATTATCTATCAATGTTCTTATCTCAACAAATGATTGTTCATTACAACATCTCTTTCCTCCCTCTCACCTTTGCTCTTCTAAGCTAGATATAACAAATACAAATCATACTCATCTCTCACAAAATGTTCTTTTAATCTAGATATTTCTATCTCAAATCAAACTCTATCTCACATAGTAAAAATGGCTTCTCAAGCCTTTTTTTATATCTTTCCAAATGACCTTTGGCCTTCTGCCTTTATGACCCTTCAATCCTCATGGAAAATGGCACCAAACTTGCATGACCCTTCATATCCTTGCCTTTGAAAAGTCATGTGGTGACCCTTCATGATAAAAAACATCCTTCCCTCTTTTGTCTTTACCTTGGTGACTTTTCATATTCTTCAAAGTCTCCCTTCATGAGAAATTGTGCCCTTCCTCTTTTGTCTTCACTTGGTGACTCTTGGAATTCCCCAAGATGACTCTTTATGGTAAAATGCATCCCTTTCTTCTTTTGTCTTTACCCCATGACTCTTTGACTTCTCCATGGGCCCTTCTTTTATCTTATATGAAACCAAAAATATATTCATTAATATTAAATAAATATTAACACACATTAGCCAAGATATAACTATTACAAACATCATTAAATTCAATGGGGCCTTTATCACCAATAATGCTAGACCTTTGACATCAATGACAATATTTATAGAAATATATTATGGCTTAGGCTAGTAGGTAACTATTCCACACACAAAAAAAAAAGTACATCCAATAAATTACTCATACACAGTCAAAATTATTAATCAATTTGAACTTGACTATATTAACCAATATATTTACCAATCCTTCAATAGTTTTTGCACATTTACAAATCAATAAATCAATCAAAATAATCAATAATCCATTCATATATTTTTCACACTAAATATTTTTGAAACATACAACCAAAGAAATTAATAACTAATTACAAAAAAATTGGAAAGAAAATACACAAAAACATTTGCTAATGATCAAAATTGATGTTGTTCCTATATTTAAAAATTATCTAAAAAAAATCCAAGTTGGATTACAATTTTTTTATAGACTTGGAAAAGGGGTCACCTCATCCTTCACGTTCATGCAAGGTCATTACATGTGATAGTTAGAACATGAATTCTAACTATGGTCTAAAATTGTATAAAATTCTACTTGTAATTATTTATTTAAATTAGCCTTTACAAAAGCTATGAATGTGTATAAAGACAAATGCAATTTTTACAATTATAGCTCAAACTACATGCAAAACATCAAAATATATGCATTATTTAATAAAACTATTCATACCTCCTATATAGGTTATGATAAAAACCTATTAGATATTTTATATTATCTACCTTTAAATAGAACTTATACATGTCAAAGACAAGTATCATTATATCAATACTTTAAAACTAGTGACATTATTTAACTATGATTGATCCAATATGACTATGCATTACATGTTACATGTGCCTCTCATTGAATTTGGAAATTTGAAGAGTACACCTAGGAATTGCACCATCATATCCCTATGCATGATGAAATGCGAGCATGCCACCTGGTGGTTTTACAAGCTTCTTTGTGTACCTTATAGTCATAGCTCAAACATCTTTATGCGACATGATAGTTTCTAGCTATATATGGCCCTATTAAATTTTCAAATATTTTTTCATGCTATTGGATCTTTGTATATTAGGTTATTGTAATGTTGTTACTTGGTACTCTTATGGAGATTTTGAAAATCCTTTGTTACTATGCTTGATTACACACTATTGGATCTTCAGTATGTGAGTTAATGCACACCATAGATCTTGGTTCTTGAATTTTTGACACCCATAAGCTTGACACTTATCATTTATAGATTCATTCCTACAAATATAAATGAAATTCACTTAGCATATATATAAATAAAGGACTTGTATTATTTTGGCATTTTTTATTTGAGCAAATTATTTTGGGCCTTTTGCATCTGGGGAATTGTTTCATATAAAATTTCCATAATAATTCTCCCAAAGGGTCATTTGGTAGGGAATTTACCTAGGAAATAAGTCTTGAAGGGTAAGTATACAATGGGAAAGAGCCCAAGATAAAGTCTTGAAGGGTAAATGGTCACTTCAGAAAGCTTGAAAGGTCACTTAAAATGTCTGAAGGGTCATTTCAAGAGATCCTAGGGGTAGGTGCAAAAGTTTTGAAGAATATACTTCATGGATAAAATGCTTGAAGGGATTAATTCATAAGGTAAAATTTTGGTAGGGAAAATATATAGGATAAAATCCCCAAAGGGCAGGTTGCACAAAACCTAAAGGGTATGTGCCCTTGGGGTCATTATCTTGGCAAAATTGGATTATCAAGACTACTATGGGGAACTATTTCAGGCCTTTTCTGTTGAACAAAATATCCAATGATAAAAGGATCAAAGGGTCATTTTCATTAAGAAAAGATACTGAGACACAAAGTTTGAAGGAATTGTCTTATAAGAAAAAATTCCTAGGATAAAATTTGTGGAGGATAAGCTCAAAAGAGCCAAAGGGTATAATGTCTTAGACCAAATATCTAAAGGAATTGGTTGAAGTGATGGTATAAAAAAGGCAAAATGAATTATGTCTCAAATAAATGTTTGAAGAAATGGTTTCAGAGGGCAAAGGCCTAAGATAAAATTCTCAAAGGGTAAGTCAACAAGGTAAAAGGTCAATGCAAAAAATCTAAAGGATCATTTTGTCAAGTAAAATGGCCATAATAAAAAGGCTAAAGGATAAGTGCATTAAATTCCAAATGGTCTAATTCATGGTGAAAAAACTTAAAGGATCTAATTCATAGGGTAAAATTCCCTTGACAAAAAATTTTAAGGGTAGGTTACAAAAAGGCTGAAGGGAAATTATAAAAGGTTTAAAGGGTATGTGCCTTAATGTCTTGGCAAGGTTATTTTTAGGGAAATTGGCACCACGTAATGTTTTGGACAAAATTTCTAAAATTATAAGTCTAATTTAGGGAAATTTTTTTGCACAAATTTTTTGATGTAATAAACCTAAAATAATAATCCTAGGGCAAAGAAAAAACCTAAAAGAATAAGTCTATAGCAAAATTGTTTCAATATAATTGCTGTGGAGAAAATGTATCAGCAAGGTCAAATTCTATCAGACAAAATGTCTGATAGAAAAAGTACAACAAAGATAAATCTGATGAAGATAAGTTCAATATATCTCAATTGCTTTGAATAAATTGGCATGGGTAAATTGTTGTGAGGAAATTTTCACAAAAAAATGTTTGACACATTAAACCTAAAGACCAATTCTTATGGAACAAAAGTTCTGATGACCAAATCTCAAAAGAAGATAAGTCTCAAAACATAAAACCTAAAGAAAGACTCCTTAAAGGTATAAAGTTAGTCTATGAAAACATAATACCTAATGTTACTTTACCAAAGTATGAAAATTCCAATAATCAATCTTCTCCCAAATTTTGCATAAACATATAGAAGAGGGGTTCAAAGTCAAGACCATAGTCTAAAAAAAGTGGGTCCCCATTTCCACAAAGGAGGGGATATTGGGTAAAAAAATGATAATGCATGATAAGGTGTTGTTCCTAATTTTCCCATATGAAGTTATAATTACTAAATAATAACATAGGTCAATGATACTAATTTTCCCAAAGGTAGTTATAATTAGTAGCATGGAGTGGGATACTGATTTTCCCAAAATTGGTTATAATTAAGAAAACTCATAATGATACAAAATAGAAAATAAATGATGTAATTTCCAAACCACTATCATATTGGTCCAAGATATTTCATATGTCTTGTTTACTAAATCAACTACTAGAGCTTGATCTAAATCCCCTCATTTAAAGTGCATAAAGAATTAATGAAACAAAACCAAGGTTAAAGGGTTAGGGAAGGGGTAAAAAAAATTGGTTATAAATGAAAGCATGGTAGAATGGTATACGATATGGTAAAAACAAGGTGATGATATTATATAATGTGAATGTGCCTCATAGACAATACATCAATTATATTAGGAAAAATAATGATTGAGGTGTATGATGTTCATTAGCTTATCAAGTTTATATTCATATGGTGTAAAGATATTGTATACTCTAGATACATAATTTAAAATAATTGAATATGGGCCTATCTAATTAGGTTTGAAATTGCCATTCTTCTTCTCAGTGATGGTGCTCTTTTGGTTTTCTTTGAGCATAAGATCATCAAGTTTGAACTCTTTATGTCTAACATATCAGTTATATTATCCATACGGTTTGTTCTAGTATGCTTGAAGTTTGTTGATAGTGGCCAATCATTTTTCATCAAGTAACTCTATCTCTTATAGGTAAGCTACTCTATAATCTTCATCATAAAGGACATGTTTCAATTAGATACATAGATAAGGTAACTTGACCTCAATGGGAAGAATGGCCTCAGTGTCATAAAGTATGGAATATGGAGTGGTTATAATTGGAGTATTGTAATTAGTGTGATATACCCAGAGGGTGCATAAGATTTAGAGGTTCCAATCATGGCTAACATCATTGAAAATATTTTAAGGATATTGACAATTATTTTATTGGATGCCTCCGATTGGCCATTACCTTATGGGTAATATGCAATAGAAAATTATTGGGTGATATTGTACTCAACATAAAAAAATTTGACATCATTGTTTTTAAATGATCTACCATTATCAGATAAAAACAACTTTGGTCAATATGGAAGGTAGGGTAGAATGATATATGGTATGACATGGTATAAGTATGGTTATGTTATGATAATTAGATATAATCGTAATAGGGTTTCCCCTAAGTGACAAGGTAAGGTAAATGATAGGTTATGAAATAATGGTAAGGTGAATGGAAAATGGAAAATACAAGGTAAATGGTAAGGCAAAACATATGATTATGTTATTCTTGTTGATGTGGAGATGCATGTGTTAATCAATATATGATACAACCAGAATAGTTGATCATGGAAATTTCTAACCCATACCTCTTCTAAATAATTATTATATCAATAACCTATTGTAGATTTGGACTCTAATAATCTTACTGTGATCTTCATTGGTCATTGCTTATGTTTCCTTCAAACATAAAGACAAGATATATTCATAGCCTTTATAAAGGAAAGTATGGCTAATGATGGTAAATAAGGATAAATTTTGGATGATAGGTCTAATTTGGAAATGTAATATAGATATAAAATAACTAAATAGATCATAATGGAATGTATAATGATTGGGAAACAACTAAATATTGGGATTTTCAATCACACACTATCTTATTGATTATGGATTCAACATAATTTTGATTATGGTAGGGCCAAAGACTTCTGAATATGGTCTCAATGGGACCACTAGAATTTTTTGCTATTTGAGATTGAGAGTATTTACCATCTAATTATGTTGTAGATTATAAGTTGTACTAATGTTATCTTTAATAATCTCTTCATAAATAAATGAATAAGGATTGTGCTCATCTATTGGTGCCTCAAAGAGATTTTCACCAATAAAGTTTTCTTGATTATCCCATAATGCCCCCAAAAAAAATTTGCTAAGGAACATTGACTTTTAACTTTGATTGTCTTCTAGCACTTCAAATAAGGTTTCACTATAAGATGTTGAGTTTGGAATTTGATTATCCCCTAACACTTCTGAGAAGGTTTCACTAGGATATTTTTATTTTTATGCATGAATGTGGTATTGGTCCCCATGATATTATTTAACTAATATGTTTCCATGGATGTAATTCAATAAGGTATGATTCGATCAATCCCAATCACCACTTGTGGGAGGTAAAATGCTAATACAGTGGATAGGTTGGTTGGTTTTAATGACATTTGGAACTATAATGGAATAGAAAGAGGCAACTTAATCCTTATAAAAGATCCTAGGAAAACTTGTGTCAATGCTGAGGAAATAATTATCAAAATTAATAGAAGGATAAAAATGTATTCAAATTTATCTAAAAGTCATGTGTAACCAATGTCATAAAAACCATTAATGTAATATGATTTTAAAGTTGATTCTAACTTACGGGACTCTGAATTTGATGTTGAGACTGACATTGATTCTCCTTCTGATGTTAAATCTGATATCAATTCAAAATTAGAACCTACAATTAATTTATATTCTTATTTGATTATGTATAATAATATAATGATGTATTTTTTAATGTTTGGTAATGGAAAAGTAATGTATTGTGATGGCATAATGGGAGCTTTGAGAATAGATTATCTAAGAAGGGTTTGACATAGACTAGCTTGTCAAAGTGAGACTTCTCAATGAGGGGAAAAAGGTTAAGAGATAACTTCATAAAGACTAAATTTTCAAAGGGAGGCTCTTTAAAAATGGGACAATGATCAAGATAATGATTTTCCCAAAGGTAGTTATAATCATGAGGAAGTAACTCAGTAAAGATTAGTTTATTAGAGTAATACTCCTCAACCAAAGGGAAAGGATCAAAAGGTGAATCTTCATAGGTTGAATCATCATAAATAGGTGTTTTAACAAAACATCATGGATTTAATGGTTGGATAATGATCTCTTTTTAAATAGGCTCCTCTAATACGAGCTCAACAAAGGTTGGCTACCAGTCTAAGATGGTAACTATGACCGATCTAGTTGTAATTATGCATCTTTATTGGATTGATGAGCTACCAAATTTGGAATGGCTTGGAATGGTAATGAAATGGAATTATGAATCTTAGTTTTTGATGCAAGTGAAAAGATGAGGGCCTATAATGGTAATGAATGGACATTGTAAAGATTGGTTGCTAATGCAAGCCAAAAAATGAGGGCCTAAAATGGTAATGGTGGACATTACAAAGCTTGGTTGTTAATGAAATCCAAAGGAGGATTAATGGTATAGGTATTGTATTGGGTACCATTATCATTTAAAGGGAGAAGTTTTTATGTTAATTATCCCAAAGAAGGGTGATCATAGCATATGATAATCAACATGGCTAGGCTTGTAAATTATTTAAAGGATGGTAGTCTTAGTCTATGAAAGAGGTATTGGTCTAGGTCTAGGTTGGAAAGTGGCATTGGTATAGGAAAATTTACCTGGTATAAATGTAAAAAGGTCCAAAATTTAGTATGGCTATAAACTTGGTCTAAAAATTTGATCTAGGAATGGAGATACTTCTCCCAAAATGATCAATGATAAACTCTGTCCAAAAAGGTCTAATGTCAAATGTATCACACAAATGGTCAAGTGGATGGAAAAAATATAACTTCCAAACTTGGTAAAAAGAGTTTCAAACAATTCTAATCTAGGTCTAAAGATGAAAAAGTTTGCTACGTCTTTGGGAATGAGGCACAAAGCTATGTTCAAAATGATTAGGTATAAAACAAAAGGTAAATTTCTAGGCCTTTTGGAAACATGACACAAAAGCTATACTTTGAAACATTACTAGGTCAAAAATTCAAGAAGGTAAAGTGATAGGTCTCTTGGTAACATGACACTAAAGCTAGACTGGGCACAAACTAGGTCTAAAATGTAAGATAATTAATCTAACAAATTAGAAACACTATGATTCAAACTAGGCATTTGCATTTAAACATAAGCTTGACCTTTGGAAAAATAAATTGGAACTTAGGAAAATGGAAGACAAACCACTTTCCAAATTTAGGCACAAAAATAAGATTTAAATCAAACAAGGAATTAGTCTAAGTTGTACAACCCAAAAGTGAGAGATAAATGTCTAAGCCAAAAGTAACTGAGGCATAGGCATAAACCAATCAATGTTTGAATATAAAATTATCAATACTAATTTTGAACTTGATTTAATAGGATTGGTTTCTTAAAATAATAACAACTTATACCAAAATAGATGGCATAATGATACTAGGCATAGACCAAAAAGGGCATACATGGTTTTTAAATTATGATTGGATACAAGGAAAAAAGTCTTTGAAATAATGTGAGTAGCATAAAAATGTTCTCTTGATCTAAAGGTATGAAAAATGGTTTGTTTTAAAAAATATAGGGCACAAGAATTGGCATGAAATAGGTAGTGTAATGAAACCCCTTTCAAATAAGTGACACACACCCATTAAATTTTGATAAATGACCAAGGAAAAGTGTGGTATCAAATGAATGGAATAACACTTCTTCAAACAAAAGAGTTATTTATAAACATGACTTATTTTATATTTTGTTTAAATAAACAAATATTTTTAACTCAAGATAATGTAAGTAAAAATGAAAATCAACAAAAACATCTAAGTGTAATGTCTAAATCTTAAAAATTGACAAGGTAGCTTCAACTGTCAAATTCCATCTATATACTTGTTCTTGAGAGTAAATTGTGTTAATCCAAAAATAAAAATATGCAATAGAAATAGGATTTTTAGGCCCCCTCTTCTTTTAAAATGTCATACGATGACATGTAACTTTGGGATACTCATCCTACATTGATATTATATCTATGGAAAGTGGGTTATCTAAAAACTATCAATTTTCATATGTTCTAAATGGTCCCATATGTGTGGTTAATAGTAGGTCATAATAAGTCATTTATATCTATGTTAACTAGATTTTTATGAAAAGGTCTTATCCTTTTCACAACCACTATATTCATTAATTACTCTGTGTAGTGCAATGTCTAAGTTAAACCTACATTCCAAGGTAGTCTCTTACTAATGAAGCTTATATAACCATTCAAACAAACATCCTAGCAAGTGGACCTCAATTGATATACCCATACCATGTATTGGTGTTGAAGTGGTATTGGGAGATGAATTCATAGGTCAACACTTCCGTAGAGAACCCATGAGGAGGTGATGAACTCCTGCCCACAATCCAAAATGCATAAAAATATAAATTAAGTAGGACTTTAGGGTTATTTTTGGGTCACCCAAATCACTCATATTTTGGTGTCACCCAAATTACTTAGATTTTGGGGAGGGACTCAGTGACTTTCCTTCCACACATTTGGATAAAGTGTAAAATTCAATCAATTAAGCATTTTTATCACCAAGTTCCCTAAAAGGGATGAGAGGAGAGCATACATGCTACACTTGGCTTGAGAAATAAACACACAAAAATGGAAGCTCTTATGAGAATTTAAGTAGAGTGTGAGATAATTTTTATAGAATCAAACTAAATATGACATGGATTTTATCCCCTTGGCATTGTTTGAGAACTTTGAAAAATGAAAAATAAGTAAAAGATTTTCAAAACACCAAATGTAAATGTGAGTGTAAATCTTAGAGTGTTAAAGTTATATTTTATTGGTATTTAGGTCTTACAAAAGATGTTAGGGGATCCTTGTGCTAGAATATAAAATAAAGTCAGAAAATGACTTTTGGAATTTTGCTCTCGAGTTTCAAATTTTTTTCACATAGTGAAAAATCAAATATACATAGAGAAAAATTGTGAATTTTCCTACAAAACTACAATTAATTATCATAAAATTGTAGATTCATTTAGAATAATGTGTTAGTACAAAACCATAGCTCTATAGTAAAAAAATGCAATTCTATAGTGCAAAATTAAAAATCTAAAGTGCAAAACTACAATTCTATAGTACAATGTCATAATTCCCTAAAAAATAACTGGTTAGTGCAAAATCGTGACTCTATAGTATAATATTACAAGTCTATAGTGAAATATCACAAATCATGAAGGTAATATCATAATTATCTTAGCAATATCACAAGTTTTCTGATAATATCACAACTATAAAAATTATAACATAACTTATCAATCAAAAATGCTACTTATTAATTAAAACCACTACTTATCAAAGAAAAAATACAAATTATCAAGGCAAAATTGTAACTGAAATATCATGAATTTTTAGTGCAATATCACTATTTCACAATGCAATATAGTGACTATAGAGAGCAAAATTACAACTATACAGAGTAAAAACATGATTTCTTATAGGACATCCTTGAGCTTTCACTTTCCAATTTCTTGCTTAACAATTTAATATTTTGACATGAAAATTATTAGGAAGAGGTCCTAAAATACTATGGGGAGAACTTTGTGGGGTGTGAGTCCCACCAGGTGTGCCATTATGTGAATAAATAATATATAGAGGAGAGGTTAGTATAGTGTTAGTCAAGAAAATAAACACACTAAACACTAACACCTCTAGCCTAGATAGTAGGGAGAGCATAGGTAACAAGCATATAAATGAAAAAAAAAAATCATCCTTTTACCTTCATTATAAATCTAAAATGGATTGTTGAAGTGGCTTGCTCAGTTTTGTGCATCAAGAAATCTTTGTAAATGAAGCTCTATTTGCTTCACCTCTCCTTGGCACCTTGGTTTGGTTGGTTGGCTTATGAATTTAGCATGATAACACTACTAGAAGAACTTATTAGAGGTATTTTGGCATACTAACATTTCACTAATAAATCTTAGAGGTTTAAACACTTCAAAGTTACCTCTCACCCAAGGTGAATTAAGGTTGATTTAAAACATGGAATGAGTTAAAGCTAATCTTAGGTGAGTTGAGGATAACTCTAATTAAGTTAAAAATGTGTCATGTAATTATGAAATTTAGTTAACCGGGATGGATCTAAAATTAGATATTTTTAGATATTTTTGAGATATTGACAACTCCCAAAAGGTAATGATGAGGAAGCTTGATATTTTGAATTTTTAAATTTCCAATTTTAGATATTCATTAATTTCAAATGGATTATTTATCTAAGAATTTAATATAGTTTAATTAGATGAATACTTTTGATTAGTATTTTATCTCTTTTAGGAATTGTTCAATTGCCCCACTTAATGGGTCCATAGGCCAATCTACTAGTTGTTAGGTCACACTATGATTGGGGTTAAATCCATGACAGGTTATTATTGTGTATGATATAATAACCCATATAGGGATGACTCAACATAATTATGAGCATTGATGAATGATGTGTATATAAAATTGGGGTGCTCATTGATTCCTAGGCTTAAATTGTAATGTTTGGTAGAAATCAATCTAAAGTCCAATCAAAATCTAATTATGGTTAGATTGGGGTGTCTATAGTTTACACATCATCAAGAGTTAGAAAGGCCTATCTCCTAAAATTATGAGAGATATTGGATCCTAGGATATCTTGGTTGAATGGTAATTTGTTGCTTCATCTACTGTAAATATGAACTAGTTGCCACTTTTGACCTAGGAAGCTAAGAATTGAGTACAAATAACACTCAAAAGTCAATTAAGATGTTCCATGTGTATTAGGTGACACATCATCCAACCTATGGGAATTAAATGGAGTAAGAAACCATGCCTAAGCACTTCCCATTAATGGGAGGACCAATAAATATATGACACATGTTAAAAAGTAAGAGTTAGTTAAAGCGCCTCTAAGAGATGTGATTGCATGCCTCCCACATGAAGGGCATTAATATAATGGGAATCTATACCCAATTAGATAGTTTTGAAAACATCCCATCACCATTTCTATATTTGGTTGGTAATGGAGGATCATGGGCTTTGAATTCAATTCTATATTTAGAAATAAAGGGAAAAAATCCATCCACCAACTCATATTCAAATTCATAGTAAGCAAGCTACCAAATTCATACTATTATAAAGGCTAAGGGATGCCTATTAACTTATAAATACTAAGGGAGGACCATTAAATTATAAATCCTAATGGAATGCCATTAACTATTACCATCACTACCTTAGAATAAACATCAAACTCCTCACATTCAAAGTTACTCAAATCCCTTGTATCCCATGCCTTTGATACCCAAAGCTTCCTAATTCCCCCTCTACCTTACTTTAATAATACAAAAACTTCAAAATTTAAGGATGATCTTGAATACTAAGACACTAATTTAGCTATAATTACTAAATATAAACATTACAATGGCATATTTAAGGTAATTGAGAATATCCCTAAGGATTCTACTAATTTTGATGACCAACTAGATGAGTATGAGGATGACCTCTAGTCTTATAAGAAGTGTAGGCTCTATAGATTCATCGCCAAACTAGAGGCATTTCCCCATGCCAACCTATTAGGTAATATTCTCCACAAGGTTATCCATGTGTAAGATATTATCAATGAGTGGGTGTACTCATGTACTTCTTGGCACCAAATTGTTGATATATTTAAGAATGCCTTCAAGGTGTACTATTCCCTCCTAGACTTCTATTTATCATACGATGCAATAGTAGTGTCAACTTACATAGACACCTAATATATCTATAGACACCTACTATATCTATGACATCCTCCACAAATGGGTTGAGAACCTTAAATCTAAGTGGATTAAGAAGGAAAATAACAATGCTTACATAGTTCACAACTTATTGGAGGAGGTCTGAGTAGGTATGATCCTACTAAAATTATTGTTTAGAGACCCAAACTACCATCATGTCAATGAGTTATGGGTTCCCCTTGTACACATGATCCTAACTCACTCAACCATCTTAGACATAGGAGGCTTGATCAACTTCAAGTTGTTCCATGTAATTATAGATGCCCAAACTAGAGGTGACTTCTACATGATGAGATACCTACTCGATGTAATATGTGGAATGCTCTCATTAAAGAATTAAGCCTTTCTTTCATATATATTTGGTGTCATGACCATCCACATGGTTTTATACAAGTTGTATGGATGCCCATTCTACCAATATGTCTAGGACATCTATGAGTAGTTCTACCTAGTAGTGTATTAGGTAGTCAATGAAGCTTCAATGCCTCATCTCTCAAAGGTAATCTAGGACTCTATCATAGCCATCAAGGACTACTAGTTGTACAAATATGACATAATTATTTGAGTCACAAGATTTCACAAAGACCCCCTATGTTTTTCATATTATGTACTTAACTACTTAGAAAAATAGGAGATAACCTATCAACTAGTGAATGACATCTTTAGATTTTGCATACAATATTAGTTAAAGGCATGATTATAGTTCCTAATCACCATATGAATCCATGTTTATAGGAACTTCCCCTCGATATAAATTATGTTATCCAGGCAAGACTCCTTCACATTGACAAAGTGAAAGATTTAGTAGTGGGACCTTAAAGGGGTGATTCAAACCCATTTGGCATAATACTCAACTCAACTCAACATCAACTACGAACATCAAGTAAAATATAATGAGTATCTCTAGTTAAATGCTACCAATGACTAGGAGGTACTATCTTACATAATATTAAAGAATAAGAAGAAAGGTAAGAAGGATCAGTTAGGCATGTTAGCCAATTTTGGTCCACATACGAAGCTTGTACCCATATGGATTAGGTTACTAATGGATGAGTAGATGGAAATTATTATAGAGACCCTATTAGATGTCAATAGTGATTAGAATGAGTATGGAAGTCCATAAAATTCATCTAACTCTTCATTGCATTCATTTAGACATTTTTGTTCTAGTGTTAAAAATTCTAAGTAGTCATTTTGTTGAAGCCATCATTACCACATGTGCCAATCTTATGAAAAATTGATTATATGTTTTTATCCATCTTAGTCCCTAGTTATTACACACTAATAAGTCATCCACAAAATAACAAAAAAAAATTATACATGTTCAAATTTGGCTCCTTAGTCAAAATTCACTAAGGTTTCACATAGCCATTTTCAACCATGATAGGTATGCAGACATCATACATAATTATATAGGGTAGCTCACTTGAACATTTTTAAAAAACACTTAGAAGGCTGCTAGGACTAGTAGATCAAATAGGATTCTCCATTTTAATATCAAGAACATCTCCTATAAATTTGGTGCCTCCATTATTATCATGCTTCAAGATCCAATCCTTCAAAGTTAGTCAAGAAAAATAAGATGTTCACACTAACATCAAGTTAAAAAATAACTAAAAAATACATTACAATCTAAATTTGATGTTCTTCAAGATGTCAAAGAGATTTGCAAGGATGCCAAATGATGCTTGTGCTAACACAAAGTTTAATATTAAGCAAAATATATCCTATTGAGCTTAAAATTGATAGTCACATGAATGTCAATGATGGTCATACGAATTTAATGTGATGAGAGTGAGGACATCAATTTTAAGATCATGAATTAGCCACTATCTTTAAAATAGTGGGTCCCAGTTGATCTAATGGTCTACATTACATCATACATCTTGATCTAATAGTGTGATATGGGTCAAATAGCTAAGGAGCTTGAGAGGTTGACACAAGGCATAAGTATATGAGGTTGTAGATTGATATTTAATCTTGAAGATCAACACATTTTTGACATGTGGAATTAGCATGGACAAAGTTGAAAAGCTAAGGGTCAATATTGATGGTTGAAATTTGATCATATAAATCAAGATCAATGGAGTGAGCATAGGTTAAAATGTCAATAGAGCCAAGTTGGATTCCTAATATCCAATAAACAAAGGATCAAGTTAGGAAATTTTTTGACTAAGGTTGATGGATTGGTTCAACTTGGGAAAAGTAAATGAATGGACTTGAGCTAATAAAACATATGTGGAACCAAGCACAAGATCGACCTGAGTTAAACTAAAATAAATAATATGGACCTTTGGTTTGATATTTTGTATCATGCAAGGTCCACTCTAAGACTGTGTTCACCTTTTTTAAAGGAAGGGTCCATGAATATATGAATTATTAGTCATTATAGAGATAAAATGGGTTTATTTAAACCTATTATAATACATAAAAAGTGTTATATAGTTTATTGATCTATATTAATATAAATACTATAGGAAAACCAATATCCTTAAATTGGTTTTTCATCTATAATAGACTTGATCATGGAAAAGTTATGGGGTTTTAATGAAAAAGGGCTCATCTATTGACATGGCCCCATCCTCAACAAATAAGGTACTTCACTAGTAAAGGCATGGTATGATTATGAGTATTAAGATTTGAAGATTTGATCCTCATGAACATGTTAAGTGGAATTAGGGTCCCAAGGTGGTAAGTTGGTAGTTAGAGAAATAGTTAAGGGAATTAGTTCCATTCAAATAGACTTTAACACTATGTATAACAAGCCTTTGTCTTCTAATGGGATCTCTCAACCAATGAGAGGATCTTGGGGATTATTGAGATAATAAGAGATCTATTTGTTGATCAAGGCATGTAAATAGAAATCAATCAAGTGCTACCACCTCACTTTTTGATATCAAGGACTATTTGTCCACTCTCTCATGCATTTTTCCCTTATCTTTCTCTATTTATACTATATATAGAGGATTTTGGCCAAAAAATGGATCCTCTCTATATTTTCTCTATTCCCTCTCTTGGGCATGACCAAAAACTTTTCCAAGATGGAGCTTTTAACCTCTTGAGATGAATACAAGACTACTTTTTAGATGTCATTTCTCTAGTATAGTGTGTATATGTCAGATTTTCATGTGGTATAGGTTTCTCCCTTATCAAATTATGGTCTCACCTAGTTACTAATTCATCTTATTGTGTAGGTCATGTTTAGTGTTCTACATCTCTTGATTGAAGCCCGCATGTAGATATTATGACTAGTTAGTGTCTTATTCTAGATGTGTCTATCATTTCCTTCAGCTTAGATCATTTGCTGAATCTCTTCATGAAACACTGATGTATGAAAAATATTTATAATCCTAGATCTAGTATTTTTCTTGTTTCATTAGTGTTTAAGAATAAATTAGGGTGGATCAACCCATAATTTAGGTACATCACCACTATTAGCTTAGGTTTCTCTCTCTCTCTCTCTCTCTCTCTCTCTCTCTCTCTCTCTCTCTCTCTCTCTCTCTCTCCCTTTTCCTTGGTAATTATTAGGTTTTAGTAGTGGGAATGAGATAAAACTATTCATTAAAGGAGCTAGCCTTAATAAAAATCCTAGAGGTCTAACCCCATTATAGGATACCCATAGCCTACGGTTAGTCCTATGTTGAGATATATTTGGAAGTAGGACCTGAACACTTCTACTTCCAACTAGGGTGTAATCTAGATCTCTAATAGTTTTGGTATACCTAGTGGGACAAGGTCTAAAAGAGTGGAAATATTTTGGTGTGTCTTTTTTCTAATCAAATTTTGGAATCAAACATGTTAGCACCAATGGTGACTCTGAATCAAAGCTTCTAGTTATGAGAAAACTAGGTATGTCTTATTGAATTTTTTAATCAATTTCTACATCTCATTTGACATATGAGGTTAATATGAAAAAATATGGTGAATATCCCTATTATCCACCTCCTTATTAGCAATCCCAATATGATCCTCATAATACATATGAGCCTAATCAACCCTACCAAGATTTTTGTTAAATTTATGAGGAGCCTTAGCAATATTATCATGATCCTTTTTATTAAGGTAATAAATATTACCTTCCTCATGATCCTCACCAACAACATGATGACCTATTTCAATCATATATGTGAGAATATTACCCTTATCCTCTATATGAATAACAATCCCATCATAATACCATTCCTCATCAACCCTATCATAATCCATCTATATAACACTTAAATAGACTTTAATAAGCTTTGACAATCATGTACTAGAGTTGTGCTCACAAAATTATTATGTGTAAGATGTCCCTACTCACCAGGTCCATCATGTGAGAGAGTAATTAAAGTGAATAAAATAAGGATGGGAACCTTTTGAAAGAGTAAACTAGAACTATATCATAGTTGAGATGATGGATGTAGGTGGTTACATTCAAAAAATTGATTACAAGCTAAAAGGTCTTAGGGAACAATAGGTCCAACCTCACCAACCTTATGTGCCTACATATACACCACCTCATCCTTCTTATGTGCCACCCATTCCTCCTCAAGAGACCATTCCAAGTAACCCTTTGAATGTTCCAAGTTCTTCATATGTTCCTCAAACCTTTCAATCTTTGAAATCTATCCAAGAGAGCTGTCAAATAAAGAAGGAGATTATTGTGGAATAGTATGTTGTTAGAGTCTAAGACTCCATCCTTCATCAAGAACCCCTTATGAAGTCATTTAAGGTTCCAAGATGGAACCAAGTGGTGAAGTCATGGGGTAGGCAAAGTGAGGAAAATTTGGATTTTATGACCTAATTTAAATAAGGAGTTAAACCTATGCAAACATCTCTCATCCCTCCTCATGAATCTTCTTTGGTTCCTTATCTTCATAAAGCCACTAACCACCTTAAAGAGGAGATATTCTAAGAGAATATTGATAAGTAGACTAGATATTTAGAGATGAAGATAAGGAAATATTAGGAGAACTAGAATTAAAAGTTTAAATGAGAACCTATATCTTTCCCATCTTAGAAATAAGTCATGAAGTTAAGCACATCCAAAGATACTCAACCCCCATCCCTCCCTCAATAATTTAGGTCATTTCCATCTTGGAAATCCATCTAGAGAATAAAAAAAAAGGAAGAGGGCATGACTATAAAATATATATATTTGAACCAAGGGGGTGCCACATACATCTCATCTCCCTTTGGAGTCATCCTAAGAATATCCTATGCCACTCCTTGAAGAGGTAAGTGGTAAACTCTATGTTAAACTCATAAGTAATTGTGAAGCATGGGATATACTGAGAGGGGGGTGAATCATTATATCATATATATTATAAAACTTTCCCTTAATCAAATTTCACTTAACCAAACATTCAAGATACGTAAAAAAATTGAAACAATAAACACACCACAAGATAGAGAGAGACATCAGATATAACGTGGAAACCCAATGTTGGAAAAACCATAGAGAACAATCTCAAGTATATGAATGAGCACCAACTCAAACAATATTCATAAACACCAACTTATAGGAGTGCCAACCCATAGGAACACCAACCCCTTTGATGAGCACTAACATAGAAAAAATTCATGAGCACCAACCCATAGGATCACCAAACCCTTTGCTAAGCACCAACACAACAACAATTCATGAGCACCAACCTATAGAAACACCAACCCCTTTGTGTATACCACACAACTATCTCTCAATGTTGTTATCTCAACAAATGATATTTCATTACAACATCTCTTTCCTCTCTCTCACCTTTTCTCTTCTAAGCTAGATATAAAAAATACAAATCATATTCATCTAATATTACTATCTCAAATCAAATTCTATCTCACATATTAAAAATGGCTTCTCAAGCCTTTTTTTATAGCTTTCCAAATGACCTTTGGCCTTTGCCCTTTGTGACCCTTCAATCCTCATGTAAAATGGCACCAAACTTGCAAGACCCTTCATATCCTTGCCTTTTAAAAGTCATGTGGTGACCCTTCATGAGTAAAAACATCCTTCCCTCTTTTGTCTTTACCTTGGTGACTTTTCATATTCCTCAAAGTGTCCCTTCATGAGAAATTGTGACCTTCCTCTTTTGTCTTCACTTGGTGACTTTTAGAATTCCCCAAGATGACTCTTCATGGGAAAATGCATCCCATTCTTCTTTTGTCTTTACCCCATGACTCTTTGCCTTCTCCATGGGCCCTTCTTTTATCTCATATGCAACCAAAAATATATTTGTTAATATTATATAAATATTAACACACATTAGCCAAGATATATCTATTATAAACATTATTAAATGCAATGGGGCCTTTATCACCAATAATGCTAGACCTTTAACATCAATGAAAATATTTCCAATAATCTCCCCTTTTTTCATTAATGGCAACCTCAATCTTGAAACTACCACATCTTGAATCCTACACATACTATCATTTAAAAACATATAATAACTCCCCCTTACTATAGCAACCTATACCTATTCCCTGTACCTATTTTTGCACCTGTACCTGTACCTTTTATTCTCCCCCTTTGACATCAATGGCAAAGGGCCTACCTAGAGCTAAAACTTAGCTCCCCCTTGACTGATGATGAACATCAATGGTAAGAATTAATAGAAATTACTCCCAACTCCTCTTGCATATCTTTAAATGTGTCCTTTGATTGTGCCTTTGAGAATATATCTGACAATACATATAAATTGTTGTCTATCCTTTGAGCATCTATAATCAACTCATTTAAATCTTTTCTATTAATCTCACAACCTTCTGCATAAAACTTTAATGTGTATCCTTGATCACATATTTGGCTAACACTCAATAGATTATGCTTAAGACCTTTTACATACAAAACATTCTTAATCTTAGTTATACCATAATCTAAACTCAAAGTACCTTTTTCGGCTATCTTGGTAGTGGTTTTATCTCTAAATCTCACTATGCCACCATTGATCTTCTTTAGAGTTATGAACTTACTCTTATCTCCTATCATATGCCTTGAACATCTGTTGTCAATTAACCATGGCTGATCTTAATTTCTTACATACAGAGTTGTCTGAACCATCATAGAATCTTTAGGTTGTTTCTTCTACCATGAACATGTCTGAAACTTATTCTTGATGAATGGAGTCTTAAAAATCTGATCCTTCTTGACTAACTCAAACATGCTTCTATATTATCAAGTTATGTGTCTGAAGTTATTGCACTTGTAGCATACTATGGTCTCTTCATCAAAGCTTGATAGAGGAGCAAAAGAGTTGTAGCTTCTGCTTAACTCTACTTGAATTTCATTCTTATTTATGAACCTATTATTTCTTTTTCTACATTCTAATTTCTTGTGACCATATCCATTATAATAAAAACAATAGCCATAAAAATAAGACCTGTTTGTATATCTCTGACCTGATTTCCTTTTGTAGATTTGTTCCCTCCAACCTTCTCTGTTTGAAATGTCCTTTGTATTTGTCACATTCCCCTTTTTATTTCCTCTTTTGTAATAGCTTTAGCATAGCTCTTTTTCTTTTCAAATCTAATCCTTGTCTTATCTAAATTTGATTTTTGACTTTCCAATATCTTATTCAGCATGTTAGTGCTATCCTCAAATTTTGAATCACTAACTACTTTATCATTGACTGCTTTCTCAATATCTTCTTTTAAAGAGGTAATTTCAATAACATACCTTTCACATTATTTTCTTTCTATTTACTAATATGTTGTTAGATCTTCTTCATTCTTATTGGCTTCTTCCAATTGTGCTATTAGATCATCAATAATTTCCTTTGACTCCTTTTCATTTTTCTCGATCTGGTGCATCAATCTTTGATTCTTCTTCTCAATAGCTTCTAACTCTTCTAAGGCACAAATGAGTTCTCCTTCCATATTCACTTCAGCTTCCTCCTCCTCTTCTTCTTGATCATCTTCATGTATGACCATGAATAGAATCTCTTCTTCTTCTAAATCACTAACTCCACTATCTTCAACTGAGCTAGGATCCTTAGAATACAGGCTCTTCTTCTCAAATCCCTTCTTGGATTTTCCTTGGAAATTCTTCTTGTATGTATAATTTTCTTCTTCTTCATCATCATTACCCTTATTTGGCCATTTAGCTAAAAAATGTCCAATATTTCCATAATTAAAACATTTAAAAGGTAATTTTCCTTGATATTTACCTATTCCCCTTTTCAACTTGCAAATAAAAAGTGCTTTATTGTCATCTTCATCATCATTAGAACTATCACTTGATTCTTGAATCTTAGCTTTATTTTTCTTTGATGTCTAGAAATCTGCTTCTCTCTTTGACAGTTTATCTTTTTTAGTCTACATCTCATATGCTGTGAGAATACCATGAAGCTCATCCATCTTCAGCTTAGCTAAATTATTCATCTCCTTGATTGCCAAAACCTTTGCATCATATCGCATTGGTAGAGATCTCAAAACCTTTTGTACCACCGTTGACTCTTCCAATGTTTCTATAAGACCTTGAATCTAATTTACTATTTGATCAACTCAAAAGAGATAACTTGCTATATCTTCTTCTTCTTCCATCTTCAAACTTTCAAACTATCTTCTAAAAGTCTGAAGCTTAGCTTGTTGAGCTTTTCCATCACCTTTGTAAATATTCTCAAGTTTTACCCAAGTTTCATGAGAAAATTTACATTGCATAACTTTAACAAATTCAGATTCACATAAACCACATAAAATAGCATTTAAAGCTTTAGCATTACATTCACTTACCTTCTTTTCTACTGGAGTAATTACAACTATCTGTGGCTCTTCATATTCCTCCACCACTACTTGCCATATGTCAAATCTAAGGGCCATCAAATAAATCTTCATTCTTATGCTCCAAAAATCATAATTCATCCCATCAAAAAAAGGTGCCTTATTTGTAGAAAATCTTTCATGTGATCCAGCCATCATGCTTTCCCAATCTACTTTCAAGCTATAATTTTTTTTCAAAATGAACCTGCTCTGATACCAATTGTTAAACACAAGATATACTGAGAGGGGGTGAATCAATATATCATATATCTTATAAAACTTTCCCTTAATCAAATTCCACTTAACCAAACACTCATATGTAATAAAAATAAAAAAATAAACACACCACAAGATAGAGAGAGATGCTAGATATAACATGGAAACCCAATGTGGGAAAAACTATGGAGAAAAATCTCAAGTATATGAATGAGCACCAACTCAAATAATATTCACAAACACCAACTTGTAGGAGCACCAACCCCTTTTTTGAGCACCAACACAATAACTATTTGTGAGCACCAACCCATAGGAACACCAACCCCTTTGATGAGCACCAACCCACAAGATCACCAACCTCTTTACTAAGCACCAACATAGCAAAAATTCATGAGTACCAACCCATAGGAACACCAACCCCTTTGTGTATACCACACAACTATCTCTCAATGTTGCTATTTCCTCTCTCTCTCACCTTTTCTCTTCTAAGCTAGATATAACAAATACAAATCATATTCTTCTCTCACAAAATGCTCTTCTAAGCTATATATTACTATCTCAAATCAAACTCTACCTCACATATTACAAATGGCTTCCCAAGATTTTTTTATAGCTTTCCAAATGACCTTTGGCCTTCACCCTTTGTGACCCTTCAATTTTCATGGAAAATGGTGCCAAACTTGCATGACCCTTCATATCCTTTCCTTTGAAAATTCATTTGGTGACCCTTCATGAGAAAAAATGTCCTTCCCTCTTTTGTCTTTACCTTGGTGACTTTTCGTATTCCTCAAAGTGTCCCTTCATGAGAAATTGTGCCCTTCCTCTTTTGTCTTCACTTGGTGACTCTTAGAATTCCCCAAGATGACTCTCCATGGGAAAATGCATCCCATTCTTCTTTTGTCTTTACCCCATGACTCTTTGACTTCTTCATGGGCCCTTCTTTTGTCTCATATGAAACCAAAAATATATTTGTTAATATTATATAAATATTAACACACATTAGCCAAGATATATCTATTAAAAACATTATTAAATGTAATGGGGCCTTTATCACCAATAATGCTAGACCTTTAACATCAATAACAATATTTCCAACACTAATAATGATGGATTATTAGATTTATAATAAAATATCAGTATTAGGACACCACTTGGTGAGATATATCATGTCTTAGTATTTCATAATGTCAAAGAGGATGAGATGTAAGAGCAAGTGCAAGTTGGAGTTGAGATCTAATAGGAATAATTCTCATATTTGAATCAAGAGATTACTTCTAAAGAACCTATTAATCATATATCAGTTATCCAAGATCAAGAGTTTTCTCAAGACATTATGGTAGATAATATAGATCAAGTACAGGCTCATTTATTTGAAAGGTAGCCATGAGGATAAGTCACATGACACAATTACTGAGGTGGAAACCATCCCTAAAGAATACGACCATTGGTAGTAGTTGTATGGTGATTTCATGAATGAGTTTAAGATTGCAGATTTGGATGATGAGATAGTGAAACATGTTGGATCTTATGAAGATTATATTAATTCATTGAATCATGAAGATCACTATCTTGATGACCTCATGAATTAAGAATAAAATACTTAAAAAGTGGTGGTTCTAGATGACAAGGAGGACCAAGATGATTGACAGCTAAAAATGAAGATCTTTCAATAGCTTAAAGATCTTTGTCAATTTGAGTATCAAGTGCTTGAAAAGGTGAACAAAAAATTTCCCATGGAGTATAATGACTAAGGTCAATAAAAATATGTAGAGCTCCTTGATGATCTTGAAGAACTTGCATCAAAGAAGAAGCCTAGTCATTTGAGGACACCATGGAAACCAAGGAGGTATGCCTTGTTGAACCACCATTGGAGGTTATAGTTGAGGAACCATATGACAAATATGAGACTATTTAGATACACATAGCTAGCCTATTTGGATATATTTGGTTCTCATTAAGCATCATCCCAAAGAAGCTAATAGTTGCAATAGAGAAGAAGCAAGCATCAAGACTAAGGGTCAAGGAGTTGCACAATTTATTCAAACCCTTATCTTATGATGCAATAAGTCATAAAACTTTCCTTTTGATCTAGGAGGAAAGGTACATATAATTTTAAGTTGTATATATTATTCTAGTTTTGTTTAAATTCCTCTAAGTGAATTTTTTGGCACATTTGTTTGTTGTCCTTGTTTTGTTCAGTAGGTTAGTTTCCTTTCAATAAGTGCCTTGGGCACTCTATCTTATTTTGTTATCCTTTAGGTCCTTTTGCTATTTCAAGAGAGGTTAGGTAAATATTATCACCAAGTCAATATGTTGGATCCAAATAAGAAACTCCATGCCCAATGGATTGGACTAGGCACATGGTCTGGTTTCTTTTACATATATAGGCATGTAACCCTTGTGAGTCACCAAAGATGTTAGCCAATTTTTTCCCATATACCAAGCTTATACCCATATGGATTAGGTTGTTAATATATGATCAAATGGAAATTATTATAGAGAACCTATGGGATGTCAATAGTGTTTGAAATGAGTATGGAAGTACATAACATTAATCTAGTTCTTCATTGTGTTCATCTAGATATTTTAGGTCTAGTGGCAAAAATTATGAGTATATAGTTTTATAAATGCCATCATTTCCATATGTATTAGTCTCAAGAAAAAGTGATCATATGGGTTTGTCCATATTATTTCCTAGTTTCTACATGATAAGTTTTAGGTCATCTTTCAAAGCACAACAAAATTTATCCATTTTCAAAGCTGGATTCTTAGTGAAAATTCACTAAGTTTCTACACAACCATTTTTTTACCATGATAGGTATGCAAACATCATGTATAATTACATAGGGTAGCTCACTCAAACATTTTATAAAAACACTTAAAAGGATCCTAAAACTAGAAGATCATATGGGTTCATCCCTTTTAATATCAAGAACATCTCCTATAGATTTGGTGCCTCCATGATGCTCACACTTTCATATCCAAGCCTTCAAAGTTGGTCAAAAAGCATAAGATGTTCAAGTTAACTTCAAATTAAAGATAAATAAAAAATCCATTATGGTCTAAATTTGATGGTCTATGGGATGTAAAATACGTCTATAGGGATGTCAAATGATGTTCATGCTAATGTGAAGTTTAAGCTCAAGAAAAATAGATCTTATTGAGCTTAAATTTGATAGTCATGTGAACATTAATGATGATCATGTGAAAATCATTTGATGGGAGTGAGGATGTTAATTTTAAGATCATGAAGTAACCATTGGCTTTCAAAAAGTGGGTCCCAATTGATCTAATGATTCACGTTTCATCGTACATCTTGATCCAACAGTGCAAGATAGGTCAAATAGTCAAGGATCTAGAGAAGTTGACACATGCAATAAGCACATGAGGTTACAAACTAATAGTGAATCCTAAAGATTAATTCATGTTTTAAATGTGGTTCTAGTGTGGATAAATTTTACAAGTCAAGGGGAAAGATCGATGGATGGTGCTTGAGCATATAGATGAATATAAATGGAGTGAGTATGGGTCAAAATGTTAATGGATCCATGTTGGATTGTGGATATCCAATGAACAAAGGACTGAATCAAGTAATTTTTTGAGTAAGTTCAATAGATCAGTTTAACTTGGGTAAAGCATATGAAAGGACCTAAGGTAGTATAAAATACATGGAACCAAGCTTGAGCTTGACCCAAGCTAAACCAAGATAAATAATATGGACCTTTGGTTTGATATTTTATATAATATAGGGTCCACTCTAAGATTATGTTTGCAATTTAAAAGGAAGGTTCCATGCATATATGAATTCTCAATCCCTACAGAGAAATTATGGGTTTATTTGAACCTATTATAATATATAAAAAGTGTTATATAGTCTTTATATCTATATTAATATAAAGACTATAGGAAAACCAATATCTTTAGATTATTTTTCCATATATAGTGGGCTTGATCATGGATTAGTTGTGTGTTTAATGTAAACTGACTCATCTATTGATGTAGACCCATCTGTGATAAATCAAGTAATTTATCACTCAAGGCATGACATGATTATCAATATCAGGATTTGAGGATTTGATCCTCATAAACACATTAAATGGACTTAGGGTCCTAAGGTGGTAAGTTGGTAGTTAGAGAAGTAGTTAAGGGAATTATTTCCATTCAAATAGACTTTGGAACTATGCATAACAAGCCATTATCTTCTACTGGGATCTTTTAGCCAATGAGAGGATCGTGGGGATTACTGAGATAATAGGAGATCCATTTATTGATAAAGGCATGCAAATAAAAATTAGTCAAGTGCTTCCACCTCACTTCTTGATATTGAGGACTCTTTCTTCACTCTCCCATGCATTTTTACCTTATCTCTTTCTCTCCTTATACTATATATAAAGGATTTTGTGTTAAAAAATGGATCCTCTCTATATTTTATCAATTCCCTCTCTTAGGCATGACCAAAAACTTTTCTAAGATTGAGCTTGTAACCTCTTGAGATGAATACAAGACTAATTTTGAGATTTCATTACTATGGTATAGTTTTTACATTTCATATTTGCATATGTGGTAGAGGTTTCTCCCTTGTTAAATTATTATCTGACCTAGTTACTAGTTTATCTTATTATGTAGGTCATGTTTAGTGTTCTACATCTCTTGATTGAATCCCACATCTGCATGTTGATATTATGGCTAGTTAGTGTCTTTCTCTAGACCTCTCCATCATTTCCCTTAGCTTATATCATTTGGTGAACCTCTTAATGAAACATTGATGTATGAAAGATATTTGGAACCCTAGATCTAGTCTTGTGCTTATTTCATTAGAGTTTAAGAGTCAATTAGGATGGATTAACACATAATTTAGGTACATCGCTATTATTAGCTTAGATTTTCTTTTCATGTTTTCTATCTCACTCTCTCCCTCCATTTTTCCTTTGTCATTAGTATGTTTTAGTAGTGGGAATAAGCTAACATGATGCATCATAGGATCTATCCTCATTAAAAAATCCTAGAGGTCTTACCCCATTATAGGATACCCATAGCTTGGGGTTAGTCCCATGTTAAGCTATATTTTAAAGTGGGACAAAAACACTTCTTCTTCTAGTTATGGTGTAATATAGATCTTTAATAAGGCCCTTATATAATTTTGCTATCTCCTACTTGGTTTATGAAAGACCTAACTCCAAAAATTCCAAGCATATCTAGGAGACTATTATAGGGTGTCCTATTACCTTATCCCCCTCAAACTCCAACCCCAACTCTAGCTCCATCTCTACCTCCTCTAGTTGTTCCTCATGCTTTACCTCTACCTTCTCTAGTTTCCCCTCATGATCTAATTATGCCTCATCTAATTTTTCCTTAAATTTTACCTCCACCTCCTTTGGTAGTTCCAGTAATAAGCTATAGTAGAGTCAGTCCCAAACCACACAATTCTAGGCATCCCAAGTACATATCACTCAGCCATTAGCATTGCAGACTTTGAGATTTGATGTGGATAGTAGCTCAAGAGTGATCATAAATTAAGGCACCCAGTAGGTACCCATCCAATTTTCCTTCCTCACTCCATATCCTCCTATTTCCCTTCCACCCATTATTCCCACCTTATTCTAACTCCCTATTCTAGTGCCCATTAGTTTAGCACTTCCCCTATTATTTCCCTTTGCTTCCCTTCCATCTTTCACCCAAGTACCTATTGGAATTTTTTTATTTTGTTCATAATGTTATTCAAGATAATGTGGATATCAAATTACTTATTACTTCCTTCATATTAAAATCATTTCAATGGTATAGGAATCTTCCTTTAACCTCCATTACTACTTGGAAAGATTTAGATACAGCCTTAGTTAGGCAATTTGAAGACACTTTTGATCATCTATCTTTGGTTGAACAACTAACTACCATATAAAGGTACCCCCATGAGTTTATGTCTAATTTTAAACTCAGATTCCAAAAGACATGGACTAGGATCCCTTCATTAGCTAGACATTATCCATAATATGCATTTTTTTACTATATTAAGGCCCTTAATTTTGATATAAGTGTCATGATACAGTCTATGGGTGTTAATACCTTGATAAATGCCTATAAAATTGCTATAAAGGTAAAAAATAGCTTAATACAAGATATTAAACTTGCTTCAAGACCTCTAATTCCCATATTCCTATAATTTTAACCTATTCCTCCTCCTTAAGTTCCTTAGATTCCCTCTTTAGCTCTTATTCCATCTCCAAAAGTCTAAGTTGTAGCCCTTCCTAATCAATCTAGTGAGATTGGTGATATGAAAATCATGTTACAAGCTTTTGTAAATGAGATTGTTCAACTTAAGAGATAGTAGTACCAAGGTATACCTTATCATTATAAAAACTAGAATACTTATCAATATTTTAATAACCAATGACATCTTTATCAAGGTTTCAAAGTAAAATAGGCAACCTTATCAAAATCAAAGAGCCATAACCCAAATTGAGCAATTTTTAGCCCTTGATCCTAATGTACCTTCAATTTCAAAAGCTATTATTCCTCAAAATAACTTAATGCAAGATTTAGGTTTGTATCCTTCCAATCCAAATGACACTCAAAATCAAGCCTTGGTATCACAAGATATTACTATGCCATAAATGACACAAGAAAAGTTCTCTCTTCAAGGTGGTTGGTATAAAGGCATGAATATGGAATTCTAAGGAGAAGATCAAAAAATTCTAGGTAAGCTTTATGCCATCAATGTTAATTGGAAATTAGATGATCATATTGCATTTTACCAATTTGGTAAAACTAGAAACATAAATGGTCAAGTGGCAGCTTTGACTAGAGACAAAAGAAGAGCAGTTGAGGAAACTCGATATATGATAAATAATTCTAGTTTTCCTAATTTTTTTTCCAAGAGTGTTAAGGATCAATTTTTTATTCCTATAGTACAAAATATTCATAATGTAAAGATAGTGAGAGTTCCCTATATGCCCCTAACTAGAGAATAACTAGTGGCTCAAAAGTTATAGCCAAAGGTTAGTGGAACATCTTTTAACATAATAGAACAAATTAAAAAATTAAATGTTAGCATTATCACATGGTATTCCCTTTCCATTATAGGGGAAAAGGACATGCTTATTCAAATCCTTTCATATTTTAATGTATCTAAAGAACCAATTGAGAAATAGGGAGCTATCTTGGCTAATTGAGACCAATAAATCAGGCAACCTGATTATAAAATACATGACATGAAAAAGGTAGACAAAACCAATGTCAAATAAAAAAAAACCCACCCATTTTATCTCTCTTTTATAATTGGTGACTATTTAGTCCATAATTGTATGGTAAATAATGGAGCTAGTAGCACTGTCATGCCCAAACAAATTGTAGACAAGCTTGGTCTTATCTATGAGACAAATACTAAAGGAGTATTGAAATTAGATGGGTCACCAATAAAGATAGTAGGCATAATCAAAACTCTAAAACTGACATTACATGATTTCCCCTATGTTATTATTTAACAAGATATAGTTACAGTGGGCTTGCCTCCCTATTTTGACATGTATTTGTCAAGAGACTTTACTTCAAAGATTAGAGGACATTTATCAACTAATTGGACATATTTTATGTTCATGAATAGGTATGGTACTAAGGTGACAATATGTTTTGAACCTATTTAAATATTTCATTTGTAGCCATATATGCCAAGTATAGTGAACACTAATTATGTTATCTTATGTAAGGTACTAGAAAATAGTTAGGTGGAAACTGAATCACCTCTAGATGGAGTCCCATATATTTTCCTTGTTGATTGGGCCTCTAATTTACATGACCATGATCCTTACAAATCAATTGAATAAAAATTACTTGGTGTCTTTTTTCTTCATGAAAATGATTTACCATCTCCAACATTGATGAAAGATGATTAGCCTAGGGATGGACTATGGCAACTATATTTTGATGGATCCATGAACAAACATGGCACTGGAGATGGAATGATGTTAATTTTTATAGATAAACAAAGTTATTTTTACTCTCTCAAATTTTATTTTGGTTTTTCTAATAATGCTACTAAATATGAATCACTAGTTCATGGTTTGCAATGGGCAACAAATATGAAGGTCAATTCCTTACAAGTCTTTAGAAATAGTGAACTGGTAGTTCATCAAGTAAGGGGACTATATATATGCAATAACTCACTAATTAAGTCCTATAATCATATATAATGGGTCCTAGTTGAAGACTTTCAAGCTTTCAATATTCAGGCTATATCAAGAAATAAGAATAAGTATGTAGATAGGTTGGCTACCATTTGATCAAAATTTAGTATCCCAAATGACATAAAAAAATGAAAAAGTCCAATCACACATCAAGGTAATTTTGAGACCTTTTGTCCTACAAAACCATGACAAATGGGAAGTATTTGAAGATGCTAGTAAGATTTTTATACTCTCAAAAGAGGAAGTTGAGTTCTCCTTAAAGATCTAAGATAAGCATTTATAGTAGTATGATGACCAGATTGTGTAATTAAAGACAAACAAGTTGCCTAAAGGGTTGGTCATCCTTGAAAACATATTCAACAGAGATGATGAATTGATAAAATAAAAGTTTTATTTGTCAACCAAGGAATAACATTATATAAATATGGAGATTAAAATTTCTAAGAGATTAAAGTTGGGAAAAGTTTGCACATCTTTAGAGAAGGAAACTTTTACTAAGTTATGATCATGTTTTACAAATGTCTTTCCATGGTAGTATAGTGATCTTAAAGGATTTGATCCAAGTTTATCTCAACATACCATTAATTTAAAAAATGATAGTAGGCTATTCAAATAGATACAAAATCCTATTAAACCAAATCTTGAACCTTTGGTGAGATCTAAACTACATAAACTCATAGATTAAGCTATAATATTTCCAATTAAGTACTCAACTTAGGTGGAAAACCTTTTTCAAGTATAGAAAAAGAATGGTGAAATAAGGTTATGTGTTGAATTCCATCACTTGAAAAGGGCCTCTCTTAAATATCACTATCCATTTCCATCAATGGAGTAAATTTTATAGCTAGTTGTAGGTTTATAAAGGTTCTCCTTGTTGGATGGTTATAGTAGATATAACTAGATTTTGGTCAAAGAAGAAGACCGATTCAAAACATACTTCACCATAAAGTGGGGGACATTTGCATATAGAAATATTCCTTTTAGTTTATCCAATGTTGGAGCCACTTTTTAGAGAGCCATGGACTTGTAATTTTAGGGTCTCCTCAATAAGTGTATTCTTATTTATTTGGATGACATAACAATATTCTCTAGCAGTATAGATGAGCATATGATTCACCTCAGACAAGTGTTTAAAAGGTATAGAGAATTTGGAGTGTTTTTGAATCCAAAAAAAGTGTGTTTTCTCTATTCATGAAGGTAGTCTTCTTGGAAATGTAATTTCAAAAAATGGTACAAGCATAGATCTTGATAAGATAGAATTAATTCTTGCACTTTCATTGCCTAATCACAAGAAAGACTTAGAAAGATTTTTAGGAAAGATAAATTTCATAAGAAGACTCATCTTAAATTTTGTTACTTTAGATAGGCCAATCATATCCATGCTAAATAAGGGTCAATGTTTTAGTTGGTCTAAAGGATTAAGAAGTTTTCAACCGATAAATAAATCTATAGCCAGTGCTTCTACACTTCTAAACCCTGAATTCACAAAGGATTTATTCTTATACACCTATGATAACATTAACACAATTTTAGGTACTCTTATGTAGTATAATAAAGAGAATTTAGAACACCCAATAGCCTTCTTTATTCAAGTCTTAGAATAATATGAAACAAGGTATTATTTTGTTGAATAGCATGTACTTTCAATAATAAGGTATATTACAAAGTTTAGGTACTTATATTCCAATAATAATATACATTTGATGGTTACACATCCAAGTGTCAAAGATTTACTTCTAAAAAAAGATATAAATGATAAAAGAGCTATTTGGTTAACCAAGGTCATGGAATATGATTTTGAGGTCAAGGTCACAAAGCTAATTAGAGGCAAGGGACTTTGTGAACATCTAGCCTAAGACTTTCAAGAGACTAATGGGATGGTTATGATGTCAAATGATGAAGAACTTGAAATTAATCACACTCCATTTTCTAGATAGTTCTAAGATATGGTAATATACTTAAAAGATGATGTCTATCCTTCTCATTTTACCCCCTTCAAAGAGGAGATATTTTATAATGCAATTAATTCCTTTTCTTTTTATTGATAATGTATTTTTCAAAAAGGATATCAATGACATATTGCTAATATGCATAAAACTAGGTCAAACACAGAGGTTACTTGATCAGTTCCATGATGGACATGGTGGAGGTCATTATTCAGTAAGGATCATAGCCTAGAATATCATGAGAGGTGGGTATTATTGAATAAGTTTATTTGGTGATTATCATACATGGTCTAGGAAATACAGACAATGTGCTCTATTTGTTGGAAAGATGAAACTTATAGCGTTACCTCTCTAACCAATTTTATTAAATAAACCCTTTTTCTAATTGGGATTATACTTTATTGGTCTTATTAATCCCCATTCAAGCTCAAGACACAAGTGGATCCTAACTTCCATAGATTATTTTACTAGATGGACAGAGGCAATAACATTAAATTAAGCCAATTAAATGAGTTTTTTGGACTTCTATGAAAGTTTGATTACTAGATTTGGGGTCCCTTCAACCATAATTTTTGATAATGATATAGATTTTATAAGATATAAGATCATCTAATGGAAAATTCAACATAGTTTTTTTCTCAGTATCTCATCAAATTATTATCCATAAGGCAATGGCCTTACTGAGTCCACTAACAAGAATTTTTTGAAGATCATCAAGAGGAATTTTGAAGACAATTAGATACCATGACATCTTAAATTGAAGTCATCTCTATGGATTAACAAGACTACCTATAAGAGGTCAATTGTCAATTCTTCATAGAAGCTAGTATATGGTAAGGAAGCAATAATGCCTATTTCTCTTGAATACATTGCTTTCAAATTAATGCATCAACTTGAGCTTTTGTATGATGAGCCAATGGAAATAAGATATTTTAAGATCATGGAGCTATAGGATACAAGGCATCAGTCCATCTTGGTTATAGAAACCCATCAAGCAATGGTAAAGAGATATTTTGACAAAGGAACTTCTTCAAAAAGTTTCCAAGAAGGAGATTTAGTCCTCAAGTGGGAAGAGGATAGAGATAAGATAGAAGGCACATAACATTTGATTACATTTGGAGTGGTCTATATATAATCTCTAGTTAAAAGTCCCATAATGCTTTCCAACTCACAAGGATGAATGGTGAAGATATTCCTATCCTAGTCAATGGGATACATCTAAAGCAATACTATTGTAGAAGCTAAGTCCCCTATACATAGTTATTTTTTTAATTTTATCTAGGTTTTTTCTAACACATTAGTTTAATTTTTTTGAATCCCAAATAAGTGATTTTGTTACATAGTTGTTCAATAGTTTAGTCACCTTTGTTTTATTAGGTTAGTTTCCATTTAAAGTTTGTTTCTTTCCCTCTATTTTATAATCTTTTATTTTTTTAGTTAAGAGGTTTATTGTAGTCATGGAACAAATGTATGATCTGTTATGAGTTAGAAGTCATGAAAATGGTTTGAGTTCTCAAGCATAGTAGGTATGCTACCTAGCTAAGTCACCAAAGATATTGTCCATTTTTTGTCCCACATACAAAGGTTTTATTGGATAATCATGTAGTAGGGTTCCTATTGATAAAGTGGTCCAACGGTTGAACAAATGAATAAAGTTGTAGATGGAATGAGTGGACCAAAGGGATTATGTAAAGTGTAAAGCTTTTGAAACACTTTAAGCTTACTTAAAGTCTATTTTTTCAAATTCTAAGGGATAGGTTTGTAGAGAATCTTGAGTAGGTTTCATGGTCAAACCAAGTAGTTCAAGGTCATGCAAAAAGTCTGCACAAACTTCAGGTATTCATAGTTCTTTCAGGCCTTCAAAGATAAAACAAAATTTCAAGCATGAGTTTATAAAAGCTTATAGACCTTGGAAAAGATAAGTACAATTTTTTTTGGATATGTATTTACTTGGGAATTCTTTCATTGGGTTAAAGCTAAATTTTTCAAACCTTTTATTTCACTAAGTATTTATTATATCGTGGAAATTGTTTTAAGTCTTTATTTTACTAAGTTCAAATCTTTTGGAAATTTTATTTGACTAAGTGTTCATTCTTTTGGGAAAATTATTTTGGGTTTTTTGGCTAGGTGTAAAGAATTATTTTGGACATTTTATCCAAAATATAAGTCATGAAGACTTGAATTCTCTCAGACATTTTGTCTGATACAAAAATATTGAAGGGTATTTTTTCTAGCAAAGTGTCCTATACATTTTCCCAAAAAGGTCATTTCTACAAAAAAAGTGTCCCAAACACTTTTTATAAATGATATTTACTCACTAAGAGGTCAAAAACAAAAGTTATGAAAGGTTATTTTTTCAATCAAAGTGTCCTATATACTTTTTCTAAAGGTTCATTCTTTGAGAATGTGGTCCAAAGAAAATTTTATAAAGAGTCACAAATGTTGTTTGAAAAGTAAAAATAATAAAGGAAAAAGGCCAAGTATAATTCTTTCAAGAAAATTGTCTGGGACAATATTCCCTAATGCATGAATTCTATCAAACATTTTTTTACAAGAAATTATCTAAGGCAAAGATAAGGTAGACTTAATTCTTTCGATAAATTATCTCACAACAATTTACCTAGGCATTTTATCTGATGCAAAAGAGCCATAAACAATTCCTTAAGAGAAAGTAGCTGAGATACTTAGTCTATGACAAAAGTCTAATAAAAGTTTTGTAGGAAATGACCTAAGGAATTTGTGTTTTATTAGGGTAATGGAGGCTATGAAAACATCAATTTTAGGCTACAATGAGTAGATATTTAAATTTATAAAAGTCTAAAACAATCTTGTAAGTTTCAAATTCAAGCACAAAAAATGACTATTGATTTTCAAATGTCTTGGAGATGTCAGTAAAAATGTCAAAATAAAGCTAAAAAATCATCCATTAGGGATATAATATTGATGGTCACACAAATTTCAAATTTAATTCATGTAGACATCAAATACAAGTACATGGATGTCAAAGTGAGGCCTCATGAAATAGCTGTTTGATTTCAAATATTCAGATCAATGATCTGCATTTAATCACATAGAAGATCTAATAAAAAGTAGTGAATGATAGGTTAATGAGCCTAGGTAGATCAATGGAATGCATTCAATCATGAATCCAAGATCAATGACAAGTTTAAGTTCAAAGAAGATAGTGAATCATGAGGGAAAATTAATACATGACAAATTGTACAAGTGCATTCAGTTGGTATAAGATTGATGATTAGCATTTATCTAGATGAGTAGAATCTAATGGAGTGAGATTGGTCAATATTTTAAATATCAAAGTCAATTTTTGATAGCCAATAAATAGAGGGAAAGCCTAGGAATTTTTTGATGGAAGTCAATGAGCCTTTTTTCAATTGAGACAAGTAAATAAAAAGGAGCTAAGTTTGAAGACAACCCATGATTGAACCAGAATGTATATTTTAGGATTGAAGGGTACCATTGAAGCTTTATAAATGTAGAACAGGTATTTTAGGAACTAACATAGATAAAATGGTGGTGATTGAGTGTCAAAGTGAGATCAAATATATGATGAGTTTTATCTCATCAACTTGAAAGATATAAACAAACAATGAACATGATTGGTTTTCATTCTATATAATGACATGGCTCCATCAATTTTGAGGAATGAAGAGTTGGTCCTCATCAACAAATCAATTAAAAAATGGTGTAGATTACCAAAATAAATATTTGGTGATTAGATAGAAGCAGTTGAGAATTTAATTCTTTTACAAGGCCTTTGAAGTTGTGCCCTCTTGATAATATCCTGAGTTAGCATCCTCGAGAATACTAATCCATCAAAATTGGTTGGGCCTATTTCAATTTATATATCTTTCTATCTCTCTATTTCTCTTTTCTATAAATACAATCTTCTAAGCCTTGAAATGTATCCCTCTTTTTGGTATGACTAGACTCTACCAAAATTTGTATAGTAACACCTTTTGATGCAATAAAGATTGAATTTCAGCATTTTATAAGCTAGATTGAAGAGTGTTCCATGAATGCATGTATTATGGTTAAGTGAATGTATGTTAATTATCTATATATAAGTTTTTCTCACCTTTAAGAAGTGATTAGTATCTCTTAAAGGTCATTATAAGTGTAATTTATAGTTTATTGTCTATCTTGAAACTGGATATTTTCCCTTTCAAGCTAATTTGATAATTTATTAATGCCTTATTCTGAAATATTTATGTGAGATTGATATTATTTATTATTTAATGTCTCTCATAGTGTGTCTTGTGTGATTTTGAGTGATTGAATCATTACTGTATCACCCTTTTTACATGCTTTCATAGGTTATTATCAAAATATCTCTCCCTTTTTCAAGCAAGTGCTAGTTTAGGTGATAGATCTAGAAGGAATCTGACCTTATCCCAAGGTCTATTCTATTATTAGGATACCCATAGCCTAGTATTAGTCCCATGTTGGACTTAATTTGAGTAAAATACTTGAATAATCTTATTCTTAATTAGGGTACAAATATAGAACACCAATAGTGCCCTTGGCCTCAATCCCTCTAATCATCCTCACTTCCTCATTATCTTATGTTCCTCCCATATCACAACTTGGAGTTCTCATAGTGCCTCCTTTGAGTATGCCTTCAATAATAGGAATGACTATATCCTTTAGAAGCTTACCACTTCCAACAAGGATCCTCTCAATCCCCTTTTTAGTCAGCCTAATGCTCCCTTGTATGGCTCCAAGTCCTTTTCCATTAGCCCCTATAGCCACTATCATCTAAGTCAGATCATCCATCATAAAACCTAAAGATAACCTATGATAGAGACTAAATAAGAAACAAAAGGTGACCCATACTCTAGCATTAGCCCAAAGGCCTTTAGTTCTAGTTCCACCTCCTTTGTAGGTCTTAGAGACCCCTCTAGACCTAATAGCAATAGCCTGATGATTGGCTCTTTTCCCTTCTCTCTTACCTAAGGATTCATTGACCTTAACTTTAACCAATCCACTTAATCCTTATTATTTCATGACCCATTCTCAAGGGAAATATCACCTTAGGTGAACCTCACTCAATAATAATGATGAGCTTAAATGTTCTCATGCGCCTCCCCTTTTTTTCTCCCTCCTTTCTCTACCATGCCCCCTCTACCTCCACTCCTTTCCTCTTTCACTCTTTCCACTTCCTCCATTTCCCCTCCACCTCATACTCTTCCCTTCACCACCATTTTAGCCATACCACCTATACACCCCATAACCTAAAGAATGGTCTCAAGTCACATACACCATAAATGGATGTCTAGGGTTACCTAAATGTATAGTGAAGTTTTGATATAGCCTCCAAGAGCATGAAGAGGATTATTACTTATAGATTCATATAGGAGGGGAACCTAGTGATATGGCAGACCCATTAGGATCTATTTTACATCGCTAAGGTGAGGACTTCTACTAGATAAGAGAAAATGGTTAAGGACCCACTATAAATCCTCTAAGCTACCAATGATATGTTATAAAACCTCCTTAAGGACATGTAGATCTAATTTAAGACACTTTAATCCCAAGTGATGAGTGTGTTCCAACTTGGACTAATTAGGTAGGTTAGGTATGCCTTCCTAATACTTTTCTCATTACTAGGGAAAGTAGTGGGGACTTGGGTTGATACTGATGTAGTTATATAGTGGATGTAGTCTAACATGGGTAGGATTTTGGAAATTAATGTGAAGTGATGAAAACTATAGGTGGTGGTCAATAAGGGGATGTTCCTAGAGCTCAAACTAATGCTAAACTTAGATTTGGGGTTATACAAAAATTATATTGGGAACATGAGAGTGGAAATAGAGGAGTGGTTAGCCTTGGCCTGCACTATAATAGAACCATTAGAAGAGGGTGAGAATAAGATATTGGCATACTTAAAGGAGCTTAATATCTCAATGTTATTCCACTTGGATGGAACTTTACTCGACCTAACAGAATTCAAAGTCCACATGCATTAATTCAATTAAGTCATGAGGGAAAAAGTGGCCAAGGTGAACTAGGAAGGAGCTAGGTAGTGATAGACTTGTCAAATTATTTTATTGAAAGCATAAACCAAGTCTGCAGAGTCCAAGACTCAATGGAAGTAGCTTTCTAGATCTCCCAAATACTAGTAACTCAAGCTAATTTTATCTTCAAGGAGCCTCCAATAAACTTGGCTAAGTTGAACAAGGAGTTTGACCTCATGGTAGTTTTGTTAGAAGCCAAGAGTGCCTAGTCAAATTAGTTAGGATCTGGCCCCTTTTATCCACCTATGCATGTTAATTAATGGTCCCCTATAGATATATTGTAGGTTCATATGGATTTATTTTGGTTTAAATTTTTAAATATAATTGTAATTCTAATGAGTGGACATCATGACCTAAGATTGGATCCTCATGATGTTTAGAGGTGAGTCCTAATCCTTATCTATTTATTGAAGAGTTATATTTATTAATGATCAAAATTCCCATATTCCTAGAATGAGGACCCTCCCTTATTCAATTTTTAAAATTTCCCAAGATGCTAAACATATTAAATCATTTGACTTGACATGGCTTTGATTTAATTTACCATTAATTATGCTTCTATAGTTTTTGGTTAATTATTTATTTTGAAATATGGATTATTACTTATAAATTTTCAAATTATTACAAGTTTTCTTCAAGTTTTATTTGATAATGAAATTTTAACTATGGATAGTTTAATGATGTGCAGATAGGCTTATGTTAAGGGGGTGTGACCTAGCCCTTCAATCAACATAAATATAACCAGATTTAATGGATATTATTAAACTAACATTATGTTGTGTTTAAAGTATTTATTTACAAATTTTTGCTTTAAAATTGTTTAAATTTACTTAATATTGGTAATGACATCTTAAAAAAACTAACTTGGTTTCTTACTTGACCTCGTAGGATGTAAAATTAAAGTTGTGGCTTATAACACCTCATAAGATGTCAAAGTTTGCACTATGGCTTAAAACGGATAGGTGTCCACCTCATAAATCCTCTAAATGACTTAAATATTCATTATTATCCATAGATCACACCTACAATAAATCTACCAAGTTTTTAAGCTATGTGGCATCATCTAGAGAACTCATGAGGAAGCTAGCTATTAGAATTCAAATCCTAGGGCTACATGTTAGGATATTAGATTCCATGAGCAAGCCCATTCAATTTGAGATAACTCATATCCAACCATAATTCAAAAGCCAAAAATATGCCATTTCATGTGTCATTGGTAGCCAACCAAACTTGATTAGCCTTTCAAATCAATATGTGTCTGCCTTGGATTCATCTAAGGTCATCATGTGTCCACACCACATTGTAGCTATCAAAAGTTCATGAAATCTTGAAAGTCAAAAATATATGTTTCCCCAAGCTATCTAATCAAGGCTTAATGATATATAGTTATACAAGATACCTTCTAAGAATGACACTTGGAAAAAGAGAAAATAAGATCCTATGAGAGTGACACATGTCCCCTTTAAGCTTGTATAATGATGCCACATGTCATCCCCATGCCATTTATATCCAATATCAATGAGATTGCCTCCAAAATGGATGCATGTCTCCACTTGATCCATGTGATTATCACCAAGTTACTGAAAATTTTCAAAAATACCTTCAAGAGTAACACCTATGAAATAAATCTCAAATTACCTATGAGAGTGATGTGTGGCATTCCCAAAACCAATCACCACTAAAAGGCACCACCTAAGAGATTGCTACAAAATGAAATATTCCACATGGTAGGATGCATATGATTCATAACAAAAATATACATTCCAATTCCATGAGGCAATCAAAAGGTGCCACGTGTCCAAATTTTAAGCCAACTGAGTAGCTTAGTCATATGTAGTCCCCACGAGTACCTAGTTGTATCCGAGGTGACAACCACATATCAAAAAGTGGAAATATTTTTATTTAAATCTAAAATTTATGGCAATTAAAAGGTTAATTAAAGTTAAATTTTAATTATAGTGTAATTAATTACCAAAATCAAAAGTTCAAAGATTGTTTTAAATATATGTAAAGTTGACAAACTTGCCATTAATATAACACAAACTAGGATTTCCATCAACCTTGCATTAATCAAGGTGATTTTTCAAAAGGATACTAAAATAGGATATTACTATTTTAATTTAAAAATATATTTTTTTTCTCTTTTTTGTTTTTGATCTCATGGTATGATAAACCTCAAGTTACTTTCAAACTACACTCGAGACCACCATTGTTGAAGCCTAAAAATTGTAGGAGGATACCAGAAAGATGTTGATTGCTACCTAGATTATTTAACGATATGGAATAAGTAGGACATTACACTCTAGGTAATATCATTTATTTTAGAAATGATGAATTCCTATTTGAATATGGTACTTCTATTATCTTCAAAGATACTGAATTCAATCGTGAGGCCATAACATCTAGTGACATGCACAATAGAAACATATATTTGAATGTAGAATAATTTAGGGATATTTATGAGGAGGAGACCATGCCTCATATAATATAATTATCTTTAGATATCCTATCCATCTATGCAGTCAATCTCCATAAGGCCACAACTAAGCCAGAGGTTATGCCATATGCTGACCTAGTTTATGGTATCTTTGGGAGGTCAAGATGTGAGGATGGGCTACTAAAATAAATGTCCCAAGGGATCCTAATCACTTTCATTGTAGGGAAAATATTTTAGAAATATTATGACCTTCACTCCCCATAGATAATTACAACTAGGTCATATTCAACAACTAGCATAAGGTGCACTCCTTGGAGAAGGTCTTGGCATCATGGGTAACCAACCTGATAGGAGCTATTCTCATGGATGATCAAGGAAAATTACCCATCCATAAATTTAGGTAATTACTTAAGATTATATTAGCACTATTTAAAATATTATTTTGTAATCCACACATTACCTATGTAGACATAAGGACTATTCTACTACTACAGATCATCTTAGAAGACTAGCAGATTCCCCCACTTAGGGAAATTATTAGCAACAATTTTGTATATAAAATTTAGGACACCTAAAATAATGGTACCCCATTTTTCATGATGATTTAATTACTGGGTGTAATCTATGAAAATTCATAACTAGGTTAGAACGCATGGTTGCCTAAATGATAATAAGTTATGCCTCACTCTTTTTTATAATGCACATTCATAGATTAAGATGCAACATTAGAATAATTATAGAATAATTATACCTAGTGTTTTGCAAATTAATCACTAAATTCAATATGTATAGGGTCCCCTTATAAGTTAGGAAAACTTTGAGAGACATGGAAATTTACTTGTTATACCTAGACTGCACATTCATCAAAATAGAGGGAGTGATGGTGGTTCCTCTTAGATTGCCAAGGTATGTGCCATTAAAGCTAAAAAAGAAAAAATGGCTTATAAACTACTTCATGGATTTGATAGAGTATTAAAAAATAAGAATATTTTCCCCCACAAATTTCTACAAATTGGGGAAGACTAGGATCACCAAGTGGCATTCCATTACTATAGGTGCAAGGCATAAGGACTCATACCTATTTCCTAAAGATGACTTTAGACCTTGGGATCATAACAATGTCATTTCTAAGAATCTATTTAAATTCAATAAGGATGTATCAATGGATTACAAGCATCAAGAGGAAGTTCAAGAATGGATATAGAGAGATGTTATAAATGATGTGTTGGTACTCAAGAATGCTATGAGGAAGAACATAGAGCTGGAAATGAGACTAGATAGAGAGAATAAGGAAGATATTGTTAGGTCTCAGCCACCACCAAATCATGGGAGCATGTTTCATGTTGATTATGAGGAAGGGTAGTATGAATAAGAAGAATACAACATTCATCTTATAAATAATAAACCATGTAGACTTCCACTTATTTCCACTTCAAGTGGTCATACCCTACCTCTGAGCTTCAAGCAAGGAGGATGTAGAAGCAAACCTAACCCCTCCCAAGGGTCCACAATGATATTTAAATCTACCATTGGAGTAGTTCTATAAATCATAGATCAACCTGACCCTACTATCATTAACCTTGAAGAATTACAAGTTATTGAGCTCTTTAAGGAATAATTACAGGCATTGGCCAAGAGGAACATCAAAAAGATCTACAAGAGGAATAGCGAGCCTAAAACCACCATGAGAGGAGAAATAACTCCTTCATCAGCTTCTTAATTGACTTTTGCTACTATCAAACCTCAAGCTACCCTTGGAGCACAAGCTCCTAATGTAAGTATCTTCCCACTACCTTTTTTACCAATTATAAATACATCTATTTTTAATTATACTTATGGTTTTATGTTTTCTCCTCCCACCATTATTTCCCCATTAGATCCAATGTCATCATTCTCTATAACTACCATTTTCCAACCTTTAGTTGACATTAACATGGTCCAAGCTAGTATTTCCTCAAGATTAGCCATCCCCCACGTCATTTCCCACACCATTACCAATATTGTACCTCTATTAGACTTCCAATACACTAATGCTAGTTAGGCTATAGGTTTTACTCCTTCTTAGGTAGACAAAACAAGTGCATCACTTGTCATTATTTCCCCTCTAGCATTAAGGCCATTAGGGCCTATTTCAAAATTATTCATCTTCTCAAAGCCACATTTTCCTGTATCCTCATTCAATATCACTATTGCTATAAAAGTGAGCATGCCTCCTAAGTTTCCCTCATTTAGCCTAGACATGGGCCTTGTAAGATCTCTATTTGGCACACTTGGTAAATTATACCAATGAACTTGCTTCACATTCCTTACATAGCCTTAGCCTATGCCTCAACTCAAGCACTTCCATTCTAAACACCTCCAATAAATACAACACCTACTAGTTCCCCAAATTAGGTCAAAGACATTATATAGGTGAGAAGACAAAAGAGGCCTTAGGTGGTCCTCTCTACACTATAAATTAAGATGATATTTGATGCTACTATAGGCACAATGAAGAGAGTGGTGAGGAGGTAGGTTGAGTATCCCTAGTCTAGTTAATTTATGGCCCATGAATAAGGAATATCAAGGCTGGCCCAAATAAGGTGGATGAATATGTAGGGAACCATAAATCCACTATCCAATCCAATGTAGAGTCTATAATGGCTTTGATGAAAGGTATGCAATAGGAGATGAAAAGACTAAGAGAACAAGCATTACCCACAATTCCAAGCAACACCACATTCTAGGTGATTGATTAAATTATTAATGTATCCAATCTATATAAAGTCATTAAGAGGAGGTAGGAAGATGGGAATATTTAATATAATGTGATCATTAAATTTGACCAAAAACTTGCACTCTATGATGCTAAGTTGGTAAACCTGGCTAGAGTTGTAAGAAATAACAAGTTCCCAGACCTCAATGTGTTTCCACTTGAGGATATCATCCCAACATAGACCATATTTATGAATAGAAGAAGGATATTGAAGAGGTGGTTGGATCAGGTTAAGGATGCAACTGCATCCCTAAAAAATATATAATTTAAGATTTCCCTCTTATTGAAAGATTCTATGGTCACTATGGTGACCAAGCTTGATGGCACCTTCATGGATGACCAAGAATTTAGGGCTTAGATGAATATATTTATTTCCAATTACTAGAAATGCATAAATAAGACCAAGATGGCCATTGAACTAATGAACATTGTGGATTTTTCCAACCAAAGGCTAGAGAGGGTCAAGGCCATTGAAGAATCACTAAGGCTTGTATTTGTATAACATAGTAGTCTCATTCAAGAAACACTTGATTTATTTTAGACAATAATCCTATATTTTTTTCAAATTGACTAGGATTACCTAGCCTATGTATAATTTTGGATGAATGGAAAGGTAGAAAAGAAACAAAGGTATCAACAACAGGCATCTTAATAACCTCTTCTAGGACCTTAAGGAATATTTTGCTTTATTTTGTAAATTTTAATTTAGAATATTTCATTATAGTACGTGCAATTTTTTTCACTTGGAAGTATTTGGGTGTCTTTTATGGGCCCAATTGAATGTGTGTAGGTGGTATTGAGGCCTATATATAGGGATATTCCCTCTCATTTTAATCAAGAATAATTGTTATAGAACTAATACAAGAGAGCTAAGAATTCAAGAGATTGTTTGTATGTTTTATTATATATTTTATCATTTATAATTATCACACTTTTAGAGAGTTAATTGTTACTTTGATAATAAATAATCTTAAAATAAAATTAATATATGCATCAGTTAGTTTGAGTTTAACATTAGGTTAACAAATTTGCAAGTATATATGTTATGTTTTCATCTTCTTTTCAACTGAATGTGCTAATGAAATTTATCATAAATGAGTAATTTTTGTGAAATGTATGATTTTAGATATATGCACTTCATTTCCTTTAAATATTTAGCTATGTTTATTTATATTTGATTAATATAGTAGAGTTGGTGAATTCTAGTTTTATATGTTATTGTCATAAAAGTTAGAAGAATTGACACCTATGATCATCTGAAGTAAACTTTATTTTATAACTTACCCTTCTTACCTTTGATCTTACCCATGGCTAAATATAGTTTAATTCATTCTATAAATATCCATGGTTTTTTTGTTCTTGGGTAATAATTGGCAAAGTTAGAAACAATTTCACAAAGATTAGTAGAAAATAAAGTGTCATTGTTTATAATTTGTTATCCCTACGTCAAGGTCTACTTGTAAACTTACAAGTGGTGACCATATCTCTGTTATTATGTTATTTCCAGTAGTATTTATGTAAATAACTTAAGTCTTGAGTCTTTTAGGACTTAAAAATTGAGCTCATTACTTTCTCCCCATTCCCTAGTGACACAAGGAGCACATTAAGTGCATCAATAGGAAGGGAAAATGTTGGCTCTAAAAGGAGGGCATATATGTAATTACATTCATGTATATTAGTGAAATTTTAGTGTAATTCATTAAATATATGCATAATTATTTCAAATTACACAAATATTGTTAAACACTAAGGATATGCATTCTTTATATGAATCTTTGCATTCTTTGGAGGAATATTTGCATTCTTTAAAAATAATCTTTTCATTATTTGAAATATTTCATCAAAGTTAGTCTTCATTCATATAAATTTGGTAAATAATCTAGATATTTATCTAAATTTTTGAAAATATAGGTGAAATACTATGTTATTTAGCCACATTTAAAGTTATTTTGATCATCTTTACAAACTTTAATGGAAATTTAGTAAATAATCTAGATATTTATTAAAATTTGTGCAAAGACAAATCATGGAGACCTCACTTCTACTAAATCTAAGCATTTAAGATCATAATTTCTCTAATTTGTTTGTGATTGAGTAACCCTTTATGTAGCTCTATGTTGAAAGATGTTTTGCAATGCTTAAACACTCTTAGGTTGTTAAATTAGGCATAAAAATGTTTTTAAATTTTGATCTAACATCGATATTTATAGGCTAACGTGTATGACTAACAATATTTGTGTAGGTATTAATAAATTTGAGGTTTAAAGGATTGGATGCTCAAATATCAAGGTAAAACTACTTGATCTAAGGTTTTTCTATAAGAAGATTGATTGACCTTTGTAATATTTGACGCCTATGAAGCTACCTTTGAAATTATTTTTCTCTTAACACCCATTTTGCATCTTTGAGTTACCTAGGATTAAAACCAGATCTTGATTTAAAACTTGGATCCCTTTGGCATCCCTAAAAACCCATAGGAAGGCTAGATAAGATAAAGGTAAATGTAGGAAGTCTAAGACCTAGCCAAATTCCCCATCTAACCAAAATTTTCAAACCCTCTTACTAATCATGGCATGGTTATCTAGCTCATCCATAAATGTCCCTAAAATTGTGCACTATATACTAAGTAATCCAATAAAATATTGTCCTCTCTTTACCCCCACTGGTAGAGTAACCAATGAAGAGCATATAAAGCCCCTTAAAGCATCTTTGAGACTACTTAATATAATCCATGAGGATGTGGCTTTCTACCTTTTCCCTTTCACATTTTGAGACATGGCTTATGATTTATTCCTCAACTTGCCAGAAGATCACAAGATGGGGTCAGTTTAATGATACCTTTATTTCCTAATTTGTTAGGGTAGTAATACAAGGATTTCTGTACCAATAATTCACCACCCTCAAAAAAGACATAAAGGAACCAATTAAAAAAGTCATTACAAGGTTCCAAAATATGTATAACCTAACATCCCCACCCTATAATCTAGTAAATGATTTGGATTTAGAAATATAAAAGAATGCCTTAGACCTAATGACAGTTGTCTTCCTGAGAAGAGCCTTTAATATTGGCATGTTACCTTTGGCATATGCTGAAGCCATCCATATTGATGAAAAAATTCACCCATAGAGACATCCTACCTTTGCTATACCAAATAATGACCCAATGATGCTTACTTTAAATGTCATACCCACTATGAATCAGAGTATCCCCACATTAAACCAACTGCCAGTAATTAACTAGTTGTCATTGAGCCACACTACACCTAACTAGTAGTTAAGATTATTTAACCAAGTGAATGTCAGATCACATCTAAAAAATAATATTGGTCAATCACTGGTGCCCATAAATAACACCAACATTCAAATTATGACCCAATACAAGAACTAAGATCCTCTAAAGGGACAATTAGATTCAATACATAGAACCGTTCAGAAACTTGCTAATGATTTATTGAATCTCAAGAAATAAATGGGAAATAATGGTGAGAGTTCAAGTAGAAACTAAAATTTTATAGATATAATAGACCATTCAATAGGTATAAAAATAATAGTAATCCCCCATTGAATAAATTTCCTAAGATCAATATTTGTGAGTTAGCCTTACCTAAACTAGTGTTAAGTGTAAAATACCACCAAACATGGAGAACTAGATTGTGTTGAGTTCTACCATGCATTCAAATCCATTCAGATCTAAATGGAGGGGTTCGAGATGAATCCCACTAATAAAATTAATGTTAAAGTATTTGATAGTACTAATGATGCTTCTAGAGCCCCAAAAATAGTCCTTATGGTTGAGACCTATGATTTTCCTAGTCAAGATGAAAATGATCATGAAGATAATGATGAGGAATTACATGCTTTCTAGGAGAAACTATGATTTAACAAGTAAAGGTCAAAACCCACCTCTAACAACTTCTACCCCACCTAATGAAATAGAGACACCTCTAGATAGTAAGACAAACAAGAATCCTCCACCCCAAAAGGTAAGGAAATTCAGTCGATAATAGAAGATCCCTACACAACATTGAAATGTGCATACACCATAGTGGAATATATGAAAAATATAAAGGAAAATATAATGTTTCATTAACTCACTCAAATCACTTAACAACATGATTTTATACTAAAATCATTGAATGAAAATCCTAGCTCTAGCAAATCTAAATTAGATCATGCAAATGTGGTAATGTATAAGAGTAAGCATGAAGTTCCACCATTTCTTTTGACTGTAAGTATTTTTGGTAAAAATCTTCATAATTACTTGCTTTATTCTAGTGCTTAGCTAGCATTATGCCTTTAGGAATCTATGAAAATTTGGGATTAAACCCAATCAAATTAGATAAATTAATGGTGCAATTAGACAAATTGAGAGTGAAAATGGTAGGCAAATTGTTAAATATTCATATGCAACTCTCTCATGAACCCTGAATCTAGAAGTTCATTGACATTCAAGTAGTTGACATACTTGAGGCTTATAGATTATTATTATGTCAATATTGGACTAAATCCCTAAATGGATATATATCCACTAATTGTTCCCACATGTGACTACCTTGGCATGGGATACCCAATCAAATCAAGATTAACTAAGAACCCAAAATGAAATACAAAATCATAGAATATAACACCAAGAACAAAAAGGTAAATTACCAATCCTTTGACTTAGGTTTCTATAATTTAGAAACCACTAATGTTATTATAGCTAGCAAGGTAAAAAAAAGAAATCAAAGGTCCCTAGACATTGCACGTTGATGATGCATGAGCTAAGCAAGGTTCTGGCATTATAATCATTATAAAAAATTGCAAAGGAAAATTTTATCTAACTTCTTATAGATTAAAATTCACTTATACTAATCATTTGTTAGAATATGAATCTCTTATTTTAGGACTTCAATTTGCTAACAAACATAAGGTAAAGAAGCTATTATTCTATGGTGATTTAGAATTAGTTATTAATCAGGTTAAGAGTAAATATCAGTGTAAGATTTCCTATTTAATAATGTGTAAATTTGGAGCTTGGGATTTGATTGAGTATATTAACTCATTTAATATTGTTTCCTTACCTAAGGAATATAACTAGTTGGTGGATGCTCTAGCTTCAAAAAAAAAACCTGGTGCCTCTAGACCCTTTAAACTTGTAGGAGTTTACTATGGAAATAATATCATGCCCCTTTATGCTAAACAATATCAATCACTTCCAAGTTTTTGATGATGATAAGCAGATAATTGACTTCATGTGTAGTTTTGGTGCATTTTAATCCCACATTATTGTTGAACAAGATGAAATTTATATATAATGTTCAAATGACAAGGAAGAAGGGTAATCTAACTCAAGGAAAACTAAAAACCCAAGGGCATGATATCCTTGAAAAGGATGTTTGACCAGTATAAGAAAATAACTAAGGATAAATAACCCAAGGTGAGAAAAAAAGATTATAAGCAAGTCAACTTGGGGAGTCCTAAGAATGATAAATGTGTTAACATTGGTTTAGTTTAAATCAGTGAAGAGATGAAGGAATCCATTTACATTTTAACCAAGTATAAATATGTCATTATTTATTCATATAATGATCTTAAGATATTTGATACTAGAGTGATCACTCACACTATCCCCTTGAAAGAGGCCTGTAAACCCTTTAGGCAAAGATAGAGACCAGTGAATCCAATGTTGGAACCTCTAATTTATAAGGAAGTAAAGAAAAATAAATTTATATATGTAAGGATAATGTTTCCCATATGGCACTTGACATGGGTTACCAATCGTTTTCTAGTCAAAAATAAGAATAGGGAAATCATACTCTGTGTCAATTTTAGAAACTTGAATAGATCCTCAAAGAAGGACAATTATCTCTTTCCATCCTTAGATGATATCATTCAATTGGTGAGTGGGTCTATAATTATGTAATTTATTCAAGGTTTTTCAAGATATAACCATGTCCTAGTGAATAAGAATGATAAAATGAAAATTGCCTTCACCACCAAGAGGGGAATGTTCATATATAGATGAATGCCATTTAAATTGATCAATGCAAGAGAAACTTTCCAATGAGTAATGGACCATGTGATCCATGGATTAATAGGTAAGTGAAACATTAATTACATGTATTATATAACATTTTTTCTAAAAATAGAAGAGATCACATGATACATTTGGAACAAGTGATGGAATAGTGCAGAAGGTATGACATTTATTTAAACCCCAAGAAAAGTATATTCTATGTAACTAAAGGAAAAATTCTAGGACATGCAATTACCTATGAATTTATTACTATTGACCTTGATAGGATAAATGAAATTTCAAAGGTAGAGATCCCTAATAGAAGAAAAGAGTTGAAATATTTCTTTATCAAGATCAATTTTGTAACAAAATTTATCTCTGGTTTTGCAAAGATTGTAAGACCACTCAATGTAATGATGAAGAAAGACATAAGGATATAATGGACCATTAAATCAAATAAGCCTTTTCAAGACATTAATAATTATATTTTTCAATCTCCTATTTTGATAAGTCTTGATTTTAGCAAAGACTTTTATCTATACTCTTTTGCTTCTAATCATATTATTACCATTATCTTGATGTAGAAAGAGGATGACAAAGAGCACCCTATAATAGTCATGAGAACCAACTTGAAGAAATAAAAACTCAACTATATTATTCTAGATAAACAAGATTATTCTCTAGTGAAGGTGATCAACAAGTTCAGACACTACATCCTAAGGAACAAGATGTATGCCATAATGTTCAATCCAGTTGTCAAGCTGATGCTGGGAAAAAATAAAAATATAGAATGAAGAGGAAAGTGGATGACTAAACTCGAAGAATATTATATAGAAATAAAATCTACTAAGTTAGTTAGAGTCCAAAGTCTAATCTAGCCTATTGCAAATACTGATCCACACATTGATGTTTTATAGGTTGAAGTAGGTCAAGTGCCCAAAGGTGATTGGCACAAGGATATTATCTATTATCAATTTCATGAAGTGTGTCCTCCACACCTTAAAAGGGATAAAAAAGGCCCTCAAGATAAGATCATCTCATTTTATGATCAAAATAGGGATCCTCTATAGGATACATTATGAGGTGATCTATCTAAGATGTGTTTCTAGAGCTAAAGCCACTAAAATCATGGATAATTTCCATGAAAAACTAGGAAGTGGTCACCCTTTAGGGTGTATTACAAGGCACAAAATACTAAGAGTTAGATATTATTGGTCAACCATATTCAAAGGCACCCATGCCCATGTGTGAACATGTCATCATGTTAAGTGTTTGATCAATGAGAGATAAAGGAAACCATGCATTTATAACTAGTGATTGAGGCAAGGCCATTTTTAAAATGGGGTCTTAAATTTTTAGGAGTGATCAATTCTAACTCCTCAATGATACATAAATTTTTACTCACTACCATGAATTACTACACCAGGTAGATTGAAGGAGTATATACTAAGAATAGTAGAGTGATTGACGTCATAAAATTCTTAGATTAAAATATCATCACTCAGTTTGGGATGCCCCTATCTTTAGTATGTGATAATGGCCTAGCCTTTGCATTAGTTAAATTAATTGAATGGGTGTATGATAATCAAATAGTCATTAAGTCTGCTTCAAACTACTACCCTTAAGGTAATGGAGTTACAAAATCTACCAATAAAAACTTGATGAATGCCATTAAGAAATTTTTAGATAATAAACCTAGAGAATGGTAGTCCTTACTAAATTATTCTTTATTGGAATATAGAATGAGATATGAAAAGGAAATCAAGGCATCCCCATTCCTACTATTCTATGGGTAGCAACCTATTTTTCCTAACATGTTGAACCTACCACCTATGAGTTTATGGCTAAGTATATGGAAGATGACAAAAAAGTACAATCTAAAATACTGAACATCAACCAAATGGAAGATGCTAGAGATGAAGCATTAAAGAACTTCAACAAACATCTAGATGTTATAAAGAGATGGTTCAACACATGAGCCAAAGTTAAATCATTTTTCATATCAAACTTGGTCCTACTATGGGACAAGGCCCAAAGAAAAAAGGACAACATGACAAGTTCACTCCTCTCTATATTGGACCATATCAAGTGGTGGAAATACTAGGTGAAAATGCAATCAGGCTTAAAGACCTACAAGGGAATGACTTAACCTTACTAGTCAATGGGTAGCACATGAAACATTACTTCTCTATCACTTTGCCATAAACTCTAAAAATATAGTAAGATTGTTTAGATTTATATTAGGTATGAGTATAGTAGTTTCCTTTCTTGTTTTGCTTCCTATTGTGTTCTTTCCCACTTTATTTCTTTGATATCTTGTTGTGTTATTTCTTGATTTCTTGCTTTAATTTCTTGTTATGTTCTTTCTTGATTTACGCTTGTTTGTTTTTCATTATGTGTTGTAGCTTAGTAATAAGTTCTTTGGACAAGAATTATTTAGCTCAATCTGTATTAGTCTGGTCTTGAAAATGGGAGGAAGGGATTGTTGGTTTTAGATATTGGTTTCCCAATATTTGGAAACCTCTAATAATGTTCTAATTTGGAAAAGCTTGGTAGAGTTAGTTATAAGTTAGTTTCATCATAAAAATCTTAGGTCATTTTAAGGTTGTAATATAGTTTAGATGAATAAACATTTACTTTAACTAGAGTTTGAATTTGTGTGGACCATCACACTACCACTTAAATTCACAAAAAAAAATTCTAGTATAGAACTTTATATTTGAAAGTGAATTACATCTAGACTATGTCTTGACAAAACCTTACACCTGGCTAATTATGGTTCCCAACCATTTTGGTTTATGATTATAGGTATAAAAAATGATACACTAATGAAGTGAAATCATAAACTACCTTCAGATTCCACAAATGGTGATTTAGGTAATCTCTACCAAGGATATAGAAGCGTAGATGGTAGTAGAGCAAGGCCCGGAGTGGAGCCAAATGTATCTCTATTTGGACGATGGATGCTTGGCTAGTATGAGAGTAATGCCCAATCCATCTTCAACTAAGCAAATACTAATTATGTAATATCTAAATAATGCTTAAAATATTTCATGTTTGATATCTTTAAACTTGAAAGTTATCATTTATGAACCTAATGGAAATGGTTAAATAGCCTCAAAGCACACACATAGTATGATTTTCTACAAGATGTAAACTCTATTTCAAGCCTATGGGCTTTCATTAGCTATAAAAAATAGTTTTAATACTAATTGAAGATCACTATAAGATAAATAATTTTTTATTTATCTTTAAATAAAAGATCTAGATTCTAACATTTTACAATGTTTCATTATAGAGGTTACCATTTTTTGATTATCAACATTCCCCTATTACCAGAATGGGGAACCTTATTGATTTAATTTTAAAAATTACCCAAGATGCTAAATATACTAAATAATTTAAATACATGGCTTTGATTTAATTTACCATTACTTGTGTTTCTACAACTTTTGCTTAAGTATTCATTCTATAATAAGGATTAGTACTTAGAAATTTTCAAATTGTTGTGTCTTCTTCAAGTTTTATATGATGATGAATTTTTAACCATGGATAGTTTAATGATGGGAAAACATGATTTTTCTAAGGGAGTGTGACCTTAACCTTTAATTAGCATAAATACAACCAACTTATCTAGATCTTATTAAACTAATATTGTTGTTGTGTTTAAATCATTTACTTTCAAATTTTTTCTTTAAGCTTGTGTTAAGCATGAGATATATCTTTTACTTAATCAAATTCCTTTTTCTTTAACCACTTAATCATAAATTCAATATATTCAATAAAACTCAAAGAAATAACACGCACCACATGAGAGAGAGAGAGAGAGAGAGAGAGAGAGAGAAGAGAGGAGAGAGAGAGAGAGAGAGAGAGAGAGAGAGAGAGAGAGAGAGAGAGAGAGAGAGAGAGAGAGAGAGGAGAGAGAGAGAGAGAGAGAGAGAGAGAGAGACCCAATTTTACATGGAAACCCAAAGTGGGAAAAACAATGGAGAATAATCTCAAGTATATAAATGAGCACCAACTCAAGTTAAAAATTTCACAAGTACCAATTTTTAGGAGAACAACCCCATTTCTTGAGCACTAACATTTCAATTATTCATGAGCATCCACCCATAGGAGCACCAACCTCTCTTGTGTATAAAACACCAACTATCTCTTAATGTTTCTTTCTCAACAAATGATAGCACATTAGTATATCTCTTATATTTTCTCTACTTTCCTCTACTCTTCTTATCTAGATAAAATAATTTTCTTCCATAATACAAAATGGCTTCCCAAGCTTCCTTTTATAGCTTTCTAAATGACCTTTGGCATTCACCTTTGCATGACCCTTTGAATTCTTTCTTTGTCTTTACCTAGTGACTCTTTGAATTCCTCAAGGTGACCCTTCATGGAGAAATGCATAATTTTCATCTTTTGTCTTTAGTGATGACTCTTTAGATTACTCAAAGTGACCCTTCATGGAGAAATTCATCCTTTTATTCTTTTATCTTTAGTGATGACTCTTCAACTTCTTCATGGGCCCTCTTTTGTCTTTATACAACCAAAAATATATTTGTTAATATTTAATTAATATTAACACACTTTTAGCCAAGATATAAACATTAAAAACAAATTTAGACATTAAATGATAATTTGACATCAATTAAAATATTTACAACATCTTGTTTAAATTTACTTAAGATAGGTAATGACGTCTTTGAAAAAATAACTTAGTTTCTCACTTAACCTCAATATTTCAAATTAAAGTTGTAGCTTATGACACCTTATGGGATGTCAAAGTTCAAATTATAGATTAAAATGGATAGGTGTTGACCTTATCAAGCTTTGTAATTCCTTAAATATTCATCACACCCTATACACAATACATGGAGTAAACCTACCGAGTCCATGAGCTATGTGGCATCATCTAGAGAGATCGTGAGGAAGCTAGCCATTGGAATTCAAATCCTAGGGATACATGTTAGGATCTTAGCTTCTACAAGAAATCCCATTCAATCTGAGCCATTATGCATCCCACCATAATGTTTAATCCTATAATATACCACCATGTGTCTCATCGATAACCAGTCAGACTTGAGCAACCTTTTGAATCGATGTGTGTCCCCTTAGATTTATCTAAGGCTAATGCATGTTCATTCCATGTTATATCAATCAAAATATCATGAGACCTCACAGGTTATCCATATTACTTTCCTTGAGCCATCTAATCAAGGTTTAATGATATATAATTTTACAAGATGGCTTTCAATAATGACACTTGGAAAAAGAGAAAATAAGATCCTACGAGAGCAACATGTGTCATCTTTGGGCCTGTGAAATGACACCACATGTCATCCCCATGTTATTTATATTTAAGATCCATGACATCAAATATAAAATGGATGCATATCTTCACTTTATCCACATTATTAGCACCAATTTACTGATAGTTTTCCAAAAGACCTTTGAGAATGACACCTGGAAAACAAAATTCTTATTTCCTACAAGAGCAACACATGACATTCCCACAACCAATCAAAACAAAAAGGAACCACTTGAGAGATCATTATAAATTAAAATATGTCAAGTGGCATGATGAAGATTATTCATCTCAAAAATATTCATTCCAATTCCATAAGGTAATTAAAAGGTGTCACATGTTTGAATTTTGAGCTAACTAAGTAGTTTAGTCATATTCAGGACCCGTGAGTACCTAGATGGATCTAAGGTGATAGACACATGTCAAAAGGTGGAAATATTTAGATTTAAATATAAAATTTATGGAAAATAAAAGGTGAATTAAATATAAATTTTAATTTTGGTGTAATTAATTTCCAAAGGTAATAGTTTGAAGATTGTTTCAAATATATGCAAAGTTAACAAACTCGCCATTAATACAACATGAAACATGATTGCCATCAACCTTGAATTAATAAAGGTGGTCCTTAAATATTCTACTCAATTAGGATATTATTCAAAATTTATACACATTTTATCTCTTTTTTTTCTTCACTCTCATGGTACAATAAAGCTCAAGCTATTTGTAAACTACACTCCAGACTGCCATGGTTGAAGTTTGAAAGTTGTAGGAGGATACCAAAAAGACATTGATTAATACCTAGAGTATTGGAATATATGGAATAATCAAGACACTCCACTCTAATTAAGATAATTTATTTCATATATTATGACTTTCTATTCTAATATGGTATTTCCATTGTCTTCAAAGACACTGAATTCATTCTCAAGGCCATATCATCTAGTGAAATGTACTATAGAAGAATATATTTAAATGTGGAAGTAACTAGGTGTATTTATGAGTAGGATACCATGCCTCATATATTATAATTGTATTTATATATCTTATCTATCAACATAATTATCATCCATAAGGTTTTAGCTAAGCCAGAGATCATGCCATATACTGACCTAGTTTATGGTATCTTTGGGAGGTCAAGATGTGAGAATGAGTTATAATCAATATCCCAAGGGATGTTGATTTATTTCATATAAATTTTGATATTTTATATATATTATTACCTTCCCTCCCCATAGATAGAGTATATCTAAGTCATCCTTAACAATTGGTATGAGGTGCATACCCTAGAGAAGGACTTGGCATCATGGGTAACTAACCCAAAAGATCTATTCTCATGGATCATCAAGGAAAATTTATCATCCATAAATTTAGGAAATGATTTAGGATTGTATTTTCCCTCTTTAATAGACAATTTTTCAATCCACACATTGAATATGTATACATAAGGACTATTCCATTATTATATATCATCTTAGAAGACCAACATATTCTCCCATTTGGGGAAATTAGTAGCAACAATTTGGTATATGTAATTCAAGACACCTTTAAGAATGGTACCCTATTTTTCATGATGAGTTACTTACTAGATTAAATCTATAAAACTATATAATTGGGTCAAAATTCATGGTCCCTCAAATGATAATAGGTTGTGCCTCATCTCTTATTTGTAATGCACATTCACATATTTATGAATAACATTAGAGTAATTATATAAGAATTATACCCAATAGTATAAAAATCAATCACTTAATGTGAGATATAAATGGTCCACTTATAACTAAATAAAACTTTTAGAAACATGGGTAGCTACTAGTTATGCCTAGACTACATATTCATCTAAATAGAGGGAGTGATGGTGGCTCCTCTTATATTACCAAGGTATGTGATAATGAAGCTGGTAGAAGAATAAATGGCTTATCAACTTATACATGGATTTGATGGATTCTTAAAAAACAATAAGAAGATACCCCCCCATAAGGTTCCATAAAAAACTAGGAGGGACTAGGATCACCAAGTGGCATGACATTATTTTAGCTGTAAGGCATATGGACTCATACCTATTGCCTAAGGATTACTTCAAACCTTAGTATCCTAACAATGTCATTGCCAATCATCTATTTAGATTTAATAAAGATGTATTAATGGATTACAAGCATCAATAAGAAGTTCATCAATGGATATATAGATATGATATGAATGATGAGGTGATACTCAATAATGTTGTAGGGAAGAACATAGAGCTGGAAATGAGACTAGATAGAGAGAAGAAGAAAGAAGATATTGTTAGGTCTCATCCACCACCAACTCATGGGAATATGTTTGATGTTGATTATGATGAAGGGTGGGATGAATAAGAAGAAGAAAATTTTCCTCTTGTTAGGAAAATGCCATGTATACCTCCACTTCTTTCCACTTTAAGTGGTCAGAGCCTACTTTTGAGATTTAAGAAAGGAGGATCTAGTAGCCAACCTAACCCCTCCTAAGGGCCCACATTGATCTATAAATCTACCATGGGAGTAGTTATCCAAATCCTAGATCAACCTAACCCTACTACCATTGACCTTGAATAATTTTAATAAGGCATTGAGCTCTATATGAAAGAATTATAGGCATTGATTATGAGGAACATCAAGAAGGACTACAAGAGGAATAAGGATCCCAAAACCACCATGAGAGGATAAATAACACCTCCATTATATCTTTAAGTGACTGATGCTCATACCACACTTTAGGATGTCTTTGGAGCATAATATCCCAATTTAAGTACCTTACCACTACCTTCTTTCCTAATTGTGAGTACATTTTCTTCTACTTTTGCTTTTGTTTCTACACTTGCTCTTACCAACATTATTTCCCCATTGGCTCCAATGTCATCATCCTCTATAAATACCACTTCCCAACCTTTAATTAACACTAGTATGATCCAAACTAGAATTTCTTAGGGATTATCTATCCACCACTTCATTTCCCATGCCACTTCCAATATTTCACCTCCATCAATTTCCCAATGCACTAGTGCTAATCAAGTTATAGGTTCCACTCCTTCCCAAGAAACCACAAAAAGTGCATCACTTGTCATTGGTTCCCTTACATCATCAAGGCCATTAAGACCTATTTAAAAATTGTTCACATTCTTAAATCCATCTTTACCTAAATACCTATTTAATATCACTATGGCTACAAAGGTGAGTGTGCCTCCTAAGTTACCATCATTTATCCTAGACATGGGCCCTAAAATATCTCTATTTGGCACATTTTGGAAAATAGACCCAACAATATTACCACACATTCGTTCTAAAACCTTAGCGTTTGCCTCAACTTAAGCATATCCATTATATCCACCTCCAATAAAGTTAACACATATTTATACCCTAAATTAGGTTAGAGACATTATATATACAAGAAAAGAGAGGCCTTAGGTTATCCTCTCTACACCACAAATTGGGATGAGATTTGATGTTGCTATAGACATAATGAAGAGAGTGGTGAGGAGGTATGTTGATCAACCCTAGTCTAGCTCAACTATGTCCCATGAAAGTGGAGTCCCTCTTCACTTGTATAAGGAAGAGGAAGGCTAAGACAAATTAGGTGGTTGAATATGCAAAGGACCCTATATCCACCAACCAAGATAATGTAGAGTCTACAATGGCCTTAATGAAAGGCATGTAATAGGAGATGAAGAGACAAAGAGAATAGGCATTTCCCACAATACTAAGTAACAACACAATCTAGGTAATTAATTCAATTATTAATGTCTTCAATCTATACAAAGTCATGAAGAGGAGGTAGGAAGATGGGAATTTTCAATACAAAGTGGTCATTAAATTTGACCAAGAACTTGCACTCTATGATGCCAAGTTGGAAAACTTGGCTAGAGTTGAAAGAAGCAACAAGTTCCTAGACTTCAAGGTGATACCACTTCAAGATATCACCCTAGCATAGACCATATTGATGAAAAAATTAAGGATATAAAGGAGGTGGATATATCAGTTAAGGATGAAATTGCATCCCTAGAAAAGATAGATTTCAATATTTCCCTCTTGTTGAAAGATGTTATGGTCACTAGGGTGACCAAACTTGATGGTACCTTCATGGATAACCAAGATTTAGGGATCAGATGAAGATAGTTATTTCCAAGTTATATAAAGACATAAATAATTCCAAGATGGCCACTGATGTAATGAACATTGTGGTTTTTTATAACTAAAGGATAGAGAGGGGCAAGGCCATTGAATAAGCACTAAGGCCTACACTTGTAGAACATGACAAACTCATTCAAGAAACACCTGATTTATTTTGGCCCATGATCCTAGATTTCATTCAAATTGACCAAGATTGCCTATCTTGAAAAAAAATGGACGAAGGAAGAGGAAAAAAAAATAAAGGTTTCAACAATAGACATCTCAACAACCTCCTCTACAACCTTAAGGAATATTCCACTTTTTTTTGTTATTTGAATTTAGAATATTCCATTGTATTATGTGCAATTTTATCCACTTGGCCATATTTAGGCATCTATAATGGGACCACTTGAACTTGTATAGATGTACTTGAGGCATATATATAGGGGTATTCCCCCTCATTGTAATTAGGAACAATTATTATAGAACTAATACAAGAGAGTTAAGAATTTGAAAGATTGTTTGTGTGATTTATTGTGTATTTGTGATTTTTGCTTCTCATGCTTTTAGAGAGTTAATGGTTCCTTTGATAATAAATAATTTGAAAATAACATAAATATATTCATCTTTTAGTTTGATTTTAACACTAGGCTAATAAATCTACTAGTATATGTGCTCTGTTTTCATCTTATTTGAAATTGAATGTGCTTATGCAATTTACTTTGAATGAGTAATTCTGTGCAATGTATTATTTTAGATATATGCATTTCCTTTCCTTTGAAGCTTCTACTTTGTTTATTTATATTTTAGTAATACATTAGAGTTGTTTAGCATTAGTTTTATATTTTTTTGTCATAGAAATTAGAAGAATTGGCACTTTTGATCATCTGAAACAAAGTTTATTTTCTACCTTACACTTCTTACCTTTGATATACACCATGAATCACTGTAATTTATTTCATTCTATAAATATCCATGGTTTTTATATTTTTGGTAAATAAATGGGAAAGTTATAAATAATCACATAAAGATTAATAGAAAATAAAGTGTCATTGTGTACAATTTGAGGTCCCTACAACAAGGTCTACTTGTAGACTTATAAGTGGTGACCATATCTCTATGATTGTGCTATTTCCATTAGTAGTTGTGTAAAAAAATCAATCCCCATGTCTTTTATGACTTAAAATTGAGTTCATTACTTTCCCCCCATTCCCTAGTGACACAAGGAACACATTAGGTGTATCAAAAATATTGTGTTTTAAGGGTTGACCAAAAATTACTTGAAAGTGTTATTAGATTATTGGTAGGATTTCACCTATATTTCCTTCACCACTCTAAACTATAATATCATCCCAAACTAATTATTTTAGAATAATTTCACTCTTTTAATGAATACAATCTCTATATTTTGTAAAAAGGTCTCTTCTATGTTTAATTTTATTTCATCTTCATGTTTAAGTGATCAACAATGCTAGGTTAATTATATTAACACTTTCTCATTCTATGTATGTCATGATTATAATTTACTTAGTTATTATAATCTATGAGTGAGTTTTTTCAATTATATTTTGGTAGTGTTGATAATTTGTATGCCCAATTGAAAATTTTCATATGGCATTTATGTGCTTTTGATAATAAACTGTTAGTACTCATCATTAGTAGGATTTCACATTGAAGACATACTCTCAGTTCCCTCAAACTCTCACAATATTTTTTATTGGAGCTAAAACTTTAATGAAACTTGGTCTATAGTGGTATAACTATGGTAGAGTCACTTAGTTCAATAACCATTGGGTTGATCTCATTTTAGACCTAGAGGCTTCCCTTCTTTGCCTTATCCTTCCCTATCTTTTATGTTTATTTAGTATATCTAAAATCTCCCTTTTCCCCTTGTGTATAGAAAGAATAATCCCAAAACTCAATTATTTATAGCTATTCTCAACCTGTGTGAAGTATAATATATTAAACTTCTAATGATAATAGTGCATCTCTTGGACACTATTCATGTAGACTCTATTTTTGAAGTCTAATACCCTTATTTATGCCATGGGATGATCCCGTATCAGTCTTAAAATGCAAGATGAAAATTCATAGTTGTCTCCATCTTCCCCTTTCAAGTAATGCCTAATCTCATGGGTGTCTCATGATAAGGAGTATATTAGAGAGAACAACAATATGAAGGTAGATTAAAGCTAATAAAACATGAAACATACTAAATCAAGATGTCAAGTATTCAAATTATATGTAAATCAAAATGTAAGACACACTAAATGAATTTGATAAGCACGTAAAACAAAATGGTCAGAAAAGTAGGATATAAATATCAAGATTGATAGTTATTTTTATGACTAATCATGGTATGGGGGTGTTAGGAATATATTGTGAGGAAAGCTTGGTCCTATCTAAGATCTTACATTGAAACTCAAAAAAAAAAAAAAAAAACCCTATGAGGTAGGTGATATTATTGGGGATATTTTTAAGAAATAAGGAGATGTTTATGAGGAAGGCCTAGGTTAAGCATGAGATATACTGAGAGGGGGGGTGAATCAGTATATCATATATCTTATAAACTTTCACTTAATCAAATTCCACTTAACCATATATTCAATATATGTAATAAAAATGAAACAATAAACACCACACAAGATAGAGAGAGACACCAAATTTAACATGGAAACCCAATGTGGGAAAAACCATGGAGAAAAATATTAAGTATATGAATGAGCACCAACTCAAACTAAAATATTCACAAGAACCAACTTGTAGGAGCACCAATAACTTTGGTAAGCACCAACATAGCAACTAGTAGTGAGCACCAACCCACAGGAGCACCAACCCCTTTGCTGAGCACTAACACAACAACTATTCACGAGAACCAACCCCTATTGTCTATACCACAAAACTATCTCTCAATTTTTTTCTCAACAAATGATAGCACATTACAATATCTCTTTATTTTCTCTCCTTTGCTCTTCTAATCTAGATATGAAAATTATAAATCATGTTCTCTTCTACACAATATAAATGGATTCCCAAGCCTTTATTTATATCTTACCAAATGACCTTTGGCATTCACCCTTTTTGACCCTTCAATCCTCATGGAAAATGATTCCAAACTTGAATGACCCTTTGAATTCTTGCATTTGAAAAGTCACATGGTGACCCTTCATGAGCAAATGCATACTTTTCCTTTTTGTCTTTATTTTGGTGACTTTTCATATTCCTTAAAGTGTCCCTTCATGAAAAATTGCACCCTTCCTCTTTTGTCTTCACTTGGTGACTCTTAGAATTTCTCAAGATGGCTCTTCATGGGAAAATGCATCCTATTCCTCTTTTTTCTTTACCCCATGACTATTTAACTTCTCCATGGGCCCTCTTTTGACTTTATACAACCAAAAACATATTCATTAATATTAAATAAATATTAACACACGTTAGCCAAGATATGAACATTAAAAACACCATTAAATGCTATGGGGCCTTTATCACTAGTAATGCTAGACCTTTGACATCAATGACAATATTTCCAATAGTTTGAGTTATTATAATGCAAATCATAAAATAAAACTATAGGGGTATAATCAGTTAACAAAATATATTATTAAAGGAGTAATATTAGTATTTTTATTATGAATTATGGAGTGGAAAAATTATGACATAGGTTTTTGTAATTAAACATTAGTAGGCTTGAGACATACTAGGTAAATAAGGACATACTAAGAGTCTAGTGGATGCCAAATGCATAAGGTATTTGTTCACATTAAGCACAAATATTTATGGTAAAATAAGTGTAGTACTAGGATAAACTCATGAAGGTTAAATATATAATTAAAATAAAATAGACATACCTTTCCACATCGTGTTCTTCATTCCTTAAGATCCCTTATAGAGTTGTCGGTCTACTACAAGGATTGGATACTTACGTGAGAAAGTAACACTAGTTATAATTTTAAAATATCTTATCCCAATCTACTGGCCTACTATACCCTAATGGACCTTGTCTCTATTTTGAATCCAATTTTGGAGTTTAATCTTTGATTATAAATAAGATATGTGCTTAGATATGAATCATGTCTTTTGGTGTGATTTTGACTCTTGAATGTTTAGTTTTGCATTTTTATCATTGCCTTTTGTTTAAATGATTTATATTTTAAAATTTTATGTATTTTTGTATTCCTTCTTCATAAAAATTTGGAATAATCAATTATGAATTAAATAAGTGACAAACAAAAATTAGCTTTATGTTTTGGTTATAAGAGACAAAATACCTAGATATATAGACATGTTTTTCTAAACAATTAGGCTTGCCTAAAAACTAGCATGTGATCTCAAGTCTTAACCATATGTGTGTTTAGTATGAAAATGGAATAAATGGGTATATATGTATATCAAAATATATCTATGTATGTAGTGATAAAATGATAATTATGCTTGTTAACTGACCATATAATGATAAGATAGGATAATCAAGGGTGTGATATTTTTTAAAACCATTTCACATTAATAACTATCTTATTTTAGATGTTATAAAAAGCATAAGAAAAATTAAACCATGAAAAATAAATTAAGTCATGATAATAATATTAATTAATGAGATATTAATTTTAAATCAAAATATGTGAAAGAGAAATTAAAATATGAAAATAAAATAATCTATGAGACATGCAAATAAGCAAAACATATATCTATATATAATCATAAATAAAACACAAATAATATAATAATGTGATATAAAAACATAATTTGTTCATAAATATCACTAAAAATATCATCCATAACATTTGATACATCCTTTTAGAATTGAATTTTGATGTTAATTAGAGTCTCATCAATCTTTGCAGAAAGTCCTGAAAATACTTCTTTCCATATTGTCTCTAAAGAAAAGGTAGGTATACTAGAATAAAAATGATGATCATGAGGTAACTCATGTGTGGGATACTTAATGCAAGAAAATGTGTCAAAATGTGAATGGTATATATAGATCTATGTAAAGGTATAGGCTTCAGATAAGGAGGATACTTTATCCATGAATGACCAAAACATGAGGCTGAGATGATTAAGGTGTATGTTGTGGAAAATCCTAAAAATGATGTTGAATAACTCAACATATATTATTATGGTATGTATTACACTGATGCCAAAGACAAAAAACTTCCCCATATTGGGTAATGTATTATAAAATTACCTTAGGAGGTGGTAGAATCTTATATTTTGGATATGCTATGGATAGATGAAGTGTATCAATGTATTTCATGAGTTGTAGGTAATTTATAGGATAATGGTTATGTGTACCATGAAATAAAAAAAGTACATCTAGTAGAATATGATGAAGGTAATTTATAGGATAACATCTTTAGAGGAAGTAAGTTGGAGAAATCATGGAATATACCAAACAATTAAGGTCATGTCATGACATAGTCCATAAACATACTCTAAAGAGGATCATCAGTGACTAGATGATAGTGTGTGTGCACTTCATCTTAGACCTATGAACATTAAATGAACTAACATCAAGTACTATATCAATATATGGAACTACAGGAAAATAACTAAGATAATGTTGTAAAGAAGAATAATATCAAATTATCTCTACATTTTTAGATTGAGTGAAGCCATATAAAAAAGGGGTTTTATATAAATAATAAACATCATCATTATTAGGATTATAAAGGTTAATAGTAAATGCATCAATGATTTTATAAGTTGAAGTGGCATGGTGAATGGAATTATTAGTTTTTTCTAAGGTAATAATAATTTTTTCACATGGTTTTTGATGATATTGAGGTCATAAATAAGTACGTAATTGAGAAATTATGTTAGGAGAGAGATTAGAAGTTTTGATTTTTAAAATTATCTCATCTGGTTCATCATCATTTGAAAAAGGTTAGGTGGTATGTTTCCTATTAATTCAAGATGACCATTATAGCCTATAGTAGAGTTGATAGGATAATTAAAACAATGTGATTCATCAAATGGGATGATAGGTAAGGGTTCAAGGGTGGGTATTTTAAAAACACCTCTTTCTTCTAATTGTTTAAAAGTCCAAGGATTCATGTCTCCTTCAATATTTTATATAACACCATTATATAAAAATTTAACACATTGGCATGCTGACAAAATGACTACTCTCATGTGATGTGCCCAAGGTCAAATGAGTTAGATATTGTAAGAGAGTGGAAAGTTAAATATCATGACTTTAACATGTACCTTAACTAGAGGAACCATGATAGGGATACAAACAAAACCTAATGGAGTAATTTGTCTTTGCTCATATCCTTGGCTTGTAATTTTTGTGGATTTAAGATTGCATTTAGAATATCCAATTATTTTAAAGGGAAACGACATAAATTTCTTATCCTTCATCACTTAAATCATGTTTGACTTAGATAACTCATATTTGTACACTAATTACTAATGATGGGTCATCTACATGAATCAATATCTCATCAAGAATCATGAAAGAGATAGGAAATTTGAGTGAAATAAAAGTGTCCTCTATTTCATCAGTGTGGATAGACATTTTTTTACACTATTGAAGGATGTTATCTTTAGATCCTAATAAGGTATCTTATTTCCCCATAGGTGGAGGATAAGGGATGTTAATTTAAAATAATAATTTCATTACCTAATTATGATGAAGATGAGAAGTTATCATAAGTTATAATAAATGAATTTAATCATAACCCATTAGATAATTATTGGAAAAAGGTGCATAATATTACAATAAATCTTTTTAAGGTGGGTAGGAATTGCATTAAAATCTATGTTGATAAGGTATGCTTATTTTAGGTTTCATTAAGATAGGTTGACTAATTTTAGGTGTTTTTGATATGTTAGTGTTGGTAATTTGGCCTATAAAGGACAAATTCCAATCCCTGTAGTTCAAAACTTTCTAGAATCCTATCAATAACCCTCTGTAAGCTGGTCAAACATGTGAATTTTGTTCTAAAAGGTAAATTTTTGGTGGTTAAATGTAAAAATTCATGTTAAAAATTTAATTAATCATTTTAAAATGTATTTAAATATGTTTAAATATATTTCTATATCATAAGTCCAAAGTATTATAACTTGAAAAGTGTTTAAATGCATATATAAGCCTAAAAAGACCCCATATGAACTCCCATGTGTCAATTTCACTTACTAAAAGATGTAAAAAGATAAATTATTTGTTTTAAAATATAAAATAATATTTTTAATCCTTTTCATACATAAAAAATTGTGGTGGAGGTCTTTTATTTCAATAGATGGCCAAAAAGAAGCCATTTTCACCCATTTCACAAAGAGAAGTATGGATACGTACAAAATTCCATATGGTATAAATTTGAAATAGGAATCATAGTAAATATCAAATATTAATGAATAATTCTAGGGTAATTAGTGGCCATACAAGCTCAAAACCATTCACCTCTAGGTAATTGACAACTTTACACATAGTGACCTGCTTACAGGTTTCCTGATGGAATGGATTACAGGGTGAAGATATAGGTCTAAATTTTGAGTTGTATAAAATAGAATCAGAAGGATTATTCATGGATTAATTAGTTATATAATTATATTCTCCATATTAATGAACCATTCATTTCAAATAATGATAATTTATGTAGTTTTGCATCTATAAAGGTAACCAATTTTCCTCAAATTCTCCTCACCAGGGCATCATTTCAAGAAAATTCCTATTTTTAGAAATTATAATGAACCTAAGCTAAATTATCATGGATTTATTTAGGTATTTTTAACATTTGTGATGGTCAAACAAATTATATTTGATAGGAGGATTTTAATTCTATAGTCTATGAGCTTCAAAAGTGAATTGTATAGTCACGGAGGGAGAAGGAAGCCTAACATTTTCTTGAATTTGTGTTTACAGGGTCTATTTTATGTTTTTTTTTTAATTTAAGAAATAATCCTAAAAACGTATCCAAAAATCCATCTCTTGATCCATATTTATGCTATCAAAGCTCCTCAAAAGGACTAGTTTAGCATATTTTAAGGAAAACTAGTATTTTTGAGGTTTTAGTATTGTCCTAGGTTTCAATATTATCATCTTGCCCTCCTCCAATTGATTATAACATGGTATATCAGGTATATTATGGTTAAATTCTTACTTAATACTCATAAATTTTCCTTTACATGATCTCATAGTGTCCTTTACCACCTCCATTTCACACACCTTTAACCTCACTATCGTAAACAACCATTTCTAATTATTTTCAAGATTCTTTGTCACCTTCCATCGATAGTTTCCATTCCCCATCCATCACCACCCATAAATTCACCTCCATCCCATAATCCATCTCATGAGAAGGATAGGATAGCTAAATGGGAATCATGGAGATGAAAATAGGTCATACACTCTAAGATAACATCATATTCAACCAAGACATGATGACCTATAGCCATGATAGCTTGTGGATGAGATCAAGTCCAAGCCTAAGTCAAAGAAAGAACATGAAATAATATGAGAGACTCAAGGTCTAATATCAAGGGATATAATACATTTTAAATAGTTTAATAGGAGTCTTTGAAGTTATTTGATGTCATATATAGGCTATCCATATAAATGGTACTATAAAAGTCACCCTATAATATGCATAAGATGGAGGGTCATGCTTTGGAGTCTTCAATGGGTTTTAAATTTTTAAAAGGTTTTTATGATTAAAAATTAATCATAATATAATTAATAACACCTAAGAATATACATCAAGAATTAACTACAATTATACAAAAAGTGACTTGCAGTCATGTTTACAGACCTGTGGTAAACTTAGGGGATTTTAAACACAAAGATTATGAAGATTTTTTTGCTAATGATAATGGTTCATGATGGTTTCATGAAAATTAAAGGTTGTGAGATCAATTTAACAATGTAGATAAGTTTATAAAAACTCATTCTATAGTTAAGTAACCTACAACCAACCCTTAGTGCAAGCTACAACCAAGGGTGAGGAGTATGAATGATTTTGAAGAGACTTTCATAGCACAAAGTCTTAAAGAGAGGGACAATTGAGTTTTGATATCATGAAATCATTTCAAGAAGGAATATTTATTTTCTCACCATTCACAATTATTTTTTTCTATCATATCTCGCCATGTCATCATCACTTATAGCCCTAGTCCATATATGGGTGAATCAACAAAAAAAAGTCAAGTCTATGTGGGAGGAAAGAATATCTTCAAGGGTAAGAGTGTGATGATGAAATAATGAGGTTAAACAATGAAATCATGAGGTTAAACATGATCTATCACAGAGATATATATAGGTTTGGTTTTTTCATAAAATCCATTTTAGGAATAAGAATTTATACACACTCAACCACCTTAGATGCATCTATAACTAGCTAAGATTGATGAAAACACATGCCTTTTGATGTTAACATGACATCAAGTCATCAATGAAGTTAATAAATTAAGGGAAGGATTATCAATAATATCATATTAAATTCAATTAATTTAAATTAAAAGAGGTAGTAATATGATGGTATTTTATGTTTTAAAAATCCTATAGGCCTAAATTCAAATGAACCTACAATGGGTAGGGGTTTTGAAGAATATTAAGGTCTTTTAAGACTACAAAGAGACTAAGTGGTAGAAAAAATACATAGAATTATAATATAGAGTGGATAAAAAGTGGGAGACAAGTATCAACATAGGTTTAATTTTTTTAAGGGTTAAGGAAGCACAAAAAATAATGACCTAAAACTAGCCCTAAGAGCAAGGATACAATGCACTAAGTGAACTTGTTATTGACAAGACCTCAAGGGTTTAAGACATGTTAAAATAAGTATTTAAATCTTGTTTTGAGATCATATTGGTAGGCATTTTCCATCATCATACCAATTTTTGCCTTGTCACACTCTCTAAGCACTCCAAGTCTACCATTGTATATACAAAGGACATTACATTGCTACAGTCAAACACCTTTAGAAGGTCTACAATCAAAAGAGGGGGTTAGTGACATAAAAGATATTTTATTATTTAAAATATGTCTCATAAAATAAAAATTTATGAGTCATATAATATATTTTTAAGGGATAAAAACACCTATTTCTATAGTCCTTTCACCCTTGAATACTCACCTATAGTCACTAGGCAAAATCCTATAGGCCACATGGGACAATTAGGTATTTTATAGGAAATAAAGTTTAATTTCATGAAAGGAGTAAAAAATATGATGAAATGACACTAAAAGGTCATGAAATATGTGAAATAAAAGATTCAACATAACCAAGGTTCAAAATAATGCACCTATAACCCTCTCATAACACATAGTGTTATTTTTGAAGGGAGTCAAGAGGGGTTTCCATGATAGAAGAAAGGAGTTCCATGAAAATATCCATGTACATGGAGATAATAAATTATAATTAGGTTAGATAGTTATATAAAACTCAAAATAAAACATATAGGTATTTTTTAACCTATAAATTGTCACCTACATCCATTATGGGGCTTGAGGTATGTTTTCAAGCTAGAATGTAGGTTGATACTACAAGGGAGGTCAAATGATGAGACTTGTTTCAAGAAACACTTCAAGATAATGATGTGATTTTTAGGATTAAATAATATTATGAGGGTTATACAAGAAAAATATATTCAAATTCACCATAAGGAGGTAGCCTACAACCATACAATAGAGATCAAGACCCAAAACATAATAATATGCTTGCAAGATGAAAGGTCAAGAGAATTCAAGTCAATGGATGACGTAGGAGGTGATTATGAATATAATGTGACCATTTACATCTTAAATATTTTTAAAGAGAACCAAAAAACTATTTTATCATGACATAAGGGTGTAGCACATAGACTTGTACAGATTTTGACCAGTTAAGAGGCCTAAAACTTTGTGTTGAAGAGTAAAATAATAAAGAAGGAGGTGGTTTAAATATATTAATTAGTAAAAATATTTTATAATAACCAATTAAATATGTAATTTCCACTAAACATGATCAATTATAATTAATATCTACCTACAATAGTGTATACACAATCATATAAGGCCAAAAAACTTACTTGAGGAGGTACAAAGTGACATAAGCACCATGGAGGATTACAAGATAGATAAATAAGGGTAAGATAAATAAAATGAGGTTGATTGTTACCTAATAAAAGTTTATAAAGATTTATCTAAACCCAAATTCCATGGTAAAACACCAAAATATAGTCCCACTCAAACATAAGAGCATGTCTTGAAAGAAATGACAAGTTTGAGGCACCTACACATGGAATTAAGACTTGAAAATTGGTAAACATAATAATTGTGACCAAAAAAATAATAATAATTCCATTGGATAGGTATTTTTACAAGTGAAATTCCCCACTTTTTTATTATAGTCATCAACATCTACTTTCAAGGTCACCATTAGTGTACATAAGCTTATAGAGAGGTTTAAGGTGTAATACGATGGTTATAACTTCATTATAATGTTTTAAAATAATTGGAGGATTTAATTTAGTCTTAATAAACATTTTAAAATGTGATAAAACTACCTTACCTATGCAAACCATTCCCATACATGCTAAATTAAGAAAGCAAGCTTGTAGGCCAAGAGGCATTTTGGACATTTCAAGAAAAAAGGCACTTTAAGGGTGATATAATGACATGTAAAGGCCAAATTATGATTATTTTATGTATGGAGAAGTAATGGAAGAGTAGATTTTATTCTAATGAATGAATTTAAATTCTATAGTTTCAGACACCCTTCTAAGCCACTTGATCAAATGCTCGTATATTTCACCACATGAAGAGTTTGGACAAGCAATATTATAATTATTTTATGACCCCTATGAAATTATAATTCATGAAATTTTAGGATTTTTGAGTTTATTTTATTTATAAATAATTGCTAAGAGTGTGGGTAGTCTAGAATGCAAGCAAAACACTAAAAATAAATTTTCTTCATGTGATATATTCTCATATCTTTCACATGGAAACCCAATATTTTAAGGAATTTTTAGGGGTTTAGTGTAATAAAAATTCATTTAAATAAGTTTTTATTTGGATTTTTGTGCTTCATGAATCATCATTTAGACAATTGAGCTCTAAAACCCTCTCAAACCCTCATAGTGACTAGTTTTGAGAAAAGTGGATTTTATTTACATAAAAACCTCATGGATAAAACTAAAACCTATTAAAACATAAATTAAACTTATATATGATTCCATTAATTATAATTTTATGTATGGATCCATGTTTATTAGGGCATAAAACAAGTTTTTTTTGGAAAAAACATGGAAAATGAGGTACAAGGTAGTTTACATGAATCCAAGTTGTGTAGATTGAATCCTGAGACCTTTTATTCATCTTAAAATATTAGTATGGTCTAAAATATTCTTGGAATTTACCCTAATATCTCCTTGAAAATAGCCACTCTACAAAAATTTCAAACAAAATTGACTTAGTCAACAAGTTTGACTAAGTTGCAGGTGTCTCTTCATCAGGAGGGAGATATTTAATGAAATGGAAGGTTAATTCAAGTCTAATGTCATAATTTTTTCATGTTTTAAAAAAAAATATTATAGGTTATATGGATTTCAAATGCAAAGTGTAGGCTACTAGGCCTAATTGGCCTAGTAGTCCTAATTGGTGAAACAATCGAAGTTGAAATTAGTGCTAGAAAGTTATATAAGAGTTATTTTGGACTTACAACATTGCATAAATACCCTTAAAGTGGATATTTTCATTCACTTTTAGTCCTCAAATTCTATTTCATGAAATAATATCTCAAAGAGAAGTTAACTTGTCTTAAACTACCAAATCATCTTCAATTGACTATTTGACTATTTTCATGCACATTTATTGATTTTAGGACTTATATTCAACTTAAACTCAATTCAAGTAAAGTTTAAAACTAAATAATTGGATATGATTTCAATTTTAAATTTTTAGATTTGTCTGAGTTCATGTGTCCTACACCTTAGATCATTTTAATGTTAGTCTAGGTGTGAAGGAGTTTTAGAGCCAAATCTATCAAGCCTTCAAGTAGGCTGTTATCTAGGTTTCTAATAATTTTGACATGCCCAATGGGATGCAAATTCAGACATTGGAGTACATAATTTGTAACATATTAATATTTAGATCTAGTTTTAGTACTCCTATGGTCCTTATCTTAAGGTAAAAGTCATATTCTTGTTCATAGATTCAATTATTTTTATGTATCTTCTAATTGGATATGGCAGAAAATAAAGCATATTATGATCATTTTACTTATTATCTATAGCCCTATTTACTACCACAATTATAGTATAATATATATGCATCTCATCCTCACCTAAATGAGCCATATCCATTCAAAAATAAACCACCCTTCCAAAACTCTCTGAATTTTCATGAGGAGATGGAGGAAATGAAGAGGGTAAACCAAATGATTGTTAAAGAGATATTAGCTTAAAAATAAGAGAAATCAGGTAATCAATATTAGTTTCAAAGGTTAATACCTTTTATTATCACAAATAAATATCTATGGATTCCAATTCCATCATAGTAAGAATTTATCCCAATCATGCCTCAATTTGTAATACTTTCAATATTAGAGGCTCCTAAACCCAATTTTCCAACTTGAAATCAAATATAGTGGTCAGGCATAAGTTTACATGATGAAATTGATCCTAAAGTCACTATTTTCATTCATCCCTCACCCCTCCCTCTTTAATATCCCAAACCCTTTCCTTAATGGAAATCCATTCAAGGAAATATGAAACAGAGGGAGGAGGTGATAGTTATACAGGTTGATCAATCTCATGAGTAAAATCAAACATATGTGGTAGTATCATTGTATTTATCTCATCTTTTTTAGTACTTTTAGGGGTCTACAATACCAATATTAGAGCAATAACCTCTATTTTGTGAGGTAAGTGATGAAGGTTTAGCTAAGGAGATATAAAATGAAGGTGACTTGAGTAATCAAGAATAAGGAATCATTATTGTAACACTACTTATCAAGGACAAACATGATTCTATATTTAATTATACCAAAGAAGAAGAAGTTTTAGATGAAAAAAAAAGATGAGTTGTAAGAGGTTTCTCAAGAGCTTAAAAAATCTGATATAGATCAAGTAAAAACAAATATTTCTTTATATGGTAGACATGAAGATAAATCACATAGAGCCATTGTTGAGATAGAGAACATTCCTGAAGAAGATGATCATTGGAAGTACTCGTACCATGATTTATTGAATGAAAATAAAGAGCTTAAGATGGAATATTTATATGATGAGATAAAACAATAGGTTTGTGATTCATATAAGTATTCTACCAATGTTTTTGAGCTTCAAGAAGGCAATGTTATTTTAGAGATCCCAAAGAAAGATGAGTTGGGTCTTGAGTGGATAGATGAGATGCCATTCTCTACAAAAGATGAAGCAAGTGTAGAAAATTAAGAAATTTCATATAACTCCATCAAAATGTTAGTAATATGTGATAAACATGTTTCAAATGGTAAATATATAAATGTATTTGATGTCCTTTCAATTGATCAAGATGAAGAGGCCTTTTGGGATGACTTGGAAAGTTTTTGTGCAAAGTTTTATAGTCCATATCCAACCCATATGGAGATTAAGGAGTGTCTTGTAAATAATACCATTGTATTTGTTCATCAAGAATAAATTAATGACATATTTCAATCATATCTAAACACCTATCCATAAATTTAAGATCTTATCAAGCCATTACTTCAAATGGATCATAACGAAGACATCAATCCAAGTATACCAGTTGAAAAACCAATATAAACATTGAATGAGGATGAAAAAAATCATGATCAGCCTATTAATGAAGTAGAATTAGTATTATTGATGTGAGAAAGAAGAATTTTATAAGAATATGATTGGGTCTTGGATCCATATATTCAATCCATGTACTTGAGAATGGATGTTGGAGGCCCAGCTACATCATCTAGAAGACATGAAGATACAAATGCTCCTATCTAAAAGAAGAAGCCATAAAAAATAAATAATCATGATTTAAGGTTCTATGATGGACAAAATATCTTTCTATTTTATCTTAAAGTAAAGCTTGTCAATTTAGATTAGTTGTTCTAGGTTTGCTTTGTTTCAATAAGTGAATAGCACAATCAAAAATCTACTTCATTTTTGTTGTGTTTTGTTATTTTCCTTAGATTATATGTCCTTGATTTCTAGTTTTTTTTCCCCTTTAGTATTGTTGTGTCATAGTCAAAAAAGATGTTTCAAAGCCCAAAAGAGTTAGTTTACCAATAAAGAGAGTCATTAAGTCAAGATTGTTATGCTTTAGTTTTCCATTGTTACATGAAATCCAATAAGTTATTTTGACTAGAAAGTTATTCAACCCCTATGAGTCACCAAAAATATTGGTAATTTGGCATATCAAGGCAAAATTCCAAACCCTATAGTTTGAAACTTTCCATAATATTGTCAATAACCCTCTATAAGCTAGTCAAATAGGTGAATTTTAGCCTAAAAAGTAATTTTTGGTTGTTAAATTTCAAAATTTAAGTTAAATATGTCATTAATCATTTAAAAATGTCTTTAAATATGTTAAAATATATGTATTTATCATAATTCCAAAGTTTTATAACTTGAAAAGGTGTTTAAATGCAAATATAAGCCCAAAAAGACTACAAATGACCTCCCATGTGCCAATTTCACTTATTAAAAGATGTCAAAATATAAATTATTTATTTTAACATGAAAAATACCTATGTAAATCCTTTTCATACATCAAAATTGGTAGTGAAGGTATTAAATTTCATTAGAAGGCCAAAAAGAAGCCATTTTCAACCATTTCATAAAAATAAATATGATACATATAGAATTACATACAATATAAGTCTAAACTAGGAAGATCAAGGCATAACAAAGCTTCATGAAGAATTTTATGTAAATTGGTGGCCATACAAGCCCAAAACCATTCACCTCTAGGCAATTGGCAACTTTCCACATAGTGACCTACCTGCAGGTTTGCTAATGGTATGGATTGTAGGGTATAGGTATAGGTCTAAATTTTGGGTTGTATAAACTAGGATCAGAGGGATTATTCATGGAATAAGTGGTTATATAATTGGATTCTCCATCCTTATGAACCATTCATTTGAAATTAGGCTAATTTTTATAATTTTGCATCTATGAAGGCAACAAGTTTTCCTCAAGTTCTCTTCACTAGGGCATCATTTTAGGAAAATTCTAGTTTGTATAACTTCTCATGTATGCAAGATACCTTCTCATGGATTTATTTAGGTCTTTTTCATAGGTGTGATGGTCAAAAAAAAAATCTTTAATAAGATGATTTTGATTCTGTAGTCTATGAGCTTTAAAAGTGAATTGTATGATCATGGAGGGAGAAGACAGCCTAACATTTTCTTGAATTTGTGTTTGTAGTGTCTAATTCATGTTTTTTATGTTATTCAAGCAATTTCCCTAAATATTTCTCCAAAAATGCATCTCTTGATCCATCTTTGTGCTCTCAAATCTCCTCAAAAGGGCTAGTTTAGCATATTTTAAGGAAAATTAGCATTTTTTAAGGTTTTAGTATTGTCCTAGGTTTCAATTTTATCATCTTTACCTCCTCTAATGGCTTCAAAACTGGTATATTATGTATAATATGGTTACATGATTCATTAATACTCATAAATTTATCTTGACATGTTCTCACAGTGTCCTCTCCCACCTCCATTTCACACACCTTCAACCTCACTATTATAAACAAACATTTCCCATTATTTTCAAGCTTCTTTGTCACATTCTATCTATGGTGTCCTTTCATCATCCATCACCACCACTTCATTCACCTCCATCCCATAGTCTATCTCATGAGAAGGATAGGATAACTAAAGGGGAATCATGGAGATTAAAATAGGTCATACACTCCTAGATAACATCATATTCAACCAAGACATCATGACCTACAACCAGGATAGCTTATGGATGAGATCAAGTCCAAGCCTAAGTCAAAGAAATAACATGAAATAAGAGGAGAGACTCAAGGTCTAATATCAAGGGATTTACTACATTTAAAATAGTTCAATATTACTATTTGAAGTTATTTGATGTCACATATAGGATATCCATATAAAATTTACTATAAAAGCCACCTTACAATAAGCATAAGATGGAGGGTCATGCTTTGGATTCTTCAAGGGGTTTTGAACTTTTTTAAAAATTTTGATATTTAAAAATTAATCATCATATAATAAGGATAGTTATAACACCTAAGAATGTACATCAAGAAGTAACCTCAAGTATACCAAAAGTGACATGCAGCCATGTTTATAGGCCTATGGTCAACTCATAGGATTTCAAACACAATGATTATGAAAATTTTATTGTTAATAATAATGGTTCATGAAGTTTTCATGAACATTAAAGGTTGTAAGATCAAGTTCATATTGTATAGAGGTTTCTAAAAACTCATGCTGCAATCAGTTAACCTACAACCAACCTTTAATGTAAGCTATAGCCAAGGGTGAGGAGTATGAAGCTCTTGAAGAGACTTTCATAGCATAGAGATCTTAAAGAGAGGGATGATTTAGTTTTGAGATCATGAAATAATTTCAAGGAATATTTATTTTATCACCATTCACACTTCTTATTTTTTGTTAGATCTCCCCATGGCATCATCACTTATAGCCCAGGTTTGTACAAGGGAAAATCAACAAAGAAACATAGTCAGTTGTATGTGTGAGGCAAGAATGTCTTCAAGGGTAAAAGCATGATGATGAAATCATGAGATAAAACATGATTGATCAAGGATATGTAGTTAGGTTTCATTTTTGCATCAAATACATTTGAGTAAAAAGCATTTTACACACTCCACCACCTTAGATGCATCTATAACTAGCTACTATTGATGAAAACATAAGCCTTATGATGTTGAGATGACATTAAGGTATTAATTAAATTAAGAAATTTGTAGTCATATAAAATTCAAAAATTGGTAAATTGAGTATTGTTTGTGATACCCAACCCATAGGTCCTCTTGCTTTCTCTCATGACCCTCATAGGCATCTTTTCATTGATTCCTAGTCATCGATAGCCTTTCAAACTTAATCCTAGCTCAGCTAGACTATTATTTCATGATTGATCCATCCCCCCAAGCCCCAACAACTCAAGACAATAGCACCACACTTGGACTATAGCATTGGTGCCACTCATATATGCTTTCAGTGCTCCTATCTAAGTGCATTTTTGACCACAATAGTTAGTTCCTTATGGTTCCCTATCCTTTTCCTTATCATCCTAACATGCGAACATTCAACCCATGACCCATAGATCCCTATAAAATCCATTCAAATATATTTTTGAAAGGGTTAGAAATTATCACTAAGAAATCAAGAACACAATCAATACTACTTCTTCAATCTTCACTATTCTCCACATACAACCAACCAATACACTTACAAACTTATTCAAATCCTTACAATAGTCCTTAGCCACTTCAAGAACATCTAGTTTAGTATTTTTCATATTCATACACTTTATTTCATAAAGAACATCAAGTGGGAGAAATACATATGGCTTGATCCCTATTTGGAGTATTAGTATGTAAGTAGTGTGCCCACACAAGAGGTGTGGATACACATTCAGTGAATCTTACAAACACTATCCCCATTCTTTCTAAAAATTGATCAAATCACAATAGAGTATAGGGTTTGAAGATAAAATTTTCTCTATAGGTATCTCTACAAACTTTTAGCTATTGAAACTTCATAGAAAGGGTCACACAAGTATAGCTAACAAAACCCAAAAAACTTAGATCTCTTAGACAATAGTGGAAGAGGTGGACTAAAATGTCATTACCACTCTTATCCACTTTTGATGCTCCAATCATAAAATAAAGGTTAGATCCTAGTTTTTGACAATGTCCTAGTCTTGCATAGTGAATCTTAGACCCTATCTCAATTGTATTAGTTAGTTTTTAGCTCAGTCTTATTTTTCCCTCATATTACTATTTTAGAAAGGTTAAAATTGTATTTTAATTTACACAAATTAGTATCTTAATTATTGTATATTTATTTATTGATTTTACTACTCAAACCCTTTAACTAAATTAGGAATAATACACTAATATCCCCAAATTTATTAAATCATTTTGTGAACTTGACTTCATTTATGCATATAAATCTTTAAAACCCTAGGGTAAATTTCCTACTAATTTTTCCTTTTTTTTTTTACCTACATAATATAATAAAAAATTATCATTAAATTTTAAATTTTCATATTAATTTTAAAATAAATTTATTTTAAACCCTAGTTGCTCATACTAGGTCCCAAAGGTTTCCCAGTAATTTTCCTATAATTTTCTAAATTTTTAATTGTATATTTAAATAAAAAATTTAATTTAATTTTTAGAATTCAATAGTAATTTCAACAAAAATTTATTTTTCTCAAAACCCTAGTTATACATACTAAGTCCTATTCAATTAAGTATTTTCCAATAATTTTCCAAATTTTTAGTTGCATATTTCACTCAAAAATTCACTTTAATTTTGAAAATTTCATAGTAAATTTCAAAATAATCATCTCTCAAACCCTAGTTTCATATACTAGGTCCCATTGCTTATTGAGGTATCACCTTACATGTTTGTGAGCTTCATATCCTTTTTAATCATATTCTAGTTCCTTGTTTAGATTATATATGTTTAATCTTTTCTATTATTATCCAAATTATTTTCCTTGTGCCACCTAAGTTCCTCGCATCTCTTCCTTTTAGATGAAGTGTAAGACTTAGTGTAAACCCTCCTAATTTCACCCAGATTCCTTCAACTCAACCAACTATCATGGATAAACAACTAGATTAGACTCTTACTATAAATCTTACACATCTTGATTACACCAATTTCAATTAGGATAATTTCAACAATGATCAGTATGAGAATAATAATGATGATACAAACACTAGTGTTCATGATCCACCACATCAAACTCTTGATCAACTTATACCAATTATTAATAATTAGGTTGTCCTTAATAAATATTTGATCATACAATGTTTTTGAGAAAGACTTTGGGACCAGCCTTGAGATCTTACTCTTGTTTTACAATCTATCATGGAAATAAAAAAGGCTAAACAAGTTAAGTCTTCCATTCTTTTAGATCAACTAGTTAAAAATAACACTACAAGAGAAGCTATGTCTTAATAACCCACTATAGCATCCTAACCTACCTCTATGCCACAAACTATAGCTAGTACATCTTTACCTCTTGATGTGGCAATCCTTATACAAGAAATAAGATCTCTTCAATCTAAGGTGCTACATCTTGAGCAAGGTGCCTCTAAACCTACACAAGCTTTGGATTCTTTTACTATACTACATATACCATTGGCATGTCACATTGCTTCTACACCCTTACCTTAAGGTTTTGTTCAACCCAAGCTTACTCTATATGATGGCAAGGGTGATCCAAAGACACATTTGAGATATTTTGATGCAACATGATTGGATTATATACCAAATGATTGGATACTTACTAATCTATTTCCATAAAGCCTAAACAATTATGCTTTACAATGGTTCTACAGTATACCAAATCAATCGGATCATGCATTCAATCCTTTAGCCTACATGTTCCTAGTTAATTTCAAAATTAACATTGGTGATAAGGTTTTACATTCCCAAGTTACATAACAAAAACAAAGATCAAATGAGCATCTCAAAAATTATGTTCTTCTATATAAGAATATTTTGGCTAAGATGACTAGCCCTATAGTTGATCAAGAGTTATAAAATATATTTAAATGGATTATTTTACAAACTTTGAATGAATCAATTATATTTAAAAGATTATTTTCCTTCACTGAATTATGTCACACACTAAATGAAAGAGAAGTCAAGTTAATTTCAATGGGCAAACTCAAGTACACAAGTATCTCAGACACAATAAACAAGAGTAACAACACAAGTCACATACAAAGTTAATGTCAATGATAAAAAGATATGAATCAACCCATAGTTAATGCAGCTTTTGAGCCCCCTAAATGAGTGGTTTTATCAGCACCTCCTCAATAAACTTTTACGAATCTACCAGTTTCTCTAGCTAGAGTTTTATAGTAGCTATTGGAATATAACATCATATCTATCCCTCTTATTTAGGAAGTTGACCCAACAAATCCTCTTCCATGGGGATGTGATCAATATGCATTTTTCAAGTTTCATAGGGCACTAGGCCATACAACAAATATATGCATCAATTTGAGACACAAGATGCATGATTTATTAGATGGAAATCATATTGATATTGGAACTTTAGTTGAGCCTTCTTAGGCAAATAAACCACAATATAAATCTTTAAAAACTTCTCAGATCCTTTTCTACATCATTCTAAATAAGATACATGGGAAACATCAAGGGTTTACCATGCATATCATGCACATCTACCACTAGACACATACATTGCAACTTTAGTTGAGACACATCCTTTGAGCAACATGATTGGTGTATAAAATTCTAGATTTCTAGATAGACCTTCCATATCCTTCTCAGAGTAGGATATCATCAAGGATGACTCAAATTATAGAGTACTCTTTATCATAGCTTACATTCATAATCATCATATTCATAGTGTTCTCATATATAATAGATCTAGTGTGAGCATGTGCACTATGACATTATTAAAATATTTAGGATATTTAGAGCAGGATGTTACCTTGATGGACATAATTATTAGTGGATTTAATGGGAACATACAGAGTTCATTGGGTGATCTTTTAATTATTTTATATGTTGGTCCAACACATGTGGACACTCCATTTCTTATAGTTCCTAGTGTATGAGTTTTCTATATGCTACTTGGTTGATCATGGATTCAAAACTTTGATTAGTACTTTCTATAGTTCCCATATTCATTAAATTCATTCACGCTAATTAGGTTATTATAGTTGATGGAGTTTTATATGAGTTACCACTCCCCACTTTAGAGCCATCTCCTATTTCATAGTCATCAATTTTAGTTTTTCCACTGGTTATAGTTCCTCCTCCAGTTTTGATTTAGACATAGTTAAGGCATCCATTGCCAGCACAAAGAGTTCATACACAACCATAGTTTCAATATTCTACTCATACATCATTGAGATCTCATGCATCTAATCATAGAAAACATATTCATAGAGTTTCTCTTACTACCAGATGGGTCCCTAAGAGCTCTATAGTTGCATCCACTTCTCAGAGTTATGGGGGGACTCCACACTTAGTTTTTAATTTAGATATTTTAGATCATTTAAAACATATATATCTTTCAAAGCCACAGTCTTAGCCCTTCCATCATGCTTCATGATCATGTTTGATCCCTTTCCTTGATATAGGACACCATGATAGGGAGTCTCCCATGAGGCTCATAGATTAGTATCATCCCTTCCCAGCTTACTTGTACATAGTCTTTTTCAATTTATTGTACATATTATCCTTATGATTGATTGTACATAGCTTAAAATAACTCAAAATCTAAAAATAATATAATATTTAAAAATACAAAAACATTAAAATAACTCAAAAACACAAAAACATTTCAGTTATATGCAGCATCCATGATTTACATTATTACTACCATGCTAGACTTACATTTGTTATTTTATGTTATTTTTTGTCAATTTATCTACATTACAATGATTCACTTGATCTTCTTTGAGTGTGTGCAGTGACTTTTAGATCATTAATCACTTCACTCCACCCATTGAGGGGGCATCCTAATTTTACATTTGAGACATGTATCGATATATCTACCCACTAGGGTAATCTTATACATGACTACACCATCCAAGTTATGTCATTCCTACACCACATACTCTAGTTATTATGTTGATGTTAATTACTTACTAGATTACATAGATTACTTTATCAACACTCACTAGTGTATAACACTTATGTATTTTTTAACATATACCTAGTCTTGTACTCCATGTCTTGCATAACTATCACTTCTTGATTTGATTAGTTAGATGTAATGGTATTTATAGTTTGTACATGCTTTCCTTTTTTTCTTTATGTAGCTACATGTAATTGCATTTATCAATTCCTATTTGTCTCTTATATGTGCCTTAGGACATTTACCAATGTCATTTTCTTTTATTCATGTGTGTGACTTAAGACATTTTCCAATGTCCTTTGTCTGTACTCTTCTATGTGATTGTGGCTTTCACACCAACCTTGTTTCAATTATATGTGTATGTGGTATTTGAACATACCTTGTTTGGTTATGTTTTATTTCAAGTGACATATGCCCATGTCCCTTATGTGATTGGCCCCTTGGCCACCCTTGTATGTTTCTTGATTCTTACCTTGTATTCTTGATTTCTTGTTAATTATCCATTGTTTGTAATGCCATGATTCACATCATGCATTATCTTGCTTTTTTGGATGCCATGATGGACATCATTCTCTATCCCTCCATAATAACTAACAAATAACACTTCCTATTCTAGTTCAGTACATTTCACATGTTAGTACATTGTTATATATATCCTAGAATATCCTTGTTGATCTAATAATCTCTCAATATAAAGCATTCTATATCTTGAGATATCTTATCGATTATCATTGTTATATCATGTATTTTTGTAGAATAACACACTTATAGGGCTCTTTATTTTGAGGGTATTCATTATAGGGTATTCATTCTTACCCTTATAAGAGGGGGTAACAAATAATGGTTTTATCACAGAGATCTAATCACCTAACAGTAAAAAATCTAGCTTTTAACACACCCAAAATAGCAACTAGACATCAAACCAATCATAATAGACTAGGAAGATAGTGAAAATGTCAAAATAGTTACCAGATTTGACCCATGACAATAGCACCAAGATTGGACTATAGCACTATTGCCACTACTTTCCATTTTTGGCACTCTTATCCAAATAATAGAAAAACTAGATTTTTTATAACTAGGTAGAAAAGTAGGTTTAACTATAGTTTTGCACTTTTAGACTAGTTCAAAATCAATAGTTTTTAATACAATTTTGCTCAGAGAATATAGATATAGGGAGAATTATGCATGACATTATGGATCTCACTTCTAGTTTTAGATATGGCAATTGGTATAACTTCCAAATCAGAATCCATGTTTCAAACACTAGTGATTAGGGTCAATGTGCATGACACATTTATTTTATTTTCTTTTCAAGTTTAGAATTACCTAGGAATTCTCAGTAGTTGTATGACTTATTCCATCTATAGGTGGTTGGAATCATTTTGGAGTGTATTTCATATAATCCTAGTGCACCAATTTTGGAGTGGTTTTCATACATTCCTAATTTCCATCTTTTGGAGTGGCTAAGAGTGGCCTAGTTTCCAACATACATTTGACTATCCATGCCAACATTGTTAGATCATAGTACATTCATGAGCTTCAAGATCCATCTCATACATCATACATTTCATACTAGTATCAATTCATAGCTTCAATTCATGGGGTAATGATAGAGATAAAGGGTTAGATAGCTTTTGTATTCATGAGCCACCTACTTATAGGGATTAGACACATAGTCCAAACATCAATTAGCACATGCATGATCACATATCTTTATGTAGTAGGTGATGATGGATCCAAAGGGATATCTTTTGAATTCTTGAGCCACTCTTATAGAATTGAACACTCAACTCTATTTGTGATATTAATCTTGGTTCAGAACACATCTAGAATCAAATAGGTTTTGCATTGGTCTACATACTTGATGAGGTGTATTCATTCCTCTCTCTCTCTCTCTCACCCAGCTTTGTAAATTCTTATTTTATATATAGTGTATCTAATAAGAATTGATAAACTCTTTTTTTTCTTGTAGATTCATACTTCATAATGTGCTCTCTCTATGCACACCCAACATCACCTAGCTTCATCAGATTCACCCTTGCAGGTAGGTTTAGGTATGCTTTCTATTTTTCATTTATCCTAGTATTTCATTTTTTTACATCACTAGAATAAATGGGGGGAAATTTTAGTCATATAAAATTCAAAAATTAGTAACTTGAGTGTGGCTTATGACACCCAACCCATAAGTCCCTCTTGCTTGCTTTTATGACCCTCATAGGTATTTTTTCTCTAATTCCTAGTCATCCATAGCCTTCTAAACTTAATCTTAACTCAGCTAGACTTCTCTTTCCATGACTAATCCATCCTCTCAGGCCCCATCAGCTCAAGATAATAGTACCACACTTGGACTATAACACTAGTACCACTCCTATCTACTTTTAGCTCTCTTGTCCAAGTGCATTTTTATCCCCAATGGTCAGTTACTAACGGTTCTCCATCCTTTTCCTTATCAAATTAATGTGAGAAAATTCAACCCATGACCAATATATCCCTATAAAATCCCATTTAAATATCATTTAGAAAGGGTTGGCAATTATCACTAAGTAAGTAAGAATGCAAGCAAGACTACTCAAGTAATCTTCCCTATTCTCTACATACAACTAGCCAATACACTTACAAGCTTATTCAAATCTTTACACTAGTCTCTAAACACCTCAATCACATCTAGTTTATTATTTTTCATATTCATACACTCTATTACATAAAGTACATCAAGTGGGATAACTACATATGGCTTGATCCCTCTTTGGAGTACTAGTATGTAGGTAGCATGCCCACACAAGGGGTGTGGATACACATTCAATGAATCTTACACACACTAACCCCTCCTCTTTCTATAAATTGGTCAAATCATAATGAAGTATAGGTTTTTAAGATAAACTTTACTTTATAGGGAGCTCTACAAACTTCTAGCTACTAAAACTTCATAGATGGGGTCACAAAATCATAGCTAACAAAATCCAAAAAGCTTAGATCTCCTGGATAATAGTAGTATAGGTGGAATACAACACTGATGCCACTCTTGTTTGCTTTTAGTGCTCCTATCCAATCATAAAACAAAGTTCATATCCTAGTTTGTGATAGTGTCCTAGTCTTTCATAGTGAATCTCAGACCATGTCTCAGCTATATTAGTAAATTTTCAATTGAGTCATATTTTCTCCCTCATTACTATTTTTAAAAAGGTCAAAATTTCAATATAATTAAAAAAAATCATTATCTTCATTATTGTATATTTATTTATGTATTTTACTACTTAGACCCTTTAACTAAATTAGGAATAATACACAAATATCCCCAAAACTATTAAATCAAAATCAAGGGAAGGCTTCTAAACATAACATGTTCCATTCAAGTCATTTACATAAAAATAGGTAATCATATGATGAAATTTGATGTTTTAAAAATATTATAGGCCTAAATTCAAGTGAACTTATAGTAGGTAGGGGTTTTGAAGAATCTTAAGGTCTTTTAAGACTATAAAGAGACTAAGTGGTAGACCAAATGCATAACATGATAATATAGAGTGGATACCAAGGGAGAAGCCAAGGAGAAACAAAGGTTCAAGGTCTTGAAGGGTTTAGGAAGCACAAAAAATAACAACCTACGGTTATCCCTAAGAGTAATGGTATAATGCACTAAGTGAATTTATTCTTGACAAGACCTCATGTAATATCCCCCACCAGGAATATTTATTAAAAACTCTCAAAATATCCACACACAATTATTTATCAGATATCCAAACTACATAGATAAATTCCCACTTCCTAAATCACTTAAAACACATGAAGAAATCATATTTTCCACAACTTTCCTAAGTCACCTAAAACATTATAAATTTCAGATTTTGATATTTTCTTGATCAACACATAGCTACACATAACTTGAGAACACAATTAGATAATTTAAAAGAAACTATAGCCCCAAATTCCATATGAAAAATATACTAATAACTTCTCACAATGAAGGGAAATACCATTCTTAACATTCTTACAATATCAAAGACATTACAACAACTTACAATACTAAATGGAGGAGATTCTCTAATTACACACAACACTCCACACACTAAAGGAGAACTCCTGTAATGGTCACATATACTAGGAAAACTACAAACAAATACACTATAGAATTTTCACTCCACACACTTTCATACTACTACTCTGAATCTTACAAATGAAGTACAATTATATTTTCTTTATGAAACTACAACCAACCAAATAAGGTAGATCTCTCACCACTAAACCTAGAAGATTTAAGAGGGTTTTTGTCCTTAGAAATATCTTCTCTCCAAGGCTTTCATCCTTATTAGAGGCTTAATTATGAACATAAGTTCAAACTACAAAATAAAGTGGTTTAAATGATTTTTCATGATCCCTTTACAAAGGGGAAGGCATGCATTTATAGAGTTTTTAACAAGAAGAATGGAGAAGGAGGAAAATGAGAGGAAATGAGAAGTATGGCATTAATTTTCCTCATGGATGGATAAGTCAAGTGAATAACAAGTATTTCCAAGTGCAAGAGTTAAAAAGGCAACCTCACTTCTTCAAGTTTGTCTCCCACTTCTTCAAATGATGGAGAGTGAATCACTATTCACCCATGTGCCAAGGATTCTCTTCAAATTTTTCTTTAGACTTTTCTCATAAGAATCCAATATATGCATTCAAGAAAAATACACAATAATCCTTCTTTTGGATTAATTCACTTGCCTTGGTCAAGAAGTCTCAAACTTTGGCATCAAAATCTCCTTTCGTTCATAAAAAAATCACATGTGCATGAAAAAGATGATTTTACTTATCTCCCAAGTGGGGTATGATGTCACACATCACTTACATGCCTTTATTTATTAAATATTCTTATGTGGGCCTTGACACCTCATCACATTCCACCTAACTACCATATCACCATGCTATTTTTCTTACCATGTCACCTAATAGGTCCCACATGAATAGTGTTTAGTGAATAGTGTCAATAAATAGTAACCCATACTACTATTCTCTTTCAACCCTAGATTATCCCATGGGAATGGTATAGGATAAGGGTCTCTTATGTGTGACAAAAATGAGACATTACAGTTCACCCTCCCCAGGATTTCTTGCCTCAAGTAGTCTCAAATTTGAATGCATCAAAATATGTTCATTTTTGCATGTAGCATCCTATACTGATAGGTTCTTCCGCTTCACCAAATACTCTTTGATGACCCTCTTCCTCAATGTATGCTCCTTTGTGTCGATGATGGCTTTAGGTACCAAAACCAACTTCCCCTCATCATCAAGAGGAGGTAACTCTATAGAAGGTATCACATTGTGCCCCAGTGCCTTTTTAAGGTGAGACATGAAAAAGATTATGGAACCTACTATCTTCTAGAAACTCCAAATCATAAGCCACCTTTCTAACTCTCTTGGAGATCTTGAACTGTCCATAATATCATGGCTAATTTTTTTTTCACCACTCTTCTTAAGAGTGGACTATCTGTTAGGCTGCAACATAAGATATTTCATACCACTAACCTCAAAATAACACTCAACCCTATGCTAATTTGCATACTACTTCTACTAGTTTTGTACCTTCTAGATGTTCTATCTCAAATACCTCATAATTCCCTAACTCTCCTACAAGAGATATCTATCCTTAGGTACTATACTATCTCCAAACAACAAATCCATGAATCTTGGATCCTTATATCCATAGAGTTCCATAAATGGTGACATATAAATAAACATGTGGTAAGTGGTATTGTAACAATATTGACCCAAGTGAAGCCATTTTACGTATGCCTTCTACTTCCCTACTATGTAATAATCAGTCTAAGGGTGGTAACTTATACTGGGGGTGATCTCTATCCCACTCAACCTAAAGAGCTCCTACCAGAATTTACTTGGGAACTTGTTGTCCCTATCACTCACTATACTCTATGGCAACCCATGAAGTCATAATACCTCTTTGAAAAATAATTCAGCAACCTAAACTACTGTATAGGTGGCTAATATAGCAAAAAAATGGATAAACTTAGATAACCTATCAACCACCACAAAGATCTAGTCCCTACCTTGGGCTTTTGGTAAGCCTGTAATAAAATCCATAAAAATGCAATCCCACTTCCTCTCTAGATTGGGTAAGGGATGTAACAAACCACCTAGAAAGGAGTGCTCTATCATTTTCTACTAACACACTAGGCACTCCCTCACATATTTATGAACTTTGGTCTTGTGTCCTTTCCAAGTGAATCAATCCCTACCTACCTGTAGGTTTTATAAAACCTGGGATGATTGACTATAGGTAAGTCATGAAAAGCCCTTAAAATCTTTTGCTTCATAGTTGAACCTGGCACCAATAAAATCCTTTCCTTGTAAATGATCAACTCATTTACAAATAAATACCTATCATCTTTGATAGTGCCATATATGATCCTAAAATCCCATTCATCCTTTACATACTCTCCAAAAAATAGGTCTCTCCAATCCTCTATAATCTTTTTGAAAGTGCATAAGTGTGGCCTTCTAGATAAGGCATCAATAACTATGTTCTTCTTCCCTTTGACATAAACTATGTCAAAGTCATATTCTTGTATTTTACTAACCCATTTCTATTTCCTATCATTTAAATATTTATAACCAAGGAAATGCTTCAGGCTATTATGATTCATTTTAACCATAAACTTACTCCCAACTAGGTACTTCTTAAACTTAGCCAAAGCATGCATTATGGATAACATCTCCTTATCATAGATATTGTATCTCCTCTCTACACCCTTAAATTTCCTACTCTTAAGTGTTATGGTTTGTTTATCTTGCATCAATACTACACATATTCCTTTTCCTAAGGCATCACACTAAGGCTTGAAAGGTCTGTTGAAGTTCAGGATGACCAACACTAGACAAGTACTCATAAACTCCTTAAACCTGTTAAAATACTTTTGAGTACCACTAAACCATTTAAAGGCATCCCTCTAAGTCAAATCTACAAAGGGTGTAACTGACTATGAAAAACCCCTCATAAATTAGTAGTAAAACCCACATAAACCAAGGAATCCCTTGAGCAGAGAGAGATTTTTTAGTGGTGACTAGTCAATAATAGCCTAGATCTTCTTTGGATCTACTCAAACACCTTTTTCACTAATTATGTGTCCCAAATATAATAACTCAGACATATAAAACTCACACTTAAACATCTTGGTGTATAAGGACTCACTCTCAAGTATGTCCAACACAATGTCTATATGCTTCAGGTGCTCCTCCCAAGACCTACTATATATGAGTATGTCATCAAAGAATATGAACACAAATCTCCTCAACTGCTCCCTGAATATCTTTTTCATATAGGAATAAAAAGTGGTTAGTACATTGGTCAAACCAAAATTCATGACCAAGAACTCAAAATGCCCATGATGGCATCTGAATGTTGCCTTTTTTATGTCCTCCTCTCTGACCTGTATTTGCTGAGAACTAAATCTTAAATAAATATTTGAGAAGTAGCATGCTCTATGTAACTCATTAATAAGATCATCAATGTGTGGAATTGGGTACCTATTTTTATTGTCTTTTTATTCAAATCCCTATATTCAATACACATCTTAAGATTACCATTCTTATTCTTTACCAGAACAACATAAAAAGTGAAAGGGCTCTTTCTTGGCCTAATGTGCACCAATTTGATAAGCTCCTTAAAAAACTTCTCGTTCTCATCAATGTACCTTTTCTTTATGTTTGTATGGCATATTAATAATAGGTTTGGAACCATCCTCAATCTCTATGGCATGTTCAATACCCCTGTCAGGGGGTCTACCTAGTGGTATATCACTAAACACTTTGGTGTGTTTAGTCAACAAGCCCTAAATATCTAGAGGATACTCATGCTTCCACTGCTCAATAATTGATGGCATCACTAAAATATTAGCTTCCCACTAAACCTAATCATGGAATATCATTCACTCCATCATCCTAAGAAAAACTATTCTCAAACCAAAATCCAACATACCTTTGAGCACATGTCTCTTCATGTTCACCTCAAACTTCATTTCCATTATATGCAAGTTGAGGGTAAATTATCCAATGTAATGAAGTCATCTTATCCCTAAAACAATATATATCTCACCCATACTAACCACATAAAATATTTCTAAAGCACATAATCACTTAATTGGATGGTTAGGTTGGGTATCTTCCTATTACAGGTGAGAATAAACCCATCTACCACTCTCACCATGAATCCCTCAAACTCTTATGCTTTGATTCCCCTTTTCAAAACTAATCCCTCATCAATAAAATTATGAATATCACCAGAATCTAATAATGTAATCACTCTCTACCCACAAAGTACTCCCTAGATCCTAAATGACCCCTCCTTCTAAACATGAGAGAGGTGTGTTATTGGTGAAGTAGTTTGTTCCTCATTCTTTGATGTCTCAGAAGAACTATCTAAACCTATGTCACTAGACTCAAGTTGATGGTCTGATTATATTGATTCATTAGTTAAAAATCATTTGAATTGTTTTTCCTTTCCTTGGGTAGTACACTTGTGCTTAGGATCCCGAGGTTTCCTGCAGTGAAAACATAGCTTCTTTCTCCTAAGATCATTAAGTTTATCATTATCCAATCTAAGAGAACTTTTTTTAACATTATTTGGAATATTTATGGAAGTTCTTCCTATCCTTTTCTTTATTATGATTAAATTATTTTGATTTAAATTTACTCCTAAGTGTATAATATTCCTTGTCACATGCCTTTTTCATGGCCTCATGAAGAGAAGATGGATTAAGGGCTTTAATCTAACCTCATAATAGATCAGATAATCCATTAATGAATAAAATCATCACCCTATGTTTATAAATGTAAGAGACCATCATAGATAACTCCTAGAATTTTGTAATGTACTAGTCCATTGATCCCCATTATTTGAGTTGAGCTAACTCTTTGAATTGTATATCTAGGTATTTTTATCAAACTTGTCAATTACTCTTGCAGTGAACTCAGCATAAGAAGTAACCCAATCATGGCTAAGTGTATTCATGCCATTGATCCACCACTTCTGTGCACTACCATCCAAGTGTAAAATGGCATAATTAATTTCACCCTTCTCAGGCATAGGGCTGATATGGAGATAACTATCTAGTTTTTGAACCCATGCTCTAGTAGTGGTCTTCCCTGATCCATCAAAAAATAGGAGGGTCATTTTTCTCTCTTTCTTTTATAGCCCTTAGTTCTACTACTTAAAACCCTTATTGGGTTTGTATTTCATCCTTAAATCATTATACTCTTAGAAATTCATTTTATCTTGATACTCCTCACTAGAAGCCCACCAATCTCTCAAAATCTCATCCTAAAACTCAAGATGAGTAGGCTCATGTTCAGGTACAACATTCCTAGGTGTAAAAGAGGGTATAGTAGGTATATCACCAGCTATATACTATATAACCCCTCTATTATTATTTGATGCGTCACCCTCATGTCTCCTATCCTCATCATCCCTATGGTTATGGCTATCACCATTGTTCCTAGAATCAATGTTTCTATCACAATTATTGTTATGGTTATTAAACACATGATTGGTCATCACCTACATTATTTGCTTAATGTTCTCCTACATCACTCTCAGAAGGTGTCAAGTGATAGGTTCTTTATCATATTTTTCACCCATTTATTCTTCTCTATCAGTGATAGGATCTAGATCTACTCATGGATTCAACACTTTATTTCTCAACTACATAGAAAATTAAACTTATACCAATAGACAAATATATAACCTATATAGGATGTTAAGATACATAGATCTGATACCACTATAATATCCCTCATAGGGAATATTTAATAAAAATCCTCAAACTCTCAACACACACAATTATTTCTCAAATATCCAAACTACACAAATAAATTCCCACTTCCTAAATCACTTAAAACACATGAAGAAACTGGATTTTCCACAACTTTCCTAAGTCACCGAAAAAATTAAAATTTTCATATTTTGATATTTTCTTGATCAACACATAACTACACATAACTTGAGAACATAATGAAAGAATATTAAATAAACTATATCCCCAAATGCCATCTGATAAATATACTAATAACTTCTCATAATGAAGGGAAATACCATTCTTAACATTCTTTCATTATCAAAGACATTACAACAACTTACAATACCAAATGGAGGAGATTCTGAAATTACACACAACACTCCACACACTAAAGGAGAGCTCTTGTAATGGTCACATATACTAGTAAACCTAAAAATAAATCCACTATAGACTCTTCACTCCACACACTTGCATACTGCTACTATGAATCTTGCAAATTGAAGCACAATTATAGTTTTTGCATGAAAATACCACCAACTAAATAGGGTGGATCTCTCACCACTAAACCTAGAAGATTTAAGAGGGTTTTTGTCCTTAGAAATATCTTCTCTCCAAGGGTTTCATCCTTAGTAGAGGCTTAAATATGAATATAAGTTCAAACTACAAAACAAAGGGGTTTAAATGATTTTTCATGATCCCTTTACAAAGGGGAAGGCATGCATTTATAGAATTTTGCACAAGAAGAATTAAGGAGGAAAATGAGAGGAAATGAGATATATGGCATTAATTTTCCTCATGGGAGGATAATTGGAGTCAATAACAAGTCTTGCCATGTGTAAAAGTTAAAAATGCAACCCCACTTCTTCAAGTTTGTCTCCCACCTTTAAGTTTGTCTCCCACTTCTTAAAATGATGGAGAGTGAATCATTATTCACCCATCTGCCAAGGATTCTCTTCAAATTTCACTTTAGACTATTCTCATAAGCATCCAAAATATACAATCAAAAAAAATAAGCCATAATCCTTATTTTGGATTAATTCACTTGCCTTGATCAAGAAGTCTCAAAATTTGGCACCAAAATATCCTTTATTTCATAAAGAAATCATGTGTGCATGAAAAAGATGATTTAAGAATTTCTTATGAAGTAAATCAAACCTAATTCTAAACTTCTTAAAGGATATTTTCAATCTAATTCTGTCACTAGTAACACTTCTCAAACCAGTAATGATGTCACACATAGCTTACATGACATTATTTATTAAATATTCTTATGTTGGCCTTGCCAACTCATCACACTCCACCTCACTACCATATCACCAAGCCATATCACTTTCCATGTCACCTATTAGGTCCCACATGAATAGTGATGATGAATAGTGTTTATTGAATAGTGTTGATGAATAGTAATGGGTGAATAGTAACCCATACTAATATTCCCTTCCAACCCTATATTAGCCCATAAGAATGGTATAGGCTAAGGGTCTCCTATGTGTGACTAAATATGGGACATTACACCTCAGGGGTTTAAGACATGTACAAGTAATTATTTAAAAATTATTTTGAGATCATCTTGAAAGGTATTGGATATCCTCATACCTATTTTCCCTTTTTCACACTCTCCAAGCACTCCAAGTTTGCCATTATCCATACAAAGGAAATTACATTGCTATAGTCAAGCACATTTAGAAGGTCTATAATCAAAAGAGGGGGTTAGTGACATAAAAGAGGTTTGATGATTCAAAATATGTATCTTAAAATAAAGAGTTATGAGTCATATAAGATATTTTAAAGGGATAAAAAGACCTATTTCTACAGTCCTTTGACCTTTGAATACTCACTTATAACCACTAGGCAAAATCCTATAGGCCACATAGGACAATTAGGTCTGTTCCAAGAAGGAAAGTTTGCTTTCATGAAAGGAGTAACCAATATGATGAAATGAAACTAAGGGGTAATGAAATATGTGAAATACAATACATAACATAGCTAACATTTAAAACAATACACCTATATCCCTCTCATGACACATAATGTTATTTCCAAAAGGAGTCAAGAGGGGTTTTCATGATATAAAAGAGGAGTTATATAATAATATCCATGTCTATGGAGATATTAAATGATAATGAGGTAAGAGAGTGAGATAACACTCCAATGTAAGCATATAGGTATTTTTCAACCTGTAAATTATCACCTATAGCCATTATGGGGCTTGAGGTATGTTTCTAAGCTAGAATGTAGGTTGATACTATAAGGGAGGTCTAATGTTGATAATTGTTTCAAGAAAAACTTTAGGATAATGATGTGATTTAGAGGCTTAAATAGGATGATGAGGGTTATCTAAGACAACTATAGTTAGATTCATCATAAGAAGGTAACCTATAACCATACAATTAAGATCAAAACCCAAAACACAATCATATGCTTGCAAGATGAAAGGTCAAGATCATTCAAGTCAAGGGATGACCTATGAGGTGATTAGGAATATCAAGTGACAATATTAATATTCAAGACTTGTCAACAGATTGAAATAATTGTTTGATCATGACATAAGGGTGTAGTACATAGACTTGTATGGATTTTGATCAGTTAAGAGGCCTAAAACCTTATGTTGAAGAGTTAAATAGAAAATAAGGAAATGGATTAAAGATATTAATTGGTCTAAATAATTTATATGAACAAATTTAATATGTAATGTACACAAAACATGATCAATTCTAATCAAAATCCACCTACAATAGTGTATACATAGTCATATAAGGCCAAAAAACCTTGCTTGAGGAGGTACAAAGTGACATAAACATCAGGAGGATTGTGAGATAGCCAATGAAGGGTAAGATAAATAAAATGAGATGGTTGTGACCTAATACGAGTTTATCAATCCTTTTATAAACCAAAATTCCATGGTAAAACACCAAGATATAGTCCCAGTCAAACACAAGAGCCTATCTTGAAAGAAATATAAAGTTTGAGGCACTTACATATGGAATTAAGACTTGAAAATTGGTATACCTCATCCTTTTTACCATATAAAAATCATCATTCTATTGGAGATATATTTTTTCAAGTGTAAGTTCCCACTATTTTATGATAGTCATCAGCATGTCCATTCAAGGTCACCATTATTGTGGGTAGGTTTATAGAGAGGTTTAATGTGTAATAGGATGTTTTTAGCTTCATTATAAAATTTTTAAATAATTTTAGGATGTAATTAAGTCTTCATACACCTTATAATAGGTGATAAAACTCCCTTAACTATGTAAACCATACCCGTACAGGCTAAATCAAGCAAGCAGGCCTATCAATGAAGAGGTATTTTGGAACTTTAAAGTAAGAAGACACTTTAAAAGTGATTTAATGATATATACAAGCACCATGATTATTTTTTTAGGTATGTAGAATTAATGGAGGATTCAGTTTTAGTCTAAAGAATACATTCAAAGTTTGTAGTTCTAGACACCCTTATATGCCACCTAATCAGATGCTCATATATTTCACCACGTGAAGAGTTTGGCCAAAATATCTTAGCATGATTTTAGGAAACATATAAAAATATAATTAATGATAAATTAATGTTGTTTTAGGTTTTATGATTTATGAAAAATCATTAAGAGCATAAGCAGTCTATAATGTAAGTAAAACCCTGCAACCAAATTTCCTTCACATCATATCTTCTCATATATTTCACATGGGAACCCCAAATTTTCATGTATTTTTATGGGTTAATTTCAATACACATTCATGTAAATAATTATGTATTTGGAGTTATGTGTTTCATGAATCATGATTTAGATTATTCATTTCTAAAACACTCCTAAATCCTCATAGTGACTAGTTTTGAGAAAAGTGGATTTTATTTCCATAAAAACCTATTGGATAATCCTAAAAAATATTAAAACATAAACTAAACTCATAGATTATTCCATAAATTCCAATTTTATGTATGGATTTTTATGGATTAAGGTAGAAATTGATTTTTGGAGAAAAAAGCATGGAAATTGAGTTATAAGGAAGTTTACATCAATCCAATTCATGGAGATTTAACCTTGAGAATTTTTATTCATAATAAAATATTCATATGTTCAAAAATATTCTTGTAATTTCCCCTATTATCTCCTTAAAAATAGCCACTCTATAAAAATTTCAAGAAAAATTGACCTAGTCAACAAGTTTGACTGAGTTACAGGTGTCTCTTCATTAGGAGGAGGTATTTAATGAAATTTAAGGTTGATATAGGTCTAATTTCATAAAATTTTTTAGGTTTTAAATTTTTTTTTTCAGGTTATATGGATTTCAAATACAAAGTGTAGGCTATTAGGCTTAATTGGCGTAGTAGGCCTAATTGGTCAAACAATCAAAGTTAAAATTGGCATTAGAAAGATATCCAAGAGTTATTTTGGACTTAACATATTGCATAAATACCCTAAAAGTGAATATTACCATTAAATTTTATTCCTAAAATTCCATTTCATGTAAGAAGAGTTCAAGGAGGATTTAACTTGTCTTGAACTGTTAAATCATCTTTAATTGACTATTTGACTAATTTCATGCATATTTATTATTTTTAATGAAAGGAAGTACTTTTAATCAAATTAAATTCAATTAAATTGAATTTTATAACCAAATAACGTCATATATTTCATGTAAAGGAATATTGACTTATCCAAGTGGCCCATCACTCCTTTTCAATGCTAAAGAAGAGTTTCATGCAAGATTTTCAATAAAGGAGATTTATTGAGGGCTTTTGATATAAGTTAAACTAATTTTTGACTTGAGTTAAGATGGATTTGACTTCCTTTTCTATATTTTATGCCAATTTATCATCTTATTATATTCTACATTTCTACATATGTAGGCTTTCAAGCCAGTTTTCAAAAGTGATAGATTCCTCTCTTGTTCATGACTACACTCTACCAAGATTGAGATTTGTAACATTTTTAAATAAATAAAATTATTTTTTTCATATTCCTATATGTTGTAATAGTGTTTAATATTGGTTTTATTTACACATGTGGTAGACTTTTCTCCCTTGGTAGGTCCTAATCTCACCTAGTTACTAGTTTGCCAACTTATGCAAGCCATGTTTCAGTGTTTGATGTCATTTGGATGAGATAAAAATGGATATAAGTGACTAGTTAGTGCCTTTAATTAGGATTATTCCATCATTTCCATTAGGCTTTGATCAATTGATAAAACCTCTACATGAAATACTGATACATAGGAATCATTTAGGGTTGTAGATTTAATCATTTGCTTGTCTTATCAATGTTTTAGGAGCTTAAATAGAGTGGATAAACCAGAAATATAGGTGTATCACAAATAGTAGAATATTATTTCCATTTTATTGTCTCTCTTAGACATTTTCATCCCAATAATGAGTAGTTTAGTAAGTAGAGCATAGTGATACATTAGAGGAGATAGCCTCAACAAAATCTAGAGGTCTAGTTTGATTTTAGGTGTCCCACACCTCAAATAATTCCAAAGTTATATATATGAAGGTGTTTTAAAGCCAAAAATATCATTCCTTCAAGTAGGGTGCCATCTAGGTTGATAATAGTTAGGTGATGTGGTTATAGCTTTGGTAATTTCTTGTGTTTGAGTGGAATAAATACCAATTTTATTTTTTGGGGTATCCATTTGAGGCATCTTATTTTTAAGGGGAGTAGAGATTATATCAATGTGTGAGAGGTATTATTGATTTGAATTATTGGATTTGATAATTTTCTATTTATTGGCTCCATATGGCCCAATTTCATGAGATGGGACAGATAAGAGTCTTGAATAGTGTGTAACTTTAAAAAATTGTTATGGTTGAAGGTTGAATATTGATCAATCTAATAAACTACTCTCGTATTGTTATTCATGTTGACAGCATTTCATCATTGATGTTAGCATCTATATTAATTTCAACATTTTTGGTATTATGAGGTTGATTAGTGTTATCTTTATGGTTAGGAAGAGGATCCTTGTAAATGGATCAGTGAGCATTGGTTGGACTTAAAGCTTCATTTCTAGTTTTAGTTTCATAAGCTTTAGTTGTTATTTCATAATATTTTTGACATTTATGTATGAGTTAATTGTGATCAAATTTAGCTCAAATAAGATAATCCATAAAAAAAATGTAATTGGAGATAAGTTTCATGATAATATCCCTAACTTGCATGAAACAAACAAAATTGGTGGGAATCATACCAATGTTTGATAGGGTATGTAGGATCAAGATCTCATGGGGAAGGTCGAGGAAGTTTTTTTTGAAATTTTTCTAAGGAAATAGGTTTATTTACATCCATATTATTCCCTTGATAAAATGTGGAACTAGGATGAGAAATATTATTATTTGGCATTAGAAGATTATGCTCCATGACATTGCTTGGATAAATGGCTTAGATAGTGTGTATAGAGTCATAAGTATCCATAACACCATCATTTTTTGCATTTTGATTCTTATATTTCAAAATCATGTGAGTTCCCATTGGAGTTGTGAAGGCTCAAAATGATGTATAAGGAAATATTGATGTTTAGTTTGGTCGAGGGCCTCTTCCAAGGATTTTGGAGAAAGGGTCCTAACACTATATTATAATTTAGTATGAAGTTCATTAGTGAATAAGTGTAATAGGTTATCATCTGACATATTATGCTTAGCTTTGTTAGACAAGGATTTCCATCATTTAATGAACACGTGTGCTAGTTTAGATTCTAATTAATTATAATGGATAAAGTAGGTTAAGTTATTTTTTAGAAGATTGTTAGTTTGGAATTATTGAACTAATGCATTAACTAAGTTCTCTAAGCTAATGATGGAAAGAGTTTTAATTTGGCTATACAAATATAAAGCATCACCTAAAAAAAATTTAACTAATATTTTGGTGGAAAAAAAAATATTAAGTTTAATACAATATTTATATATATTTACAAAGGTTTTCAAATGCAAAGTTAGATTCATGGATCCATTATAAGTGATAGTGGGGACTATAACCCCTATGTTAATGTTTACAATTTGAGGAATAAGAGGTTCATTTTTTAAGTGTTTAATAGTTTTATTAATAAGTGGGGGTTGTCATATTAGGTTATCATTTGAATCTCTAAAGGGAGGTGGGATTTCATTGGTATTTTTCACTCCCCATTGAGTAGGTTGAGGTTAGATTTAGAGATGTAATAACAGGTTCTGCATTTCCATCATTTGGTTGGCATTATTAGTTTGAAGGGTAGCTAATTAATTAAGAGTTTGTAATAGTAATTGATTAGGTTTAATGGTATTTTAACTAGTACAAGTATCATTGGATGCATTATTATTATGCAAGGTATTAAGAGTTTGAGATGCACTAGTAACATGAGATGCACTAGTGGCATGAAAAGAACTAGTAGTAGTATATGTATTATGAGTTGTATGGAATTGGGTATTAGTTTGGGTATTTTGAGTAGATAGACTAAAAGTCACACCTACCATGTTTGTAGAAATAAGTGGCATGGAGGTGAAAAAAACATGGAGAATGACATCATACTATTAGAGGGATACATAAGAGAGGTTTAAGGTTTGGTATAAGTCATAAAATGACTTTCCCCAAATATTTAAGAAAAGTTAGGTGAAGATGAATGGGGTTATCTATATAAGGTCCCATCATGAGGTTATAGATGACTATAGGATCCTTACCTATATGTTGAGGATTTTCATTGATGAATAGGATCATTTTAGCCACATATTCAAGGTCACTTTCATCTTCTATGGTTATCATGAATAAATGGTTAAGTATCATAGAATAAGGAGGAATCTCATAGTTGGTAGTTCTAGTGGTAACATGGATATTGCTTTTATCTTAAATTATCACTGAAAACGTGTTTTAAGAAGTTTATAAAGATTAGTGAAAATCATCATGTAAGTTTGATTTTTATTTGTATGATTATCAAATATATTTTGCATGATGAAATGGCTGAGTTAAACTCTTACTAGAAAAAATATAATCTATAAAATACTAGGTCAGGTAGGTTGACTTAGTTTCATAAGAAGGAAAATTAATTAGTTTGTAATACACTGGATCAAGATGGTCAACTTACTTTTGTAATAAGAAAAACAATATAGTTTGTAATAGACTAGGTCACATTGGTCAACTTGGTTTTATATGAAGGAAAATAGAACAATCTATAATAGACTAGGTCAAACTAATTGACTTTGTAGGAATGAAAATAAAATAGTTTGTAATAGACTGGGTTAAACTAGTCAACTTAGTTTTATAAGAAGGAAAACATAACATTATGTAATGGATTGGGTTGAAATAGTTGACTTAGTTATATAGGAAGGAAAATATAATAGTCTATAATAGACTATGTCCAGTTGGTCAACTTAGTGCTGTAATTTAGAAAAAAAATAAAATGGTCTAAATTTGGACAAATTAGTATTAGTTATAAACAAGAGAACCAAACACAAAGGCAAATAGGTCAAGCTTATCAATTTAGTTACAACACAAAACACAAACCTTGTATCAACAATGGCTAGCACAAGTTTTTAATACAATATAGAATATAAAATATAAATTAGTGATAATGAAAGTTATAAGCTAATTAATTATTCAGAAATAAGATCATAATGCTATACTTAAGGTTTTTATTGAATGTGTAGGCTTCCAAATATGCTTGTCCATTGGATAGTGTCATCCCAATATTTTAGAACACTGAATTTGGAGAAAGTAACATTACCATAGCCCACTAAACATAATTTTAAGACTAAGATAGAAGTATCTTATTGATTTTAACCACTAACCGATGCACCACACAAACAAATAGATGGTTGGATTACTAAGGTTCAATAAAAAGGGTAATCCTAACTTCTTTTAAAATACCATGAGGTAGGTAAAAATTAAAGACCTATTTAGTTATGTACTATGGATATGAGTATTGAGGAAATTCCCTCATGATATTATATCTATAAATGATAGACAAGTACCATAGATAGAATATCAATGATCCCTTCATGATAGTAGCTAAGTAGTTTGAAAACTGTTAGTATATGATTTCTAGGGAAAACCAAACAAAGTGAAAAATAATAGTAAAAAACAAAGTTTTGAAAGTTAATATATAGTTTTTAGAAATTAAATAAATATGAAACCAACTAAAAAATAAAGTGATTTTAATTACTATAAATTTAGGTTAATTATCTTTTCTTGAAATAGGAGGAAAATAAATAGAATGGATTTGACCTGGTCGACCCAGTTGTACAAATAAAATAGAATAGAGTTGAGTTGATCTACTTAGTCTATTAAAATACAAACCAAAATAAGCATATCCAAGTGAGTTGACTTAGGTTTATGGACAAAAATTAGATATATAACTAAGTCGAGTTATTCGATTTAGTTGAATGTAAAAGTAAAGTTTTATAGAACTAAAAAATCTGGTAAAGACAATACTAAAATTTAAATTTTCAAAAATAGTAGGAAATTGAATTTACTTAAAATTTGACAAAGAAAAATTACTGCTCTAGTTAAAGTGAACTTAGAAAATAATATATATTTAACTAGGTTTATTTAGTGTTTTTCCTAAAGATGTTGAGTTTTTGTTTTGTCCAAATGGAACTTTGAACATGCAGAAGTAAAAGATATAATATTTAGATAGAATTGAGTAACTTAACTTAGTATAAATAAAAATGGTAAATGATAGAATAAATAGAACTATGTCAGTCATATTGGCCAGTTATTTAAATGAAAAATGCATAAAATAAAAAATTGAGTAGATTGATTCAGTTAAATGTTTAAAAATGGGAAAATAAACTATATCAATTAGATTGGTCTAGTTTTTTGATATTAAAAATTCCACACACAAAAATCCAAATAGATTCAATAGGATCACCTCAATTAGAAAACCTAAAAAATGATGCCCTAATTAGGTCAATTAAATTGATGAAGCTATAAATACAAACACGCATATATGAAATAAGTAGATAGGGTCGATAGAGTATGAAAACCTATGCACATAGTGTTAAATTAGGTCGACATGGTTGATCTAGTTCTCTATAAATAAAAATTAAAAATATATAAGAGTTAATTTCACCTTAGGTTCACTAGAATGTATGCAATTGAAAATAGATAGATCTATAACTTATCGTAATCAATAATATTGAAACTCGAAGAAGGTAATCAACTAATAAATCCATTTGAAAATACATTTATATAGAGGTCATGATCAATAATGGATCTGCTAAACCTACACTAAGGAATCTCTTATCACATAATGGTAAAAGAGAGGTTTCTAAAGCCTCTAATCAAATAGAATTTTGTGATAACCATAGATAGGTATTATAATTGTAAATAATATTAAGTAAGCTAATCTACTAAACAACTATGCAAGTTAATCTTATAAATGAATATGTAAGATAATCTAATGCTCACCAAATATTGTGGCACAAATGGGAAAGATAATAAATGTACAACTATAAATTTATCTAATATAACACATAAATGATCTAAGAAATGATAGATAAAATTCAATACATTAATTATATAACATATACTTATCAAAAAATTAAGGGATAGGAATATACTTACCTTGCTAAAGTGAACCTCTTATGCCTCAAATCTTTCCCCTTACTAACAATGCTTTGTAAGAGGTTTTTTTCAAATTATAAGGATCACAAGGACAAACAAGCTGTAGAATCAAAGACTTCTCTTATGCATCCAAAACCTCCATAATACAAGTGCTACTTATCCAAGGTGAAACTTTCTATTGATTTTATAATTAGATTTTCAAGCAATAATGATGCACATTTGAATGATCCTCTATTTAGAAATGAAATTAAGGGGGTATATATAGTCATGGATTGAACCTAAACCCTTTTAGTAATTTATCCAATATAGTCAGCTTAGTCAACCTTGTTAGCTAGGAAATAGAATTGTTAGAACTTGAACTATGCCATTTTTGGCTAACAAAGTTTCATAATGTGCATTAAACCCAAAATGGGGTAAACCTAGTTGACATAGTAGGAAAAGTGGTAAAATGGAATTGTTAATTAGGTAGGGGCTATTTTGGGTAGTGAACTACTTAGGAAAGTGTATAAGAAGGTTTTCAATACTTAGGGAAATGGATAAGAGTTAATTATATTAGTTTTAAGTGGTGGTATAGGGTCTAATAATCTTGTAAGCACCAAAGGTCTGCCAACCCCTTTCCCAATGTACCCTTTAAGTCATGTCCTTAGAGATGTTGAGATTCAATGAACTATTTCAAGATAAAGCATCATTAATTGATAAAGTTTTATAAAAATATTGTGTATATATTTCCATTGATGCTAATCCTTCAAAATCACTTTCAAACAATACTTTATGACAACCAAGTTTTACATTTTTCCAAGTGAATAATTGTATTCTCATAAATATTGTTTCATGGTGAAAATTCAAAATCATCATCCTAGGACTTTGTAAACACCTAAAATCCTCCATTTAGTGTCAAAATTACCTTTGACAAGTTAACCCTTACCTTCCACAACTATAATTATTATAAAATCACTTCCCTCAAAATTCCCAATAATTGATTAATATTAATTAATTAATTATTCATACCTATTTTCCTCCAAATTTTATTAAATCTAGATTTTTCACATCACCTAGACATCCTCCATGTTTATCTCAACCATGTGTTTTCTCATCGAAACACCTTACTCAATTTATTCAACTACCTCCTACCTCACCTTAGAACATTTTAACTTCCAAGATTACTCAACCAACTAGCTTGACCCATTCTTGTTGACTCACTCAACTAACTCCTATTTCTTCTTAACCAATGAAATTCATCATTAGTCTCATGCATTAGGACTAATTCCTAAATGTTTATTATTTTAATAAATCAAAAAATTAAAATAATCTTGAACTATTCATCTTGTCTCATATAAACCTATAAATTAACTTGTAATCCATCACTTTCATTATCCACATTTATGCTAACAAAGTGTTATCAAATTGTCAAGTGAATCCAAACCATTAAAAATAATATTGCATACCAAAATGTTACCCAATTAAATTTGATTTAAATAAGAGTTGATCACCCAAATCCATTGCATTTGAAATCAAGTCACATTCAATCACATTGTAGGAATCTTATTCCAATTTGGTTTTATAAGTGTGTGTTTAGTTTAATGATTTCATTTGTTGATCTATCATTAAAGTATAAGTTTATAGTTTATATTTTATTTCAATTAGTTTGATTTATTAGTTGAATTGTATAATTAGATATGATACATTATATAATTCTTAGTGGGACCTTGTCCTTCATCTTTTACATCATAGGTGAATTTAGGGGACTATTTCAGGTGTTTTTGATTGATATTTTATGTGTACATACATTTAACAATTGTCTTGGAGTTTTTTATTTTTTATACCAAGTTTTTTTAATTTTTATCTTGTTTCTCATAAATTTTTAGAAAAATGAATTTATCCTATAGAATAGTGAATTTGTCCCTTAGAATATAAAATTCAAAGAAAATAGTGAAAAAAATTGTGTTGTTTTTATCTACTTTTTTGCATTTTTTTCTAATAGTTGATGTGTATTTTTGGCTTGTTTAACCCCTGCTTCATTTTTTGCTTTCTATTTTTTGTTTAGGACTTTTTTTTAGATTGGTGAAATTGTTCCAAAGTCCATTGAAATCATTCCAAAGTCTAGTAAAATCATTCCAAACTATGGTAAAATTATTCTAAAGTTTAGCAAAATCATTATAAATAGTGAATTAATTTTATAAGTATTTATTTTTTATTTATATTTTTTAGTTTTCTAAGTCTATTAACTACCAAAAAATTCATTATTTTATCTGATTATGGAAGAATGAAATCATTTCAAAATATTGATTTTCTATTATTTTTATTTATTTTGCTAACTTTTATAGGTTTCCTTGATCTTCAATCCATATAAAATACTTTTAATAGTTTATTTTCAAGTCGTTATCAAAGATAAACTAATAAAATGTAATCCAAATCAAAATTTTAACTTATTATTATTATTATTATTGTTTTTGCTGTTGTTGTTGTTGTTTTCTAAGCTTTCTAACCAATTTTCTATTTCAACATTTTTCATTTTCAATATTAATTATCAGACATTTTATTTTTGGAGTTAACTAATCTTTATTTTTAAAAAATTGTATGTTTTTCTCTTGTTTTATATGTTCTTTTTCATGTCATTACATTGGTGATGATACTTATAAAATTAGAAACAACTTTTTTAAATTATATTACCCAAGACCCACTTATGCATATGCTCTTCTCTTGGTATGACATTGGTGGCGATACCTATGAATCAAAGGAATGTGTTAGTCTCTTTCATTTTCATTTTATTATGGGCTATATCGACCATGGATTTTACCACCACATGGTAGGTCAAACCTTGTGCACTAGTGGGGTATATAAATTAAGTTTGAAAAATCATTATTAACTAAGTACTATTGTGTTTTAAGCATGTCATGAAGTGAGGGTATTTCATGATCCAATACCCTATCCTTAGAAAACATGACTTGAATTTTAGGTTTTTCAATGTCAACACACTAAAAATTTATGACTATGTCAGGCACATTGGTACTAAACCCATTTTTGTGCATCCATAAAATTAATTTCTTCCATGATTTTGGGCCTCATCATACCAAAATTTATATATATGACTCCATTAGATAATATTATTTATACCTTAATCCTAAGAAAGTCATTCTTACCATCTAACTTTTGGTGCATCAATTAGTTGTTAACACTGAAAAGATACTTTCAATGCACCCTAAAAACTAGGCTTAGTGGGCCATAATAACATTAGGATCCTCCATAGTTAGTGTCTTGAAATAATAGGCCATAAATAATGTAATAGACAAGTAAGTGACATGGAAATCCTACATGTTATTCAAGTCCCTTTACCTAGACTTTATCTTTTTTTTGCAATGCATGTGTGTTTAGAATAGAACTTGTTTGTTTATTTCCTTGATATTTACCACATGATGAAATCATTGATTTAAAATAAAACTATTTTGATGCTTAAAACAAGTCATAATGTAAAAATATTTAAAATCACAAGTTCTAATCAAAACTAAAAAAATATTGTTGTTAACCAAATTTTAGTCACTTTGCTTTCTTAGAGTCTAGTGTTAATATTTTTATTTTAGTTAAAACCTTTCCCTTAGATATGTCACCTATCATAAGGCACATGTGAATAATCATAGGTTGAGGGATGAGCCTTTTGGTAATGACCCCTTCCAATTTGGTAGTCACAAAAACCAAGGTCACCATGATGTAATTCATGAAATCCATGATCATGAAGAAGATGAGGGGGATTTATAAATATGGGGGTATCCATATGGTTATTTTTCCTAATTATCCATTATATCAATACAACATGTAAAAAAAGAATGATTTTTGCTTCAAGCTTTGAGCTTGGGGGCCAAACTTCCACCTAATTTTTTGTTCAAAATATACACCATTTAATTTATGGGAAAGAGTATTTGTCACTTATTCAAGACCAATACATATCACAAGGATATTTAGAGGCTATAAATTCTATCTTTAGTTCTTCCAATCCCATTCTATAAGTATCCCAAGACAAAAGGATGGCCATAATCAATGAATAATTCTCTAAAGTGAGTCATAGGTTTTCTATGGAAGCCCATACTCATCAAATCAACAAAGAGATTGAAAATATACAAATTAATAAAACAAAAAATAATTTGGTTGACACACATTATAACCCTAATCTAAGTTTAAGTGTGAATACAAATTCACCCTTATTCAAGATAATACTTATTCAAGTATATCAAACATCAAACAATCCAATCCAGTGAATACTCATTCAAGTTTATCAAATATCAACCAATCCAATCATAACTTGAATACTCATTCAAGTTTATCAAATATCAACCAATCTAATCCAAACATGAATACCAATTAAATTTTATCAAAAATCAACCAATCCAATCCAAACTTGAATACTTATTCCAGTTTACCAATTGTAGCCATATAAAATGCCACTTGATTAAAATGTCACTTGAGACCATGTTATCCCTAGCTTAGACCTAGACCTATCTTAGGGATTATTTAGATTCTTATATATCTTCTATGTGGGTATGACCCATCCCCAGATGTATCAAGATTAATCCTAAACCATCTCCTGGGCATCCAAACCCCTAATGCACCAGATTATACCACGTAAACACTATCATAACCCTTTGGACATTAGTGTATTTCATTAGTGACCAAGGGATTGTGCTACTATCCCTTGGATATTTTCTCTTAAATGGACATATTTCCACTTCTCAATACACCTTAGGTTCAACTTAGACCTATTTAATATCTTGACAAGCACCAAATTAGTTTATAAACACTAGTTTTATCCCTTTACCCACTAGACAGAAATTATGTGAAAATACTCATGAAAAAACTAATAAATAATTGTGAAAATCAAGGCCATTAATCCTTATTCTACCATTATTATACATATATCCATCTATAGCATTATTAAGCTCATATTACATATATTTCCAATCCCAAACACACTCAAAACACTCAAGTCAAAACTCATACTAGCATTCACTTGTACATACCAAGCACTTGGGTGGAATAATTACATTGGTATTGATTCCCCTCTTGAGGTATTGGTATGTAGATAACTCTCAACACAATAGGGTGTTGAGTTCATATCTATAATATCTAACTAACATCACACTTTTTCAAATTATGTTACTTAAATACCCTAATGGCATGGAGATATAGGGTTTTTCTTCAAAATCAGTTAAAACAGGTCACAAACAGTGAATTGGTGTTCATCCTCATATCATAGGCATCTCTAACTCACATTAAGACATATCTAGAAGCTCATAGTTCATTCCTATAAGGGACACTACTATGCCCTTTAGGACATTAGCATAGTGCATTATTGTGTAGAGGATGGTGCTACTATTCAAGAGGAGTTTTGAGTCCTAATTCTAGTTTATGATACTTTAATAAACCTCTATACCAATTTACATCCTCTAATTCATTTATCTTAATAAATTTCCTTCTGTGTACATACTTGTGTGATTAATTTATATTATTAAAATAATAAGATTAGGCCAATTATTGTATAAATTAGTGGTTTTATTTATTGTATATTTATTTCCTAATTTAAATATTCCAACTGTTTAATAATCTAAGGTTTTAACCTCCATAATCCCCTTAAAAGTTAAATTATTTGGCAAACTTGACTTACTTCAAATACTTCCAAAACCCTAAACCTAGAAGCTCTTAGGGCTTGTATACTTCTATTTTATATTCCTAATAATTAATCTCAAAATATTAGATCTAATTTGTTATTGTATTTCTATAATATTTCATAGATTTAATTTCATAAATTTTTAAAAATATACAACATTTTGTTTTCTTGGTTTCAAACCTACAATGGTAAAATTCAATAACCAATTTGATGAGAATGACAAAAGAAAATTTTAATATTTCATTTCTAAACATTCAGATATGCAATATGACCTTATCCTTATTGTCTACAAAGAGATTCAAAATAAGACATCACTTGGTTAATATTATAACTCCATAAATACTAATTTTGTTACACCTACTATGGGGGAAACTCAGATTCTACTATAAATTGCTATAACTAGACAAACTTAACCAGTGGCAATAACTCCTATGGCTAGTATGCATTCTTCCTCTCTAAATGTATAATCCCTTATGCATGATATACATGATTTGTGGGCTAAGGTGTTATATTTTTTTAGGGTGCCACTAGACCATATCATGCATTGGATTCTCATGTTCTTCTACATACACCTTTAGCATAGCATATAACAGTAACTCTTTTTCCATATTGACTTGTGGCACCCAAGCTTACTTTTTATGATGGTAAGGGTGACCTAGAGCATCACCAATGAGCTTTTCATGTAGTATGTTTGGACTGTGTCTAATGATTGGCTACTCACTAAGTTGTTCCCTCATATCTTAAAGGACTATGCATTAAAATGGTTCTATGATATTCCTAATCAATCCATCATAAAATTAAATCCATTGGCATATATTTTTTGGCATACTTTTCGATCAACATCAGTGATAAGTTTTATTATGCTTAAGTTGTTCAACTCAAAAGAAAATTAATGAGCCAATAGTTGAATGTCTTCTGATATAAAACTATATTAGTAAAGATGACTATTCCCATGGTAGATAGAGAACACCAATACATATTCAAAAAGAGTATATTATTAGTATTACATGAGGCTATTATATTTAATAGGTTTCCATAATTCATAGATATATGCCATATATTTAAGGAATAAAATGTCAAGCTTCTATTTATGGACAAGTTAAAGTACACAACTAGATCAAATTCAACTAACAAGAGTTCTAATAAGCCCCCATATAAGGTAAGGCCTAATGAAAACAAGAGAAATAAAAATATAATAGTTATTTTAGAATCATAGCCACCTCCTCCCATGTTTTTATCTACTCCTCTAAGAAGGATTTTCACAAATATTCTTGAATCACTAGCTATTTTCTTCAACAACTCTTATAATGTAACATCATATCTCTCCCTCAAATCAAAGAGGTTGATATGAATAGGCCTCTTAAAAATAGTTATGATTTTAATGCATTTTGTGATTATCACAGAGGACTAGGCCATACTAAAAATAAATTAATTATATTTTGAAATGAGATACATGATTTAATAGATGATAATATCATTAATGTTATCCCTCCTATAGAGGCACCTAGACCACAACCAATGAAATCAAAATCATTGAACATATTTGTAGATCCATTTATAAAACATGTAACTATTAAAAAAATAGACACTTTAGGTGTTCATTATACTTATCAAGAACATCCACCACCACCATCCTATCATACACATATGAAAAACACACATCCTCTTAGTAATATCATTGGTGTGTATCATACTATAGTGTCTGATAGACCTCTCATGACCTTCTCAAAGTAGGAGATAGTTGATGATGTCTCAAAAGTTTATGCACTCTTTGTATGAGCCTACATTGATCATCATCCTATTCAAAGTGTCATGGTTGATAATGCATCAAACATTAATATGTGTACTATTACATTTTTATGACACTTGATTTATTTAGAGTAGGACATTTCTTAGATAGATACATTATTCATGGATTTAGTGGCCATGTTCATAGCTCCATTAAGGAGATAATACTAAAATTATAGCTTGGGCCCAAACATGTGTCCACCATATTCATATTCATACATAGTGATGACACATTTGATATGTTATAGGGTAGGCCTCGGATATAGTAGCTTTGGGATATCTCATCTATTATACATATATGTCTCAAATATATACATGTTAATTATGTGGTTATAGTCAAGGGCCTTCGATATGAGTATCCTTTACCTATTCCACAAATAGTTATACAATAAACACTAGTTACCATTTAACACATAGAGTCTATTACCACACATCTGATATTAGTTGAGCCACCATGCAAGTGTGCTCTACTTCTATGTCATTACCATGTACACATACTCTCCCATGAAGACCTATATTAGAGATAACCCTACATCAAAGACATGTTGTTTAATATAAATATCCTCTCTCTACCCCATTACCATATAGATTAGTATCACAACATAGAAAATTAACTCTATTTATAGCTTCTACTACCATATGGGTCCCCAAGATTCCCAAAGTTCACAAGACAATTTAGTCAGCTTAAAAAATTAAAATCCCCACTCCATAGTTAGCGTTAGTTATAGATAACTTGGTACATTTGATTCTTTGATATCAGATACCTCATCATATAACATGCACAATCATTATTCCTCTCTTTGATACAACACACATTGATTGCAACTCTCTTGAAAGACTCGTCTGTTAGCATGTTCCTCCATATTTGTAAATAGTTTCTCTTACTTTTGTCCTTGTATATAGTTTTAAATTCATGTTACTTGTTCATATATTATACTCAAAAAATAAAAAAAACATAATAATATGTTCAAAATACAAACACATTCAAATATTACTTCAAAAATACAAAATGTCAATTATATGCATTTCCATGTCTACATTCCTTATATTTAGCCAGTACTACATATGTTATCTATGTTAATATAGTTAATTTTATCATACGTACATGCCACTTGTTCTTTTTTAAGTGTTTTCAGATTACTATAGGACTTAAATCCATCACAAAAATCTAGATTTACTATGACTGCCCATTGGGGGCACATACATAACTTTAACATTGATATACTTTCCCATTGGGAGCATCATTCTAAAACAAATTTTGGTTTTCCATATTTTATCATTTTAAACTCCATATCACAAATTTAGCATTGATTATATCTTGATATTGATCATCCCATACGACTCAATTTTTTTGTTGACTATAACTATAGATTTATTGATATTTTTTTCCCAAAAATATCAAATTACCAAATACCTTAAGGGAGAACCCCTAATTTTTTAGAAAAATCCATCTAATTGACCAAAAACACATATTTCATTTATATTACCAAATATATAACTATACCTATAATTTAAACTTTGTAAAATTGCAAATTGCTTCCCAAGCTTTGGATCTCTCAATACACTAACTGATGGAAACCAAAAACTTGACTACAATTTGCAATTTTGAAAAATTGAAAATTACAATTAGATTTCTAGTTCCTACAAACCAAACACCTCATGGAATCTAGAAATTGAACTCTAATTTGCAATTTTTCAAAATTACATCAAGAGTTTTGCTTCCCATGAAACACTCTACCTAGGATTTATAACTTAGAGAGTAATTTGCAATTTGTAAAATAAAAAATTATAATCCAAGTTCTTGATCCCACCAATAACTAAGCCTATATATTCTAGAACTCTAAATGTAATTTGTAATTTTTAAAAATTATAAATTATATTTGGAGTTCCACTTCTTGTGAAAAACTCTATTTAGGATCTAGAACCTAGAGAACAATTTGTAATTTTCAAAATTGCAAATTGAAATCTAGTTTCTAGATCCCGCCAACAACTAAGCCCATGGAATATGAACCTCTAAATGTAATATGTTATTTTTGTAAAATTGAAAATTATAGTCTAGTTTCCACCTTCCCATTTACAAAGAGGTTAGCTTATCTCAACCTATAAAATTTAGAGGTCAACATGTAATTTGAAAAATTAGAAAATTGGAAAATTACTTAAGGACACCAAAATTCTACCAACTACCTCCATGAGCACATTAATTATAGGGGTTTCTATATAAACATGCAAATTTGGGAATTTTTAGTAATTTGTTTAATCTATTAATTGTGATTTAGAGCTTTGACAGTGATGACCTTACACCATAACCTCAACCTTTAAAAATTAAACCTTGAGCCATGCACTAACCTGCAAGCAATGCTACAACACTCCTACATGGTATTCCTTATAATCCTCGCATATTTTGAGATATCATTTATTATAAATTAAAGCTTGCTAAGATATTTTCTTCCTAAAAATTTGATTTCAATTATCTAGGGTTTTCATTGCTTAAGCATTTTCTAGTTTTAAGGTTTATTTTTTATCTTGTTGTTATTGAATAGTCTAAGAGGTCATAGTTTCCCATATAGTTTATAATTATTTTAGGTCTAAGTTTTTTCCTAAGTTTTCCAATTAGTTGAATCTAGATTTTGTATTTTCATTCCAAGTGAATATACCAATGTATATTCCTAATAACCATATAATATCCTTGAAATATTCCTCCAAGTCCCCATGGGCTTTGGGCTTACTTAGAACACCTATCATTCATATAAGATTCTCCATTATTTCAATCACCTCCCATCCATACAATATTTCAACCTACAGATAACAACTCCCAACCCCATGAACATTCCTATTGTTTCAAGCACCTCAAGGTTTTGTCAGAGTTTTCACTTGCTTAGAACACCTCCTAGTTCCATATATTTCTCACCTGCTTCTATCAACTCTAGGTTCCATAGAGTTTTCACCTACTTAGAATATCTCTAAGTTACATTAGACTTTCCACTTGATTAGAGCACCTCCAATCTCCCTTAATGATTCTATCTACTTCTAACACCTACAAATCCCATCAACTTTTGTACTTGGTTTTAACTAATCATTCTCTCCAAAATTCATATTTGGGAAGGAGATGAAGTTCAAATCAAAAGGCCTCAGGGTAACTCTCAACCTAAAATCCAAAACTACAAAGATCACATATACAGACCTAAGTCACATTGACCTAGGGGATTCCTAGACCTAAATAAATGTAGAGTTTAAGAATGACTGGATCTAGATTATCTATGAATATGGATTACCACAAGAAGAAGATTTCCCATAACAAGACAAAGCCTTGAACTAGTGTTGACACTAGCATAATACTATGATGCTAACAAAAGAGAGGTCTTGAATGACAAAGGGGAAAGGATTTTAAATTTGGACCTATATTTCATTGATTTAATGTTTTTAATCCCAAATTTTGAGAGTTATATTGACATAACTCCACAAACATCCAAAAAATTATTTCAATATAATAACTTGGGATGTCAGAGAATAATAAACAAATAATGGCTTAAGACCCTGAAGGCTAACTCCATTAGATTTCCAAAGACACTGACAAGAATTAACTTCAAAGATGAGGTGGGAGACATAATAATATTGCTACATAAGATTACTGGCAGTTTTGATTCCAAGATCTTCTAGGAGTGGATGTACCAGTACATTTGGGTCATTCATGAAAATAAACAATATATCCATTGGGCCCAACTCATAAGTGTTTCCCTCCATAAATAATTGATAGAGGTAAAAACAATGGGGAAATTCTACATGACCTCCTACTTACTATACATTTTGTCTAAAGGGAGATATTTTCTAGGGCTTAACATAATATCTAGTGAAGAAAACAAGGTGTATAACTATTATCCTAAACTCACATTGGAGGCCAGTAGACAAAACTTTAAGAAGGTCAATGATACATTTATCTATTACATCATAACAATGTTTGACAAAGAGCTTAAGAGAAAGAGATTTTTTGATGTTGAAACTATAAAAATCACTATCTAGGGTTCCTATACCTATATCAAGGTGTGTGGATTTAGTGGCTACCATTTCACACTCCCAAGATATGTTAGTGATATGTGGGAATTAATAGAACTATTAAGATAACTTTTGGAGACCCACAATGTATTATCCAATAAAAAAGTCAGGAATTCATTCCCAATTAGTATCGATATACACACATGTCCTTCCCTACTTAAAACCAAGTGTGTTGATGTAGAAATGGCATAGATGAAACTGAGGGCTTTGGAGGTAATGCCATACTATAATGTTCATTATAACATCACCAACACATTGATAATTTATACATATTCCTATGTTCCATACTTTAAAGATTATTGGTAGGATTTAGATGATCAATAAGAGGTCAGATTGAAAGACAACTCTAAAATGACCTTAGATCAAGTCAAAGATTTTTATTTGGCACCAATACTATAGGATTTGGTGGTTGATGCATCTCTAGTGGATAAGAACTACTACAATTAGATCATTACTCAACCTCTTCCAGTATTAAGTTTGTTAGTTCTTGAATCTTTATCTCTGATAGATAGAAATTCACATATAATAAATAAAACACTCAATTGGCTTAGGATAAAAGGGGTTCAAGTGACCAAGGATATGGTGAGTATGACATAAAAAATAATAAATCTCAAGGAGAAAGGAGTTATAATAGCCACAAAGGGTCCTAGTGGTACAATAAGAAAATAATCAAAGAGGCCATTGATCTACCATAAGAAGAAGAAGAAACATAAGGCTAAAAGAGGACACTCAATAAAATATGGAGAAACATCACATCAACTGATCATAATATCTTTTGGGGACATAACTATAGTTGAAAAATCCATATCTTCAACCCCCCATATCAATCATAGTGATAACTCCTATTTGTATAGTTCATCCTACAACTATCTCTATTTTTATCATAGTTGCAACACCTCCACCTCCTATCTCCACTCCTCCACCCCAAATGACTCCATCCTCCATTCCCACCACTTTACCCATAATAATAAGTCTAGTAAAAATGGTATAAATAAGTCAAGTGGATACTTAGGGTCCCCCTTCAGTGGATACTGAAGTTTCCATTCCACTTTCCCTTCCCAAAATTTCACTTCCTCCTTCCATTCCATTTACAATTCCCTCTATTCCATCCTTGTTGATTTACAACACAACTCAATAGTATATATTTATGGACTCAGTCATTATAAATTTAGTTTCACTAGCCATCCCAACTCCTAGGATAAGTAATACTTCATCTTCATCCCATTTCATATTCCCTACCTTACCACCCCTAAATGGCGCAACCCATTTGATTGACTCATTTGATGCTTTGGCATCCACACTTTCACTAGTCCCTAACTTTTGAATCCCTGTGTCTACTCCCCCATTAATATCACTTCCATCTCCTACAACCCTAGTAGACACATCTATTCCCATTGACCTTACCTCTTCCACTTCCATAGTTTCCCAATGCATTCAGTGGAGATAGGATAAAAATAAGTTGTTGATACAAAAGTGGATTTATAACTTACAAATGGAGATTAAATTGCTAAAACATATACCAAGAAATTAGTAGTAGTAATAGTTTAGGATTCAACACTTGTCATAATGCCTACCAGTGTAGTAGATTCATCTATATATTCCCAAGTGATAGTGTCTACATAACAAGATGATACCCCAAACCGGTTAGTATAAAAAATAGGGAAGAAATACAAGAAAATAGTTTCTTTGAGTACATTGGATTTCAATCTTTCAAATGCATGAAATAAATCTAAGACTACTTCCCAAACCTTCTCAAGATTATTATGCAACTCAAAAGGGGAAAGATATGTGGATATTTTAGTCCCTTTCCTAGATAAATAAAAATAAGATCTAATGATGGGGAAGTATCAGATATCAAAGGTTCACCTTGGACATCCCACAAAGGAGGGGTTGAAACATGGTGTTCAATCCAACATCAACTCCCTCTTTGAGAAATTAGATAGTGATAAGGTCACTAAGGATGAGTTAAAAAATAAGTTTCAATAACTTACAACTACACTAGATAAATTCATAGAGCCCATTGGTGCATCAACATAACCTTAACCAACATAACCAGTCACCCAAATCATAGATCAGGAAACACTTGATGCGGTGACTGAAATTAGAATCATGGGAAGGGATTTCAAGTGGTCAAAGGAACTCATATCCAAAGGTAAAAAATTCATTGATATGATAGTGGATAATTATGAAGTTTTGAGAGAAATAAGGATCACCCTAAGAGGCCTAGTAAATAATTATGAGGGAGAGGTATACACGTTGAATCTTTACTATACCAATTTCATAGTTTTAGAGTTAATTGGTATGGACATCCTCTTTTCTAAAAAAATATTTAAAAATGATGGAGAGAAAGATGAATTACATAGATTAACTCAATTCTGGATAAAATTACTAACATAGACTACCCACAAGGCCAAAGTTGCCCATGACAAGGCCATTAACATGTTGTATGACATGGAATATTTGTTGAATAAATTATCATGTAGGTCAATACATTATGAAGGTAACCTCATTTCAAGTATAATAATTTTAGAATAAATTCAAGGAAGTGGTTAAAAATGAATCTGTATGAGACACTATCTTTACCTTGAAATTTATCCACCACTACACTAGGTATTAGAACACGTTGGATCAGATTGGTAAATAGATTCAAACATATAAATCTTTGGGAAGAGAAATTTTTGATATATTAGTAAATTTTGAGATCACCAACATCTACTCCTTTATACTAGATGAGGACAAAATCCATGATTTTTTTAAGGCTTTTGATGCATATGTCCAGAAACTATAGATTGATAAAGATAAAAAGGAAGAAGCATTAGAAATTGATTAATTATTTCTATTAAACATTCTCATATATTGTATTTTCATTATTGTAAAAACATTGTAAATTTGAAAAAAAACATATTTTTAAAATTGAAACTATCTTTTAATATCTCTTTTTGAGAAAGAACCATGTGTATTTTACACTTCCTATTTTGATAGGTTGGAAATTATAAAAGGTAGACTTGTAAATTACACTTTTAATTTTGATAAAGCTATAATTTATTACATTGTAAAATCACATTGAAAATTGTAATTCTATATTTGACAAGTGGTATGACTTACAAGTTATAAAATTTTCACTTGGAAATTCCAACTTAGGGGTTTTCAAAAAAATAACTTAAGTTATTTTTTACTTATCTTTTGTTCAATTAATGAGTTTCATTTTGGTTCCCCATTTGCATGAAGGAGAAAGAAAGGCATTGCATGAAGTTTTCTCAAGACTATACATACCATAAAAATTTGAGGATCACACCCAGATCTTGTATTCTCTCTTCCAAATCATTTTACCAAGCCAAGGATGCCATAAATAGAAGATCATGCCTCTTTTTGCATGAAGTTCTAGATTTGCATGATTCTTCTACTAGGTGTTGAAGTTTCTAATAACTATATCTCATTTATAATATATTTTGAATAAATATGGGTAGGAACCCATAGCCCAATATCTCTTTTTGTTTTTAGTAATATTATTTAGCATTTTTAATGTATTTTCTACATGTAACTTGGAGAATGAAAAATAATTGAAGATTTGCCTTTCTTGTCTAAGAAATCCCTATATATGCAAGTTATTTGAATATTTTTGGATGTTTAATTCTGATTTTAAATAATGACATTTCATTTATGGTATTTTATACCATTTTGAAATATAGTTTGATTAAAATAAAATAATAGCATCCCTTTTGTGAAAAATAATAAATATTGCCTTTGATTTCCCATTTGCATGAGCTTGTGATCCTACAAATTTCAATCTATTTTATATTTTGTTGTGTTCATTCAATAAATAATTAAAATAAACTATAAGTTATTTGGTTAAATCACCATTTTTAGTTTTGAAAATTTTATTCTCAAACTCTTTTCCCCAGTCAAACCCTAGTTTAGGATCAAGAACACTAAAGGAGAAAAAATTCTATAAAATTGGTATTATATCAATTATGCCAGATTTGGTGAAAGGAATTTGTCCTTCTCTAAAGGTTCACTTCCATTATCCAAATTCCTATATCTTGGAATTTTTCTCATTGTATCATTATTTTTTTCACAATGAGCTACTACATCAAGAAATGGGTGCAAAATCTATGTGATAATAGTCGTTAACATGCCTGATGGGACCCAAAAATTACAAAGAGATTGGTGCTCTTCTTAGAAAGCATTCTATGATCCTAATATGAATTTCAAAATCACCTATCGAATCCACTAGCCTACAAACTCAAAATTTTATGGTTTATGTATGCCAAGTACACAAACAAGATCATATACTAAAGGTAATAGATCTAATTTTTTATAATTATCATTTCATTCTCAAAAGAGATAAAAATCAGATGTACCTTTCCCTAGAGTATATCATGAAATTTTATTTACAGATGCTCCAAGTACTCCCATAAATTTCATACCTCCCATAATGGCTATAAATCTGATATTTATAGCTTTCAATGGAGGCAACCCACTCTAGTTGGTCCAATATGATGATATACCTACCTCAGCTTTAAAAATCCTTCCTTATTTTACTGGTGAAACTTCTACCACTCCTATAAGACACATGAAAGATATTTATAATCTATGTTTAGTCCATACCGTGGTATAATATAATGTTGTAATAAGGCTCCTAGTCTACTATTTCAAAGGTAAATACTTACAGTGGTATAGAGGTCTTGCTCCCAACTCCATCTGAGTTTGGGATGACTTAAGGATTGCACTTTGTACTCAATTTGAAGATAAGAGTGACCATTTTCCCCTAGTTGAATAGTTAACTACTATTCAATGAGCTCCTCATGAGCACATGCCTAACTTAAATTTCCATTTTCAAAATACATGGAATAGAATTCTAGTATTGGTCAAGCCAACTCCAAATAATGCTTTCATATATTACTTAAGAGTCTTGAATAGTGATATAGTCATTATGATCCAATAAATGGGTGATACCACACTTCCTAATTCCTATAAAATTCCAATAAGGGCAAAAAATTATTTAATTCAAGTAGGGAAAATTTCCCCAAGGACATTAATGCCTCTATTTCTAGAAATACCTCCCATTCCACCACCTATAATTTCTCCAATTCCCACCATGAGTAAAGCACCAAATTTGACTCCCATAACTATAAATGACTTATATGAGGTTAAATCACTACTTAAGAGTTTTTTCAATGAGTTAGTAATAATGAAAAGGTAGAAATCCTAGAACTACAAGCCTTATAATTAGGCTAACCTAGCATAACAACTTAATAGGCAGCCATACCAAGGTAATTCACAACCACAGGGTTATAATATGTAAGCAAAACCTCTAAACATCGATGTTGTACTTGAACTAGGTGCCACCAAAGCTATTGTACCTATTTAGAACAACTTAACATAAGAGTATGAATGGTGTTATCCTTGCTCTCAGCCACATAACCAAAACACTTATCCTAACGGAATTGTCAGTCAAGCTTTGATGGTGTAAGGCATATCAAGTACACAAGGATAGCAATAAGAGTCCAATTCTCAACAAGTAGATACATGGGAACATGCTCCAATATAGTACAAAGGCCACCCTTTATACCTATGGGTTAGTCTAAAGCAAAGGTGTCAACTCTAAATCTAGTAAAAGAAGACATAGCTCCTATAAAGGCACTGAAAAAGGTTAGTAATATCCATTTCAATATATTTGAACAAATGAAGAAGACCAATCTTAATGTCACTATGTGGGAAGCACTATCCATTCCCATGCAAAGGGATTTTTTATAAGAGGATTTGAAGAATTTTTAGATAATAGATTAGGTTTTATTACAAGGTACCTAATGCTATAATTAATTTATGTCAACTGAAAATTGACACTAAAATGAGAAAAAATGGTAAACCTCCCCTTTTCTATCTTTCACTTATAGTAAAGAAGTATCTCATTCATAATTGTATGTTAGATTCAAGGGCTAAGAATTTTTTTATGCCTAAGAAGATATCAAATGCCCTTAGTATAAAATAAACACATATCAATAAAGGATTTGTTCAATTATATGGGACTTTGTTTAAATAGTAGGAACAATAAAAGCATTGAATCTCACTATTCACACCTATCCAAGCTTGTTAATATCTCAAGACATCTCAATTATATATCTTCCCCCTTACTTTGTCATTTATCTTTTATGATATTTCACTAAAAATATGGGAGGATATCTATCTTCAGATTGGTCTCACATGTTACTTAGGATCATATATGGAACTAGAGTAATGATAAGAGCTACACCAATCACAAAAGATCATATTGAGCCATACAATCCTATCCCTATGGAAATGAACTATATATTTCAAGACCAAGAAGAGGATATTGATCATGAAGTTTCAATACCTATCGAATAAATTTTAGACACTCATCTAGATGAATGGGGATCAACCTTTGAATTTGATCCTTATGACTATGTATAGGAAATAGGTTTTGGCACATATTACATTCATGAAAATGATGCAATTATACTGAACCTAGTAAATCTAGAAAAATATATTCAAGGGATGTGGTAATTATTATTTTATGGTTTGATAAGAAATAGTGGTGTAGGTGAAAGTATTATCTTGATCTCTCCATAAAATGAGAGCTATTTGTAGTCATTCAAACTTTAGTTCAATTGCATAAACAATGTAGTTAAATATGAGTCTATGATTTGAGGCCTAAAATTGGAAAAGGAGAGAGGGATAAATTCCTTAGAACTATTTGGTCACAATGAGTTTATTGTTCAGCAAGTAAGATATAGAAGCATAAATAAAAATAATTTGTTGAGATCTTACAAACACAGGGTTTGGGACCTATTAAGACTTTACTACTTTGAATATTCAAGTGATAATGAGAGCATAAGAAATATGTTGATCATATGGCCTCCATAGGCTCCCAATAAAACCTATCATAAGGAATAAGTAATAAAAACAACCAACATATAAGGTTGATATTAAGGTCATCTATTCTTGATAATGCAAAAAATCGACAAGTCTTTGATAGTGATCAACAAATTGTTAAATTCTTAAAAGAAGAAGTTGAATTCTATAATAAGAACTAATCAATACTCTGAGATTGATATGGAGATAAAATCATCAATTTGAAGACAAATAAACTACTTATGGGTCTTATTATACTAGAGAATATTTAGATGATCAGATAAAAGGTGAAAATAAGAACATTATGGTGAATGAAGAAGACTAGGAGCCAGTGGTCATCTCCAAAGGAAAATCACTGAAATAGGAATGGTATGAAATGATTATAAAAATCAATATTTTGTTGAGTTGTGTTAATAATTTGATGATAACTTCACTTTGAGTTATCATGATCTAAGGGGGTTTGACCTTAGCTTAGCCCAACATATAACAAAGCTTGATCAAAATACCAAGCTTGTTAGATAGAAGAAGATACCTATTAATCCAAAAATAGAACCCCTGATGAAGAGTGAATTATCCAGGATAAGAGAGGCTAATATTATTTTTCCTATCAAGCACTCATCTTGGGTTGCTAATCTAGTCCATATAAGAAATAAAAATGGTGAAATTAGGCTTTGTTTAGATTTTAGGGATCTGAACAAAGCATCTCTAAAGAATCATTATCTTCTTCCCCATATGGAATAAATTTTGTAAATTGTATTAAGATCTTAAAGGTTTTTTCTTCTAGATGGTTATTCTCCCTATAACCAAAACCTCATGTAAGAATCAAACCAATTCAAGACTGATTTTACAATAAAATGAGGTATGTATACATACAAAAAGATGTCATTTGGTTTGACAAATGATGGTACAACATTCCAAAGAGACATGGATATGGATTTTAGAGTGTTGATAAATGAGATGATCCTAGTATACTTGGATGATATCACTATCTATTCAAAGCATGTTGATGCACACCTAGATCACCTTCAATTTTTTTTGAAAGGTGTAGAGAATTTGAATTTTCCCTTAATGCCAAGAAGTGAATTTTCATATTTTATGAAGGGAAACTACTAGGACACATTATGTCAAAATAAGGTCTTGAAATAGACCTAAAGAGAATAAGTGTTATATCTACATTAACACTACCAATCCATAAGAAAGTATTATAGATATTTCTTTGAAAAGTCAACTTTGTAAGAAGATTTATTCAAAGTTTTGCCTATATCAAAAAACCCTTCAGTAAAATGCTAAAGAAAGGTATCATTTTTAGCTAGACAATGGAGGGAAAATATAGTTTTGAATCCATCAAACATGTTATTTCCTAGGTTCCTATCCTATTCAACCCTAATTACTAGAAATATTTCATTCTCTATGATTTTGGATGGGAGGGAAGCATCTCATCTATTCTAACTCACTAGAATAAAGAAAATTTAGAACAACCAATATATTTCTTTAGTCACTCCCTAAAGGATTATGAAGAAAATTATAGTTTTGTGGAGAAGAAAGTATATGTTATTGATAAGGCTCTCAAAACATTCAATAATATACTCTCCAACAATAAAATTCATATGATGGTGAGTTACCAAAGTGTCAAAGATTTCCTATTGAGTCAAGAGATAAATGAAAAAAGAGTAGGATGGATCAAAAATGTCATGTAATATGATGTGGACATAAAAATAAAAAAGCTTATAAGAGGAGAAGGATTATGTGAATAACTAGCTTCTAACATCAAGATAGCTCAAGTAGTGTTTGAAACATTATATGCTCAAAGTGCACCTCAGCAAATCCATCTCTTTTCAATAACTAGATCTGTGACATGACCATTTTCCTATAGACTGATGAGTACCCCTATGAATTTCAATTGTCTAAAAAGAGGTATTTTAGACTCCAATACATTCCTTATGTTCTTTTTTATGGAATATTATTTATATAAGATATGACTGGATTCATGCTAAGATGTATTGATTATAATTAAATCCCTAAGGTGATCAAAGAATTTCATGATGGCCCATTGGTTGGACATTTCTCTATAAGAACTAAAACCATAAAAATAATGAGATGGGGATATTATTATCATAAAATATTTAAATATCCCATAAATGGGTAAGGAAATATAATAATTTTGCTTACTTCACTAGCAAGTAAAGATTAGTACCCTTCCCCCTTAGACTAGTTCAAGCAGATCAACCATTTTCTAAAAGGAGATTAGATTTCATTAGTATGATAAATCCACCATCAAGTGTAGGCCATAAATGGGTCCTCACATTAATGAACTATTTCAAAGGATGGATTGAAGTAGTTACACTGAAATATGTCATGGAGGCATCTATCCTAGAATTCATGGATGGCATAGTGTCAATGTTTAGTGTTCCTCACACCATTATCTCAAATAATGCCAAAGCATTTATGGGAACTCAAGTGAGTGAATGGGATTTAAATAAAAATCTATACTTGAGTACTTATTATAACTATTACCATTAAGGTAATGTCTTGGTTGATTCTATCAACAAGAACCTCATAAAAATTATCAAAAAAATAATGGAGGATAACCAAAAGACATGACACATGAAGTTGAAATCAACAATATGGGTTGATAGTATCACTCCTAAGAAAGCCATTTATAACTCCCCATTTATTTTAGTATATTTAAGGGAAGCACAAGTCCTACTATCAATTGATTTACCATCTCTAGAGATCAATCACCGATTGCATTTGATTGACAATGATGAAATGATAGTAAGATTGACTGAACTAATAGAACTAGAAGAAATCAAGAATCAATCAATGAAAGTCTTAGAATTAAATCAAGCTCAAAAAAATAGAAATTTTGACAAAAATTCATTTAATAGGATCTTTAATAAAGGAAACATGGTTCTCAAATGGGATGTAGACTAGGATAAACTAGGAAAGCACACCAAGTTTGATGTAATATGGAGTGGTCCATATATTATAACTCAATGCAAAGGAGCTAATGCATTATAACTATCTAATCTCGATGGATCATTATTACCTATCCCAATTAATGGGATATACCTCAAATATTTATTTTGAGGTAGGAATTCATTCCAAAAAAAAAAAATTGTATATAATAGGGTTAGTTGTGTTTTTCAAAATAAGTGCTTCTACACAAGTCAACTCAATAGGAGTTTTCATTTCCTTAATTTGTTCTATTTTTTGCCTAATTTTTTCTTGTTTAGGTAAATCCTATATTTTTTTTCACCAATTTAAAGTGTGTTAAGCTTAAAATGATTCCATGCCCAATGAATTAGAAGGCTACTAGAAAGAAATTGATTAGTAGACAATCATCCTATAGAGGTTATGAAAAATGTTGATAATTTTTTCCCAAAAATATCAAAACAAAAATTACTTAAGGGAGACCCCCTATTTTTTCTATAAAAATCCCTTGAATTAACCTAAAACACATATTTACTTTATATTACATTATCTAGAATTCTACCTATAATTTGTAATTTGAAAAATTGCAAATTGCTTCTCGAGATCCAGATCCCATAATACACTAACTGGTGAAAACCATAAACCTAACTACAATTTGTAATTTTGCCAAATTGCAAATTAAAATCAGAGTTTTGGTTCTTTCAAACCAAACACCTGATCAAATCTAGAACTTGAACTGCAATTCACAATTTTAAAAAATTTCTAGTTATAAATAGAGTTATACTCCCCACAAAACACTCTATCTAGCATCTAGAACTCAAAGAGTAATTTACAATTTGAAAAATTATAAATTATAATATAGGTTTCAGATCCCACCAACAATTAAGCCCATAGAACCTATAATTCTAAATGCATGTTCAATATTTTAAACTATAGTATGGGTTTTTCCTTCCCATTTCCAAAGAGGTCAAGTTATCTTAACCTACAAAATTCAAAGGTCAACATGCAATTTTTAGAATTGTGAAATTTATTGAGGACCCTAATATTACACCAATTACTTCCATAAGTGCATTAATTAAAGGGGGGTATATATAAACATGCAAATTTTTGAATTTTTAGTCATTTATTTAATCTATTAATTAAAATATGGAGATCTAATAGTGATATCCTTATGTCATGACCTCAACCTTGTAAACTTCAACCTTGAGCCATGTGTTAACCTGTAAGCAAAGTTATGACACCCCTACATGGTATTCCTTAGAATCCTCCTAGTGTCTTTTGAGATATCATTTCCTACAAATTAAATATTGTTAAATTTTTCCATTCCTTCAAAGTTGATTGCAATTATCTAGTGTTTTCATTGCATAGGCCTTATCTAGTTTTAGGGTTTATTTTTTATCTTGTTGTTGAATAGTCTGAGAGATCATAGTTTCCCATAAAATTTCCAATTATTCAAGGTCTAGGGTTTTTTCCAACTTTTTCAATTAGTTAAATCTAGGATTTGTATTTTCAAGCTAGGCTAATAGACCAACATATATTCCCAATAACTAGAGAATATTCCCTAAAAATATTCCTCCAAGTCCCCAAGACTTTGGACTTACATAGAGAACCTCTCATTCCTATGGGATTCTCCATTATTTCAAGCACCTCCCATTCCCATGGGATTTCAACCTAAAGATATAAAATCCTAACCCCATGGACATTCTTATAATTTCAATCACCTCAAGGTTCTATCAAAGTTTTCACTTGTTCAAAACACCTCCCAATTCCATGGATTTTTAAATTTCTCAAAGCAACTCTAGGTTCCATGGAATTTTCACCTACTCAAATAACTATAAGTTCCATCAAACTTTACACTTGCTCATAGCACATCCAATCTTTACTGGAGATTCTACCTGATTCTAACACCTTCTAATCTTACTAGTTTTTGTAGTTGGTTTTCACTAAGCATTCTCTCCAGAATTCATATCTAGGAAGGAGATGAAGTCCAAATCAAAATTCCTTAATGTGATTCTCAAATTAGAATCTAATACTACTGAGATCATAGATACAGACCTAGGTCACATTAACCTAGGGGACTTTTGGACCTATATAAATGTTGAGTTTAAGAATGATTGGATCCAGAGTATCTATGACTCTTGATTTACATAAGCATTAAATTTCCTCCTAATAGTGTTATAACACTATCATAACACTATGATGTTTATGAAAGAGAGGTCCTAAATGACAAAGGGGAAAGGATTTTAAATCTAGACCCAGATTTCATTGATTTTGTGTTTGTGATACTAAAGTTTGAGAGTTATGTTGACATAACTCCATAAACATCTAAACAATTATTTCAATACAATCACTTGGGATGTCAAATAATAATAATCAAATAATGTCTTAAGACCCCTAAGGTTGCCTCCACTAGATTTCCAAAGACACTAGTAAGAATTGATTTCAAAGATGAGGTGGGAGATATAATAATATTATTGCATAAGATTACTGGTAGTCCTAATGCAAAGAGATTCCAAGAGTGGATGTACCAATACATTTGGGTCATTCATGAAAATAAACAATATATCCACTAGGACCAACTCATTAGTGACTATCTTCATAAATAGTTGTAGAGGTGCAAACAATAGGGAAATTCTATATGACCTCCTACTTAGTGTACATTTTGTCTAATGGAGAGATTTTATAGGCTCAACACAGTGTCAAGTGAAGAAAATAAGGTATATAACAATTATTTTGACCTCACATTGGAGGCCAAGAGATAACACTTTAGGAGGTTCAATGATGCATTTATCTATTGCATCATAATAATGTTTGACAAAGATCTTGAGAGAAAGAGATTTTCTAATGCAACAACTATAAAAATCACTAGGTGGGGTTCCTACTTCATTTAGTTCCCCATTTATTCCTATATCAGGGTATGTGGATTTATTGGCTGACCTTACACACTCCCAAGATATGTCAGTGATTAGTGGGAATTAATAGAGCTAGTAAGACAACTTGTGGAGACCCATAAGCTACTATCTAGTAAACACAAGTTGGGAATTTATTTCCCAATCAATATCAGTAGATACACATGCCTCTCCCTACTCAAATCCAAGTGTGATGATGTAGAAATGACATAGATGACACTAAGGGATTTGGAGGCAAGGTCTTACTATGATGTTCATGGTAACATCACTACCACATTGGAAATTTACACATATTCCCATGTTCCATACTTTGAAGATTATCAGGAGGATTTAGATGATGAATAAGAGGTTAGATTGAAAGACCACTTTAGAATGACCTTGGATCAGGTCAAAGCTTTTGATTTGGCACCAGTCCTCAGGGAGTTGGTGGATAATGAGTCCTTCATGGATAATAACTAGTACAAGTAGATCATTACTCAACCCCCTCTAGTAGTAAGGTGATCAATTCCTAAATATTTCTCTTTGATAGATATAACTTCACATATAATCAATAAAACAATCAATTGGATTAGGAGTAAAGAGGCATAAGTGACCAAGGATACGGTGAGTATGATAGAGAAACTAATAAAGCTCAAGGAACAAGGAATTTCAATAGAAATAGAGGGTCGTAATGGCATGGTAGGAAAATAATCAGAGAGGCCAGTGATCTCCCATAAGATGAAAAATAAATCTATGGCCAAAAGGGGATAGTCAAAAAAATATGGAGTAGTATTGGATCAACTAATCATAATCTCATCTAAGAACATAGTTGCAATTGAATAATCAAAAACTTCAACCCCCATATTAGTCATAATGATAAATCTTATTTTTATAGTTCATCCTACAACTATATCTATTTTCCACCACTCCAATACCTCCACCTCCTATCTCAACTCTTGCTTCACCCAAAGTGATTCCATCCTCCATTCTCACCACTTTACCAATAATAATAAGTCTAGTACCAATAGTATAAATAAATCAAGTGGACACTCAAGGTCCCCTTTCAGTGGATACTTAGATTTCAACTCCACTTTCCCTTCCCAAAATTTCACTCCCTCCTTTCATTCCATTTATAATTCCATCCATTCCATCCCCATTGATTTCTATTAAAACTCAATAGTATATATCCATGGACTCAGTTATTCTAAATTCATTTCTACTAGCCATTCCAACTTCTAGGATAAGTACTATTTCATATTCATCCACCTTCATCTTCCCTACCTTACCGCCCTTGAGTGCCCTATCCAATTTTATTAAATAATTTGATGCTTTGACTTTCAGACTTCCACTAGTCCCTAAGTTTCAAATACCTATGTCTACTCCCCCATTAATATTACTTCCATATCCTACACCCTTAGTAGACACATCTATTCCCATTGCCCTTACCTCTTCCACTTCCATAGCTACCCCAACCCCTTCAGTGGATATAAGAGAGAAACAAGTTCTTGATGTAAATGTTGATTTTCAACCTATAGATAGAGATGAAATTTCTAAGACATCTAGGAGCAATCAGTAGCAACAACAATTCAAGATTTAACAATTTTCACCATGTCTACCAGTGTAATAGCTTCATCTATATATTCCCAAGTGATATTTCCTACATAGTAATATGCTACCCCAAGTTGGTTAGTATAAATAGTAAGTAAGAAATGCAATAAAATGGTTTCTCCTAGTACATTAGATTTTAGTCTTTCAATGCATAAAATAAATCTAAGACTACTCCTCAAACCTTCTAAAGAATATTATGTGACCCAATAGGGTAAAGATATGTGGAGATTGTAGTCCTCCTACCCAAAAAAATAGAAATAATATCTACTGTTGGGGGACTATTAGATATCAAAGGTTTACGTTAGACATTGCATAAGGGAGGGGTTAAAACATGATGTTCAATATAGCATCAACTCCCTCTTTGAGAAATTGGATAGTGAAAAGGTCACTAAGGATGAATTGAAAAACAACGTTGAACAACTTATGGTTATACTTAATAAATTCATAGATCCCACTCATCTATTAGCATAACCTAAACCAACATAGCTATTCACCTAGATCATAGATCAAGAAACATTTGATGTGTTGACTAAAATTGCAAGCATGGGAAGGGATACCAAGGAATGGTCAAATGAACTCATCTCTAAGGGTAACAAAATTATCAATATAATAATGGATCACTATGAAGTTTTGAGAGAAATAATGATCACCCTAAGAGGCCTAGTAAATAAGTATGAGGGAGATGTACAAACCTTGAATCTTTACTATCCCAAATTAATGGATATAGGTTCAATTGATATATGCATCCTCCTTGCTCAAAAAATATTGAAAAATGATGGAGGATATGAGGACTTACACAAAGTATCTCAATTATAGATAAAAGTACTTTCAGAAATTACCCACAAGGCTAAATTTGCCCATGATAAGGCCATTGACATGTTATATGATATGGAAGATTTGTTGAATAAATTGTCATGTAGACCAATATATTATGAAGATAACATCCTTTTAGTAGAAGTTCAAAATAAATTCAAGGAAATGGTTGAAAAGGAATCTGCACAAGACACCATATTTACCTTGAAATCTATCCACCACTACATCAGGTATCAAAACTCATTGGATCATATTGGTAAAGAGATTAAAACATATAGAAATTTGAGAAGATAAATTTTTGATAAAGTAGCAGATTTTGAGATCACCAACCTCTAATCCTCTGGACCAAATGAGGATAGAATCTAGGAGATATTTAAGGATTTTAATGCATATATCTAGAAACTATAGGCTAAGAAAGGTAAAAAGGTATAAGTATTAGAAATTGATCAATTTTTTATTTTAAAACATTATCATAGATTGTATTATAATTATTGTAAAAACATTGTAAAGTTAAAAAACATTTAAAAAATTGCAACTGTCTTTTAACAGCTCTTTTTGAGAAATAGACATGTGTATTTTACACTACCTATTTTGACATGTTGGAAATTGTAAAAGGTAGACTTGTAAATTACACTTTTCATTTTGACAAAGTTATAATTGCTTAATGTGTAAAAGAACATATTGAAAATTAAAATTCTAGTTTTGACAAGTGGTATGACTTGCAAGTTGTAAAAGTCTCACTTAAAAATTCTAACTTAGGGTTTTAAATAAAATAACTTAAGTTATTTCTTAGTTATCTTTTATTTAATGAATGAGTTTCATTTTGGCACCCCATTTGCATGAAGGAGAAGGAAAGTCATTGTATGACATTTTCTCAAGATTATCCACACCACACCAATCTGAGTATCATGCCTAGACATTACATGCTCTCTTCTAAACCATTTTACCAAGACAAGGATGCCACAAATAGAATATCATGCCTCTTTTTTCATGAAGTTCCATATTTATATCATTCTTTTACTAGGTGTTGAAGTTTCTAATAACTACATCTCCTTTATAATATATTTTGTATAAACATGGGTAGGACCCCAAAGCCCAATTTATATTTTTGATATTAGTAATATTATTTTAAATTTTGAATGTATTTTCTACATGATGTAACATGGGGATTGAAATAAAATTGAAGACTTTCCTTTCTTGTGTGAGAAATACCTCCATATACAAGTTCTTTAAATATTTGTGGATGTTTAATTCTTATTTTTAGTCACAAAATTTCATTTGTGGTGTTTTTTACCATTTTTGAAGATTATTTGATTAAAATAAAGTAATCTTGTCCCTTCTATGAAAAATATAAAATATTACCTTTAATTTCCCATTTGCATGAGTTTATGATCTTACAAATTTCAAACTATTTTCTATTATATTGTGTTCATTCAATAAAGCATTAAAATCCACTATAAAATATTTGGTGTAATCCCAATTATTAATTTTGAAAATTTCATTATCAAACTCTTTTCCCCAATCCAACCGTAGTTTAAGAGCAAGAACACTAAAGGAGTAGAATTTCTATAAATTTGGTATTTTATTAGTTGCACCAGATTTAGTGAAAGGAATCTAGCCTTCTTCAAAGTTTCACCTCAATTAATCAAGGTCCTATAGCTTGTAGTTGTTCTTATTGTATGATTAGTTTTTTCACAGTGAGCTACTACATCAAGAAACAGGTGCAAAATCTATGTGATAACAAGACTCATTTTATGTACATATTTGATATTATATAAATTTGTACATGTTCATGCATACTTTCATTTCTAAATCTACTATTTTATATTTGATTGTATCTTTCCTTATACATATATTAAATGGAATTTTAATATGCCATTGTTCTATGAATCTACACTAATTCCTTTCTTTGTGTGTGTGCTTTGGACATGTGTCCATGTCCTTGTGTGTGATTTTTTGATTGTATATGTAGACATTTGAATATATCCTTCAATTTTATTCTAATAAAACCTTGATTAATCTTTGTGTATGTGGACATTTAAACATGTACTTGTATGTATTAATTTCTCAAATTTAGTGACATGTTCTAATGTCCCTTATATTATAACCTATTGGCCTAATTTGTGTGGTGTATGTATGATTTCATGTATGTGTCATGGACATGACACTTATCTATTTATTTTTACACTTATAATTAATTATTTATTCCATGAGGTACCTCATCCATTTGTCCCTTCCTCCTTGGGTTCCTTGATGGACATCATGCCCCATCCCCCTGGGTAGTTACTCTGATAAAATCTAGATTTGTTGTTCATACACATGCATACATTATTACATCTATATTGACAACCTTGTGAATGATAGATCTAACATGCATCATACATTAAAAAATTATTCTCAAATTATCTTGCATTCCAATTTCATGTATACACATTATATTTATTTATCACATAGATATCATATATGCTTAGGCTAACATACATGTTGTATATATTTTATTTTGAGGATATTTATTGCATAGGTTCAAAAAATATTCTCAAAATAAGAGTAATTAATAGGAGTTTTTCACAAATACTATGAAATTTGAGTTCACTAAAAATATAATTTTCATCACACATATATAGAATACAAAGCTTAGAATCAAGAAAACACAATGGAAAAAATCAAACATAGATTAGTTTTAATTTTGTATAGAAATAATATAGAAGGAAAATAGCATGTCCTAGTGGACACTAACCTAGTGAAACACTATCCAAGGGATTTTTATACTATCCAATATCCCCAAATAGTAAAATATAAATTTTCCAATAAAGTATAGTATTTATAGTTAAGGTTTGCACATTATCAATCATAGATTATCAATTTTTCTTAGTTTATTCTTATTTTTGCATAAAATCATACCAATTTTCTTAGATTTGGGGCATCATGTGTGACATGATCCCTTACAATTAAATTTCATATATGATCATATAAATATTACCATAACTTAGTATAGAATCCATATTCACATATACTAGGATTGGGGGCATGTGCATGGCACATTATTTCCATTTTCTCACTTATGCACTAGTTGATCAAATGGAATGGAAAATTCCATGTCATTTTCAACATTTTTATTAAAAACACTACGTGCATCAATTTTCACCAAATTTATTCCTTACTCCATCTACAATGGTTGACATTACCGAGTATTCCCTAAGCTACATACCTGAGTGCCTGAGAGGCCCATGAGCCATTTTTAATTTAAAAGTTTCTAAGTGGCCCTAGAACCATCCTAAATAGTTTTAATTACATCACATAGATTCAATTACATTATGAAATTTCATTTATATATGCATCTATTATGCATCGGTAAGAAATGATGTAGTCATAGCCTACTTGAGTTCTTGATCTACTGACATAGGAGGGTTGGACAAACCATCAATCTAATCCAAGTTATTCATAGTTCATAATCCACCAAATAGGGGCTGGTAATTATGGATTCAAGGCCATATTAAGTTATTGAGCCACCTTCACTTAAGGATTAGTCCAATTTATTCACCATTTTATCACTAGATATACAGTTAAGATGTCAACAAGTTTTTGCATTAGTTCACATACCCAATGATGTGTATTCATTCATTTCCTCTCTATATTATCTCTTTACTTATTTTTTTCTTTGATTTTTATATTTCTTAAGTAGGTATTGATTCACTCATGTTTCCTTTATAGGATATGTAATGGATCATGTTTCACATTCTTAGACCTAGAATCAAGGGATTTACCTCTTAGGTAAGTTTAGTTATGCTTATTTTTTATTTATCCTAGTCATTTCACTTAAATACATTTATACAATAAAGTGGGGGCAAATTTATTCATATAAAATGTCACTTGAGTGAAGTGAGTGTCACTTTAGACCACTGTATCCTTAGCTTATCCCTAAACCTATTTTAAGGCATATTTATATCCTTATCTATATTTTATGTGGGTCTAACTCATCCCAAAATTTACCAAGAGTAGTACCAAATCATCTCTTAGGCATTTATGTCCCTAAGTGCACTAGGTTATTCCACTTGAATACTATCACAACCCTTTGGACACTAGTGCATTGTGCTAATGACCAAGGGACCATGCTGATATCCCTTAGCTCTTTTCTCCTCAAATTAACATATTTACACTTATCAATACACCTTAGTGTCTACCTAGGCCTATTACACATATTGATATAAAAAATATTAGTATATATACCCTATTATTATCCCTTTAGCCACTAGATAGAAATTAGATGTAAATACTCATGAACAAACTTATAAATAGTTGTAAAAATCAAGGTCATTAATCCCTATTCTATCCTAATTCTAAATATAGCCATATACATCATTCCTAATCTAATACTACTCAAATTTTTAATCTCAATCATAGTAAAAAAACTCAAAGAGGCACTCATACTAGCATTCACTTACACTTTCATCAAGCACTTAAGTGGGATAAATACATCGAGATGGATCCCATATCAAGGTATTGGTATGTAGTAAACTCTCAACAAAGTGAGGTGTTTAGGTCACATCTAGACTATCCAAATAACATCAAACTTTTTCTAATTATTCTCTTGAAATACACTAAAAACATAGAGATCTAAGGTTTCACTTTCAAATCAATCAAAAAAGGTCAAAGGTAATAAATCAAAGTTTGTTCGCATAGGCACAAGCATCTCTAACTTAGATGAATACATATAGATATGATCATATTCCCTACTTTTAAGGGACACTAATACACCCCCTGAGGACATTAGTGTAATTAACTACTATCTAGAAGACCACACTACTATCTAAGATGATTTTTTAGTCATCATTCTAGTTTTTGACACTTTGATTAGCCTTGTACTAGTTTACATCCTCCAATTTATTCATCTTAGTTTATAATTGAGTACATACTTATGTGATTTATTTATATTATTAGAATAATCATATTAAGTTAATTATTATACAAATCAATGATTATATTTATTGCATATTTATTCCCTAATTTAAGTATGTCATCCCTTTAACAACCTAGTGTTTAAACTTCATAATAACTTAAATTTTAAATAACCAATCAATCAATCAATCCAATCTAAACTTGAATATTTATTTAATTTTACCAACTAATAATTAATCAAATCTAAAATTGAATATTTATTCAAGTTTTCCAATCAATAAAAATATGAACCTTCATGGTTCACCAATCAACAACATCAATCCAAATCAAAATCTAAACTTAAATACTTAATATAGTTTACCCATCAACCAATCAACTTCAAATCCAAACTTGAATTATTTTTCACGATTACCTGTCAAGAAATAATTTACTTTAGGATGTATACCAAATTAGTTTACAAATCCAATTAATTTTGTAGGATTAGTTCCATTACATTCAAATTAGACACAAATTAATCCAAATCCACTCATCAAAACTAATTTAACTTTAAATAAAACTCAACCATTCAACTCTAACATCCATTCAAATCAAATTTTTGGTTCCCATACTTTTCCAAATCCAAACTTGAACCAAACTAACCCAAATCCATCATGTCAAACTAACCCCAATTGATTAAACTTCACAAATACTAAATTTACAACAAATCCAAATCAAATAAATCCTAGCTGCATAATAAATCCAAATCAAACAAACGTTATTTTTTCCACCAATCAAAACACCTTTACATAATTACAAAATGATAATCCCTCATTCAAAACACTTCTTAACTAATTCATTAACAATCTACCCCTTAATTAATATTCATTTTCACAAGCTAATACTAAGTCAAACCCATTCATAGGTCAAACCTCCAACATGTTTACCTCTTCAAGTATAAATAATAAAATATCACCACATTTCATTCAAGGGTGGAAAAATGTGAAGGATAAAGTCCAAGGCTTGCAATATCATACCTTTTCTTGGAAAAAACAATATAATGTTAAGTAAATTTGTCCTTATCCATATGATGTAAAAAATATGACAACACCTTTTCCCAAACATTTTAAGATCCATAAATTAAAAAATTAAAAAGGTAAGGGAAATCCTAAGGAACATATTTAATATTTCTACATTCATATACTAATGAATATATGTTGAGACTCTTTTCATGAAGTCTAAGGGTCAAGACCTATAATGGTTCTCACTTAAATATCCACCTTTGAAGACCTATCTAGAAATCTTATTCATCATTCTTCATATAATGTTGAAAAGGAATTTACCATAATTGAGCTATATAACACTAAACAACATAATGGTGAAACATTTGCCAGTTTATTACAAAAATAACAGTCATTGTTAAGTCATTTTTCATGTTATTTTATAGAAATAGAGTTCATTGTTATCTTGATGAATAACCTTAACTTAGAATTGGGTCATCACTTACAACTTATTTATCTAAATTCCTTTTATAAAATAATAAAAAAGGGAACTCAAATTGAATGAACTTTAATTACTAAAGGTGTTATCAAAATTTTCAAAAACGATAACAATTCCTCAAACCAAAATGACAAGCCTAAGTTTTTCACCAAGTACAAAAACAATTTAGGTGATGGTGTGATCGATGTCAATAAAATATTTAACCCACCAAAAAAACATCAAGTTAACACACAACCCATCAAAAATATCATAATACCTAGTGATCAACCAAAACATGAGAACCGCAAGTGTAAGTTTATTCGATTGAGAGACTCTTATGAATTAGTTTTTTCAATGTTGGCCCAATCAAATATGATTATTTGGACCAATACTAAACCATTTTAAGATAATTTTCCTATACTTGATTGGTACCATGAAGATTAATATTGTGAGTACCATAATATTAAGGGACACTCAAGTGATTAGTATGACGCTCAATCATTATGTCCAAGATATTATTTAGCTTTGGGACATAGTTATGAAAAATTAACCATCCACCTTATCTAATAATCATAATTTGGGAATATATAAAAATCCTTTTCCCAAACACGAGTAAGGATGTGGTAAGTTAAAAAAATAACAACATAAAGTAATGTAAATCAAACCAGTCTCCCTTTTTAATCTATAGTTAATTACATCGATTATACAACCTATCTGTTTTGGTCATTACTTTAAAAGCTCAAGATTATGTCGTTACCACAAGGTGTGTCAAGATTTCAATCCCTTGTGCTTTTTTTGAATAATGTTGAGTGTAATTATAATATTAAATAGACCATATTGATAAGACACAAACTAAAATATACATTTTAGAGTTTATCAGAACCTTCATTATATATAAATATATATTTTATAGAGTCTTTAAAGAGTCAAAAGTCCTCAAGACATAAATTCATCAAATGTTCAAGTGTTAGTTAGAAATTTATCCACTAGAAATCAAGTTACTTTTGATTATTATAATGTCTCTCCTATGGTATCTATACATAATATACCTTTGTATATATAATTCATTATCTCTAGAAATAAAGTAAAAAGGGTGATTATATACAATGGCTCAGTTTTGAACCAAAGTACATTAAAATTAATCAAACATTTAAGGTATCCTCCAATAACATTAGAATCAAATATCATTATAATCAAGACATATGACAATAATGAGAATGAGTCTATGAGTACTATCTATCTTCATTTTATTGTGGGGATTGTTATTTAGAGACATTAATTCATGTTCTTGACTTAGATTTACCTTATGATTTACTTATTAGATGTCCTTGGATCCATTCTATGAATTCTATACCTTCCACATTACACCATTTTTTGAAATTTTCTCATGATGGCATGGAAGTAACCATCTCCAATAATTCTCAACCCTTTTAATACTAGAAATTATTATAAGGATGTTATTAAAAATCAAATTAACTAATTTTTATTGAAGACACATATGCTCATTTTTAGGAATCACCAAAGCTTAACAACTACATACATCCTAATACTTTGTTTCAAACACTACCCCTTGGTGGTTGGTTTAATATGCCATCCACATCCACTTCCACAAATACTCCATCTACAAGTCAAGCATATAATCAACCTTCCACTTCAAAAACTACTCATCTCCTCCATCCCAATTTAAAATTATTTATAAATGAATGGGTGAGTATGAAATCCAAGATACTAATTACTTAGGTAAAATTCACATATCTCCAAATAATAATTGTAGTTAGAGAAAGGAAACTCAAGTGGTTCGTAACTTTGGAAAAAAATTATTTTTATAAGGCAGTATTCTTTTCTATGAATAAATTTAATTTTTAAATTCCTCTTGCATTTATTCCATTAGACCAACTACTTTCTTCCTTAATGACAAATATCCCATATCCAAATACATCATGTGTAATATAATGAATTATAAAGGAAAGGGCCTTGTCCTCCATGAACAAGGAATGACAAAACCTATCACACTTAAATCTAATGAATATTTACATGGTATAGAATTTAACCCACTTAATGTGAGAATAACACTTTTCCAAAGTAACTCTTCTAGTGAGTCTGAGGCAAGCTCTTTAGACACTGAAATGAGTTCCATCTATAGCCAATTTGAAAATATATCCATGACCAACCTATTCCATGAAACCTCCTTATTAAAACTTGACATAACAAAAAATTAACACCTATGATTGATCACTTTCAAAATGATGAAACAATATTTGAATTCTTGATAAAAAGAGATAGTATTCCTAAAAACAATCATAAGAAGGGTTTTTTTATCTAGTTAGATATTTTTGAATATTTTGGGGAACTATTATCACATCATGAAATTAGTAACATAAAAACATCACAATAAGAATACCTTGAGAAGTAACTTATAATTATTCCACCACCCTCAAAATATCAAGAAGAATAAACTTTCCTAGTTGAAGACACCATTGCAATCAATATTGTGACAAAATAAAATCCCAATACAGTTAAGCTTGATGCCTCATTAAATCAATAATAATAGGAAACGTTTACCCTTTTGCTTAAATATTTCTCTAAGATGTTTCCATGGTCTTTTGTAGACATTATAGGGCTTGATCCTTCACTTTTTTTACATCATCTTGTGGTTCATATGGATGCAAAACCTATAAATCATAAACTTAGAAAAATGCATCCCAAAGTTGCACTCTTAGTTAAGGAAGAAATAAAAAATCAATTAGAGGTTGGCTTCATCTATCCCATAGACTAATTATAATGGATATCTAATGTTTTATTTGTATCCAAGAAAATAACTAGAATTAGGGTATGTTTAGACTTCAAAGATATAAACAAGGCATTTCCCAAGGATGACTTTGCATTGAAAAAAATAGACATAATTATGGAATCCACCACCAATAATGAGATGTTGTCTTTAATAGATGATTTATTGGGTATAACCAAATCAAAAAAATTATTGAAGACTAACATAATATAACATTTACAACACCTTAGGGCACTTTTAACTATCAAGTAATGCTTTTTGGTCATAATAACATTGGAGACACATATCAAATATCAATGAAAATTATCTTTCACAATATGTTTCATGACATCATCAAATATTATGTTGATGTCATTATTGATAAATCTAAATCTATATCAGATCATCCTAAGATACTTCATAGAAGTTTTGACAGAATAAGAGAATATAAGCTTTGCTTGAATACAAATAAGTGTGTTTTTAGGGTGACATCTAGAAAGTTATTAGGATTCATATTTTCACACCATGGCATAGAGGTTGATCCTTCAAAAGTTTTAGCTATCATGAATATGCTTTGACCTAAAAATCTCAAGCAACTCTATAGTTTTTAAGTTAAAATTTAGGCAATCTAATGGTTCATATCATAAATTACAAGCATTTGTCATCCATTCACATTATTTATTAATAAATACACTCCATTCACTTAGAACAAATAAAATAATATCTTTCCAAGTTACTAGTATTAATGCCATCTACTATAGGAAATTTTTTCCTTTTGTAAATATCTGCTACATAGTATGCATTAAAGGCATTGTTGGTATGACATAATGTCAGTGGATCAAAATGAGTATTTTATTACCTAATTAAAACTTTGGCGTCATGTGGGTTTAATTACTCTCCCATGGAAAAATCATGTCTCATGGTTATTTTGCTTCCCAAAAACTTTTCCACTACATGTTTAATAATCAAACCAAAATCATTACCAAAATTGACCCTCATAAATATCTCTTATCAAAAATAAATTTAATAGGTAGAATAGCTAAAGGGGTCATGCTTATTAGTGAGTATGATCTTGAGTATGTAAATCAATAATAATCAAGGGAAAATTACTATAAGAGGCTTCTCTAGAAGATCACACACATCTTCTCATAGATTTCTTGGATGAATCACTTATGTAAATTGATGAAACCTTAGTCTAGAAGTTATATTATGATGGATCTTTTACTAATCATGGTTCAGGGTCAAGTATCTTACTAGTTAAAATAGATGGGGATTGTATTTCTAAAGCATTCCATATTAAATTTCCTTGTATTAACAACATAAAAAAATATGAATCCTTCATAGATGGTCTTAAACTTGAAATACAATGGGAATCTAAAATATTATTGTTTTTGGTGATTCCAAGATCATCATAAATCAAGTCAATGATTAATTCTAAGCTCATGATGATAAAATAATCACATACAAGAGGATTATGGATTGCTTTAAGTTTTATTTTATGTCTACTCAATTTGAACAAGTGCCAAGGGTTAACAACAGAGAAGCTAACACAATGGAAACTATTAGTTCATTATTTGATCTCAAAACTAAGCACAAAAAATTCCTTTTATATTATTTTATCATACCAACATAGGATACTCCCAATTCTAAGATGGTTTTTGAGGTGGTTGTGCTAACCAAATTTGAATTTTAAGTCAAATTGGAGCACCTATAGGTAAAAACTTGAATTCTTAGGTCTATATGGGGTGTAATATGGATGTAAAAAGGTGTTTTATAGGTTAATTAATGTTAATTGATGTTATACTAGCCTTGGTAATTAGTTATGTTAGTGTTTTTAGTCATTTAGCTCATTTTAGTGGTCAAAAAGGTGCATTTAATGAGTTGTATAGATTTATTGGGAAAATTGAAGGTTAAAAAACATGATTTCATATCTAATATGTCTTTATAAGTCTTAATTAACTGACATAACTAAAATATGGTAGGTTATGTATAAGAAAAGGCAATTTTCTTAAAGAAAAAGAAGAGTTTGGCATTTGTATAACATCCTTGGGAAGTGTGCCATGTGTAAAATGGTCAAGTAGTGACTATTAATATTCTTCATGCTCAAATACATGATTATTTTTATTTATAAGTTCCATTTATGAGATAAAATTATTTTGCTCCTTTTTCACCTTTCTTACTAAATAAAAGTGACTTGTAGGTTTGTACCTAGTACGTTAACATAAAGAGTTTCAAGTCAAATGATTTTGAGATGCAGTATTACAATTATATATATCCATTTAAATAATAACAGTTCTAATTTTGGTTAACCATGCTATATGAACCATCCTTTACAAGCTAACTATGTTTTTCTGCTTGTAAATCTATGCACCCTACAGGTTTTACTTCATTTTGGGAAAGTCTATATGAACTAGTTAGTAATATTAGCTATATATGACTTTAGATTAATCCTTAGATTATATATAGTCTTTTTCTCAAGTTTAATTATGTTTTAATAGGTCAATTGCATCCATGTTTCAAGAGAAGCACCATTCTAAGTTGCAGGCAGATTCTCACTATTTGTAATATTTTCACACTTTGGTAATGGTTTTGTAAGATGAAGATGAGTTGGTTTACATTTATCCAACATCATCTTGGTCCCATTAACCTTTAAACCTCTTATAATAAAGTAATCTCTATGAGTTTTAGTCATATGAAACATTCAAATAATTCTATCATTGACACACAACTTGTAGGTGTTTGAAGGGGTCCAAACCTTGAAATGGAGCTACCTTGACCTGATATAAGTATTCAAAAGTTTTAATAAACCCATATTATCATTTTAAAAATTAAAAAATTGTTTTTTATGGCTCTTATATCATGAGTTTGATTCATAACCTTTTTTATTACTTATATACTAGTTAAATATGCATCTACAGGGGATAATACAAAGAGATGAGGCCCCTTTTGAGGTGTTAAATCAAGTAATGGAGTTATATTTGGATATTTTTATATTTAATATACTATAAATAAACCATATTTAAAGTTTAAAAATGACAAATGGAAATATAAAACACTTCCAAAAGTTAGATGAATGTTTCTGGCCTTTTCTCTCTAAAATGGCAAAATAGTGATCCTAGGGTTTTTGTTGATACCTCATAATAGGGTTTCAAAGACATTTTTATGACCAATATTTATGGTATCTATCATGGATAAATATCTAATAGAGTTTTAAGAGTAGAGTAGGAATGGAGAACAATGTTTTAGAGACCCCAAGTTACTCATAAAACCATTAAAACCAATCAGTGGTGTCTATAGTCATGTGAGCCATGTTGGTCTCTCAAATCAAATAAATGAGTATCAAAACATAATATTAGGGTTAATATTGTCTAATTTTACTAGTATACATAAAATTTCCATTTGAAGTATCAAAGAGGAACATTGAAGATGTTTTGCACTTGCCAAGGGTGGGAACAGTCTGTACACAAGCCTAACACTCACCTAAAATTATAACCAAGCTAAATTGAACCAAAGGTTAATTAACATGCTAGATAGACTCCATGTTTCATTTAAATTATATAAAAATAATGATAGGTCTAATTAACTAATATGCTCACCTACAGGGGTCAAAGAGGTAGGTGTTTATGGTCATGATAGGGAAGGCTCATTTTGGTAAGTCCAAAGTGGATATAAAGAGTATAAGTGAAGATAACATGATAAACTAGCTTATGAATACCTTCATTAGAGCCATGATGACATTATCAAGTTTGTGAATGTATGAAACAAACTTATAAACGTCTTAAAACCCTATGTATACACTTATAACTAGATTTTGACTAAGTCAAGTAGTGAGTGGAAAGGGAATATGATTGGTTATAAGGTATGAATATGGATTATATAAATATAAATTAGGTATAATGATTCTAAGGAAATTAAGGATATTTTGTTACCCTGTTCTCAAGCTCAAACAAGCATACAAGTATACCTACAAGCCCCTAAAGACTCCTACACAACTAGTTAGAAGTAATATGGGAAGATAGTGAGATGAATATAAAATATAAGTATGTAATGAACAAGTCCTAATTAATTCCAAAAGGCCATGATATTCAAAAATGTTCATTCAAGTTCTTCTAATGTACAAACTATGTAAGTTTTCTTGTGGATGACCCCCTGTTCTGTAAGAAGCACAATCCAAAAGGAATGTTGTTTGGAAGGTTAAAGTGTATGTGAAATAATTAATGGATGAATAATAGTATTAATTTTGTTTATAACTTTAGGGACACCCTCAAACACCATTCCCAAGGCTTATATTTATACAAGTATACCTACAAGTGTATCTTCTAAAATAAACATAGTCAGGATCTCATACATAGTCTTGATTGGAAAAGTCTATGAAGGGTATGTAGAGGTTTAGGGTGGAAAAATACTTTAATAAAATTTATAAAAAAATTATGACATCAAGGCACTCTCTTATAATGTAAATCATGCATGGAGAAGGGTCTATAATCCTTTTCTCAAAGATTATTTTGGATTTTCATGTTTTGAAGGATTTACTTTTTTAGAACCAAGGGCTCATTTTTTGTGTAGATAACCTTTATAAACTATATAATTAATTAATACAAAAAAATAACTTTAAAAAACAAATGAATCACCCCTTATATTATCTTAGATAGGGGGTGCTTCCCCTTGTGCATAGGCAAGCAGGTTTGAAGATGGGAAAGTAGAGATGGTTAGATGAGTTGAGAGATGATTATATATTTCAAGGAGGTTTTAAAAGATGTAAAAAATATATTAAAAACATGTAAATAAATCACATAAGGAATAATCTAAGTAGGATGTCTTAAGGTCCTGAGGTTATAGTTAGGTTTAGGAAGTTTGGTGAGGCCTAGTGCTTAATCAAGAAGTTTTTTTTCATTTCTAGCCTTAGATATGATTTTGAACCTATTGGAGCATTTTATTGGGGTTAAAAAAAATATTTTAAAGCTATTTAAATTCAATAAAACCAATAGTAAGGTCTAGAACACCAAACATTATAGGCGAGCCATTGGAGCAAGGTTTAGGCCAAGACCAAATGGGGGGTCATTCACCTTTCCAACATGATATATGTACTCCAAAATATTGAATCATGTTTATGGGGTAAAATAATATGTTATAAACCTGATAGGATGAAAATTATAACCAAAATAAGCCATTCTTGGACATTAGATCAACTCAGACCTATAGGAAAGGAGAAAAAGAGCTTAATAAGTCAAGTTTTGATACTCACATATTTTCTAGAGGATTTGGATGGGAGAAAAATAAGTTTATAGGAGTTATAAGAGGTATAAAACAATAAATTTGTGGCATTATATTGAAATTATAATGTCAAACGTACATAAACAAAGCTTAAGAGGGAAAACAGGCCTAAAACCCTCGTTAAACCCTTGCATAGACCTGATTGGATAAATGAGGCTAAAGATGAATCTAGATGGAATATTTTTATCATGAAACATATTGGAAATTTTATAGGACTCACTCAATCTCCTTCACATTCTTTTTGGTTGTATGAAATCTATATAGACATGGTAGAAGTAGGGTATTTTTTACCATATTTTATGTTGTGCAGGATCTAGCAGGAGTATGAAGATGAAACCAACTTTGGGAAAAATATTAAGAATTTTTATAATTACCAATATTAATTTAATTCCTTATTAAAATTATTAAGTTACTAAATAGGAGCTCTCATCTTAGCCAGTCAAAATTGGCAAATTGGATAAGCTAGTGAGAAGTGTGAAAAATATAAGGGAAAGTGATTTTAAGGTAACCATAATGCTTATAAGGCCATATAGGGTCTTAAAAATTTTCATCCACTTCTTCCCACATATATTAATGATAAAATTATTTCAATTTTTATGCCAAGTGTATAGGGTGCATGAAGGAAGAATTTTTTAGACTGTAGATGATGATAACTCCTTCCCAAATGATTTCAAAGGACCAAGCCTAAAACCAATGAATAAAGAGGAATTTATGATGTCCTTACCCTCAATTAAAATCATTGGAACTACTCCTAATAATTTATAATGTTTTTAAATAGGGATAATCATGAAGGCATTTTTTTGAGCCAAAATAAGGAGTTTTATGCCAATTTTCATGAAGTTGATGACTTGGATTGGCATTTGTACTTATATACCTAGCATGGTTCATCCCATATCCTCTTCTCATTCAAAAATAACTAATTTTATCAGATTTACAAGTTTCCTTGTTACCCTTTTACTTCTCTCTTCTCCTCTCTCTCTTTCTCTCTCAAGTTCTATAGGAACTAACCATTTTGGCCATTGTATTCTATGCTCCACCTGAGTATGGTGAATACCTACTCATTTTTATACCTATTTATTAGTAATAATACTAATTTTTACCTCCTATATGACTATTCTTAGTGTATTCATTTGGAATGTTTGATTTTTCATAAGTGAAGACTATGGATTCTTTAGCATGCTATTTAATTCTACCATCTATTTGTAGTTAGAAAGATTCTTCTTGTAGGGCATGTTAAGTGTTCTAGGAAAATGTCAAGGATTAATTGAGTTATTATATTCATTATTTCCCTTATAGGCCTCTCATCTAGTACTAAATTTTCACATTCATCCATAACCTCACAATGTAACATTGATGTGAGAATATGAAGATTGGAGAAGTGTATGTTTAGTTTGTCTATTGTTTTCAAGCGTAACATGTAGCTGGTTGGATGTTACCATGTGATTTGATGTATCACCTCCCTTAGGTTAGTTTTATTTTAGTTATCCTTATTCCTTTTCACCCCCCAAGTTTAGTTGTAGTTGTGATCCAAAATGGTACATTAAGGGAGCTAGCCCTATCTAAAGATTCACCTGATTCCTTAGGCTATCCAAAAGCCTAGAGGTGTTTCCATTGTGCCTCTTGGATGAGGAGATATTTTCCATCTCCTTAGAGGTTAAAAATCCAAGTGAAAATATTTTTTTCCATTCTTGATGGGACTCTTGATATAAGAGGTTAAGAGATATTTAGTGTTGTCTCTCAATAATCAGCATTTGGAGGCATCTATCAAAGCATCAATGGTAACTCTGAAGATATATCATCTGGTTAAGTAGCCCAAGTTATCTATTAAAGATTATTGGTAACATTTTCTTTTGTGTTCTTACTTTTAATGAGGTTTCATTCTAATCTTAGTGTTGAACATTGTTTTACACAAGTGGGTGAGACATGTCAATCTTGTGCCATTCCCTATCAATATGAACAAGTTCTTAACCATAATTATCATGAAGTTTATTAGCCTTATCATGAAGTGTATTATTCCTATAATCAAACTTCTTCATGTCTTGCTCCTAGTCAACCTAGCCAATTATCAAGGCGACCTATTTCCACATTCAAGAAGACACTCTTGGGATATGAGAGGTATATTTTGCATCTTGATATTAAAGGGGATGTGGTCTAGATATTCCTATAATATAATTCATAGGGTGGGAGAATCATTATATTTGGTCAAAAGAGAGTGGGTACCTATTGAGAGATCCAATTGGCAAAGGCTCACAAGTGAGATGCTTGATGTGAGTGTCCTCATTTTTTATTTAGAGGATAGGCTAAGGGTTAATTAATGTAACCTCACTAAACCTATTATCCTTCATATCAAATTTACCAAGTTTCCTATCATCCATATATGACCCCTACTCATGAACTAAATCAAAGATATCAAAGTCATCCTTTTACCAATCAGTTGGAAGAGAGAGTTGAAAAGATAAATCTTGTGTTTAAATCTAATATTGATAGGCAAATTGAGTTGGATAATATGAATTTATAGTATTCCATGTTAATATCCAAATAAGTTGAGTTTAATACTTCATTTCACTCTCATATTTCATCCCCACCACCTCAAAAAGAGACTCAGAATCCCAATACCCTAAGCTATAATAAAATAGTGGAGTCATAGGGAAAGAAAGAGGAGAAAATTCTTAACAAAGAGTGTGAAGTTGAGAAGGATCTTGATCCTAGACAAAACCCTCCCACCCTTCCTCAAGTAAATACTTATAATACTAACATCCTATGTTGGACTGAGTCGTGGGACAAGAAAGAAGATAGAGGCATTGTTAAGAAGTGTGAAGTTGAGAATGGATTTGGTCCTTTACAAGTCTCTCCCACTCTTTCTCATGAAGATTATTATGTTCCATGTCAACCCCCATGTATTATTCATACTCATGATGATTCCTATGATCTTCAATAAATACTTTTTCAAGATAACCTATCCAAAAAAATTAAAGAGTTGGAGTCAAGGGTGAAGTTACTAAGCCAAGATGTGATGGAAGGTTTAGACCCCAAAGAAGATTATATGCCTAAACACACCCCATATAACCTATTTTAAGACATTTAACAAGTTTAATTGGATGTGAATGAAGTTAATGTAAATTGGAAGGAATAAAATCAAGTTATTTTAACCTAAGGTCTACATCCCCTTCCTCAAGAGTTCCTAAAAGTATCTCCAAATTTACATTCTCAATCTAATTTTTAGCCCAATGTTCCACCTCCACCAACTAGTTATTTTTATTCTCATCCCATATCCCTTTGCCTTGATTTAACTATGGTGTGGGAAACTCAATAAGAGTAATTTTTTGAAGAAAATTCAAAACTCTTACTTGAAGAAAGTGTAACTCATTGGCAGCCTTATTGGGCTAGGTCACCAGATTTTAAGATGCCTAGTATTGGCATCACTAAGAAAGAGATTGAAGTTCTTGTAGCCCTTAAAAAATAAGATCAGATTATTATAGATAAGGTGAAATTTTAGAAACCTCAAGAGGTCCTAAGTGATGAAGAAGATGTGAGCTCTTGTTTTGAATCTCCTTGTTTGGTGGATGATGAAGTATACACTCCTTGTGTTGAAGAAGAAATATTGGAAGAGGTCCTATTGAAATCTAAAGAATAAAATGGATATGATGACTTATGATCCATGATTATGATTAAAATTAATGTGATGACCTATGGTATATATTTGAAGACATTTTCAATGAGTTTGAATCTCTCAAGGGGTCTACAACTCTATTAGAGTTGGTTACAAGTGACAGTAACAAAGATTAAATTATTCAAGATGTCATAGATGATCAAGATGGGATTGTAAAACAAATAATAAGTGAAAAATAGAAAATTACACATCAGAATTTAGAGGTAAATACAAACCTCTATTAGCCTCAATATTTCAAAGAACAAGAGATCATTCCTTTTGAGACCATGCCCATAAAGAAGATGAAAATTGATCATGAGAAAGAGAGTGGGAAGCAACATGAAGTATGTGAACATGTTCAAGAGGAATATATATAAATTTTACACCTATTTGAAGATATTACACTTTATAACATAATAATTGAGGTGACAAGAAATAGGTTTGATCTATCAAGTATTCAATCTAAAGAGCAACATGTTTGGCACCCTCATCTATCTCATGAAGGAGATTCAAGAAACTTTCCTTTTGATCTTGTAAATAGAGGTATGATTGATTTTTAGTTGTATATAATATTTTATTTTATAATTCCCATAAATACCTTAGTCACATGTGTGTGCATATGCCTAGTTAGTTTATTATCTTATCTTGTGTGTGTATTTTGCTTCATGTGGTTGAGGTAGTTTTTTAGCTGTCTTGTCTTGGTCAAGTTTATGGTCAATGGTAAAAGGTCTCCTTGTTTATTTTAGACTCTATATGACTCTTAAGTCCAATGGAATGATAAGGGTACTAGTCTAGTTAGTATAATAGGAATACTACCCCTATGAGTCACTAATTTATTGACCAAATTTGACTTTTAAGTCAAACTAGTGTACTTATAGATAGACAATTGACTTTATAGGTATATAGGGGCTATAATATGTATGCCAAAATGTGTTTTATAGATTAATTAATGTCAATTAATGTTATAATAGCCTTGGTCATTAGTTATTTTAGTCCCTTTAGTCATTTTGAGGGGTTAAAAAGGTGCATTTAATGATTTTTATAGATTTATTAGGAAGCGTGAACATTCCAAGACATGATGTCATGTCCCATGTTTCCTTATAAGTCTTAATTAACTAACATAACTTAACTATGGAAGGTTATGTAAAAGAAAAGATATTTTGCTTAAAAGAAAAGAAAAGTTTGGCACTTGTATGGCTCCTTAGGATGTGTTCCATGTGAGAAATGGTTAGGAAGTGCATCTTAATCTTCCCCATGCTCAGATACATGCTTGGTTTTCTTTGGAAGTTCCTTTTTTTAGCTAAAACTATTTTTCTCCTTTTTCACCTTTCGTAGAAAACAAAAGTGACTTGCAGGTTTATACTTGGTACAGTTAGCATAAAGAGTTTCAAGTCAAATGATTTTGGGAGGTGGTAGTACACTAAATTAGATCCATTTAAATAAAAATAGTTCCAAGTTTGGTTAACCATGATTTATTAACCATCTTTTTCAAGTTGATTGTGTTTTTATGCTTGTAAATTTGAGCACCCTATAGGTTTTGCTTCATTTTGGGCAAGTCAATATGAACCAATTACTCATATTGGTTCTAAATTATTTTTTATTAATTATCATATACTATCCATTATTTTTATAAAGTTTCATGATGTTTTAATGGGTCAAGTCATCTAAGTTACAATAGAAGCACCATTCTAGGTTGTAGGCAAATTCTCACTATCTACAAGATTTTCACACTTTGGCAATGGTTTTATAAGATGAAGATGAGTTGGTTTACATTTATCCAAATTTATCTTTGTCCCCTTAACCTTTAAACCTATTTTTACAAATTAATCTCTATGAGTTATAGTCATATGCAACATTCACATAATTCTAACATTGACACACAACTTGTAGGTCTTTGAAGGGGTCCAAACCTTGAAATGGAGCTACCTTGAATTGATATAGGTCCTCAAAATTTGTAATAAACCCATATTATCATTTTAAATAGGATTTTTTTTTGTTTTGAGGCTCTTATATCATGAGTGTGATTCATAACCCTATTTACTACCTGAATACCAATTAAATGTGCATATATAGGTGATAATATAGAGAGATGATGCCCCTTTTGAGGTGTTGAATCAAGTAATGGAGTTATTTTGGTATCCTTTTAGATTTAATATACTATAAAAAACTATTTTGGAAGTTTCAAAATTAAAAATGGCAATATAAAACACTTCCAAAAGTTAGATGATTGTTTTTGGCCTTTTGTCTCTAAAATGGCAAAATAGTGATCTTGGGGTTTTTTTTTGATACCTCATAATAGGGTTATAAAGACATTTTATGTATTTTTATGATAAATATTTATATTATATATCATGGAGAGATAAATTTCAGGGTTTGAAGAGTAGAGGAGGAATGGAGACCAGTTATTTGGAGACCCAAAGTTGCTCATAAAACCACTAAAACCAATTAATGATGTCTACAGTCATGTGAGCCAAGTTGGTATCTCAAGTCAATGAAATGAGTCTCAAAACATAATATTAGGATGAATATGGTATAATTTTACTAGTATACATATAATTTCCATGTGAATTATCAAAGAGAAATATTGAAGATGTTTTACACTTGCCAAGGGTGGGAACAGTCTGTACACAGGCCTAACACTCACCTACAACTATAACTAAGTTGACAGTGACTTTAGTTAAGGTATTTTTTTGTTTTTTAAACACATATAAAGTGAAACCAAGGTGAATTAACATGATATATAGACTACATGTTTCATTTAAAGTCTCTAAACATAATGACTAGGTTGAATTAACTAATGTGCTCACCTATAGGGGTCAAAGAGGTAGGTGTTTACAATCATGATAAGGAAGGTTTAATTTGGTAAGTATAAAGTTCATATAAAGAGTATAATTGAAGATAAAATTATAAAATAACTTATGAATAGATTCAATATAGACAAGATGACCTCATCCAGTTTGTGAATGTACAAAACAAACTTATAAACCTCTTAAAACCATTTGTATACACTTCTACCAGATGTTGACTGAGTCAAGCAGTGAGTGGAAAGGGAATATGATTGGTTTTAAGGTATTAATATGGATAAAATAAAAATAAATAAATTCCAATGATACTAAGGAAAGTAAGGAGAGTTTTTTACCCTATTCTCAAGCTCAAACAAGCATACATGTATACCTACAGGCCCCTAAAGACTCCTACATAGCTAGCTAGAAGTAATATGCGTAGACATTAAGATGAATATGACATATATGTATGAAATTAATAAGTCATAATTAATTATAAATGGACATGAAATATTAAAAAATTATCATTCATGTTCTCCCAAAGTACAAAGTATGCAAGGTTTCCCATGGATGACCCCCTATTTTGTAAGAAGCATAGTCCAAAAGACATGTTATTTAGAAGGTTAAAGTGTATGTGAAAGAATTAATGGATGAATGAGAGTATTAATGGTGTTTATAAATTTATGGATACATTAAAACACAATTACAAATTCCTATATTCATACAAGTATACCTACAACTCTATCTTTTAAAACAAACACAATCATGGTCTCATACACAGTTTTGATTAGCAAAGTGCATGGAGGGTATGTAGATATTTAGGTTGGTGAAATAATTTAATAATATTTTTAATTTTTTTATTAAATAAATTCACTCTATTAAAATTTAAATAATTCATGGTTAATGATTTAAAATAAGCTTCACATAGTCTTCTCTCTAACAGCTCTGCACACAGTCCTTTTCTCAAAGACTGTTTTGGCTTTTCATATTTTGAAGGATCTAATTTTTTTTTAAAAGGATAATTTTTTTTTATATCACATTTATAACCTATATAATTCATTTTTACATTAAAATATATTGATAAAATAGGTTAAGTACCCACTATTTTATCTCAAATAGGAAATACTTCCCCTTGTGCATAGGCAAGCAAGTTTGAAGATGGGAAAGTAGAGATGGTCAGATGAGTTGAGATATGTTTATACCTTTAAAGTAGGTTTTAAAATCTGGAACACAATTATTAAAAAAAATTAAATCGATAACATAAGGAATAATCTCATCAGAATGTCCCAAGGTCCCAAAGTTGTAGTCAGGTCTAAGAAGTTTGGTGAGGCTTAGTGCCCAATCAGGAAGTATTTTTCATTTATAGCCTTAGATATGATTTTAAACCTATTTTAGAGTGTTATTTGGGTTAATACAGAGATTATAAATCTATTTCAATGAAAAAAATCAATAATAAGGTCTATAACACCAAACATTGCATGCAAGCCATTGGAACAAGGTTTAGACCGAGATAAAATAGGGGTCATTCACCATTCCAACATAATATATGAACTAAAAACTATTGAATAATTTTTATGTTGTCAAATAATATGTGTTAAATATATTAGAAGGAAAATTAAAACCAAAGTAATCCATTCTTGGAAATCAACTCATCTTAGACTTACAGGAAAGGATAAAAAGAGCTTGATAGGTTAGGTTTTGATACTCATATCTTTTTGGAGGATTTTCATGGGAGAAAAATAATTTTGGATTAGTTATAAGAGGTCTATAAAAATAATTTTTTTGCATTAAATTAAAATTCCAATTTCAAACCTACATAAATAAATCTTAAGAGGGAAAACAGACCAAAAACCCTTATTTAACCCTTGCAGAGACCCGATTAAAGAAATGAGGATAAATATGAATATATATGGAATATTTTTCTCATGAAACATATGGAAGTTTTGTATAAATCACTTATGATCCCTCACATGCTTTTTAGTTGTACAAAATTTATATAGACATGGCAAAAACAAGGTATTTTTGACCATTTTTTGTGTTGTGTAGGTTTTAAGAGGAGTTTGAAGATGAAACAAACTTTGAAAGAAAGCTTAATAATTTTTATAACTCACCATATTAATTTAATTCATAATAAAAAATATTATGTTCCTCAATATAATCTCTCATCTCAGCCAATCAAAACTGGGATATTGGATAAGCTAGTGAGAAGTGTGAAAACTTTAAGGAAAATTTATTTTAAGGTGCCCCTAATGATTATAAGGACATGGAGGATATTTAAAACTTTCATACACTTACTCCCATGGATATTCATGTGAAATTTATGCCAATTTTTATTCCAAATTTTTAGGGTACATGAAATAAGAGTTTTTTAGATTGTAGATGATGATAACTCCTTCCCAGATGATTCCAGAGGACTAGACCTACAACCAATGCATGTAGAGGCATGTCTGATGTCCTCAACATCAATTAAAATCATTTTAATTTATACTAATTATTTATGAGGCATTCAAATAGGTATAATTATGAAGTCATTTTGTTTTAGCCAAAATAAAGAGTTTTATGCCACTTTTCATGAAGTTGATGACTTGGATTGACATTTTTACTTCAAAACCTTGCATGGTTAGTCCCATATCCTCTTATCATGTAAAATTAACTAATTATATTATATTTAAATGTTTATTTGTGACTCTTGGACTTCTCTCTTCTCCTCTTTCTCTCAAATTCTATAATAACTAGCCATTTTAGCCATTGTATTATATTCTTCACCTGAGTATGGCAAAGCCATACTCATTTATATACCTTTTGATCAAAAATAATACTTATTTTTACCTCCTATATGATTATTATTAGTGTGTTCATTTATAATTTTTTATTTTTCATAAGTGAAGACTATGAATTCCTTAGCATGTTATTTCATTCTACCATTGGAAAGCTTCTTCTTATAGGGAATTTGAAGTGTTCTAGGAAATTTCAAGGATTAAGTAATTTATTCTATTTATTAGTGCCATTATAGTCCTCTTGTATAGTCCTATCTTTTCACATTCTTCCATAACCTCACAATGTAACATTAATGTGATAAGATGAAGATTGGAGAAGTGTATGTTTAGTTTATCTCTTGGTTTCAAGTGTAACATGTAGCTAGTTGGATGTCATCATGTTATTTAGTGTATCACCTCCCTTAGGTGAATTTTATTTTAGTTATCCTTCTCCATTTCCACCCCTATTTTAGTTAGAATTTTGATCCAAAGTGGTACATGAAGGGAGATATCCCTATCTAGAGATTCACCTCATTCCTTAGGCTACCCACAAGCCTAGAGGTGTTTCCATTATGCCACTTAGATGAGGAAAGATTTTTTATCTCTTAAAAGGGTAAAAATATAAGTGACAATAGGTTTTTCCCACTTTTCCTTAGTACATTAACATATATGAATACCTCCATAATAACATCATTCCATCCAAATTAATCTATAACCAGTGCAAATAATTTTTACAATGAACATCCCACTATATTATCCTTGGTCAAACCCTATATTAAAGAGGTTATGTTGTAACCCTATTATTGTGTTTAAATTTTGAATATTCTACTTTATCCATTAGATAATTTCATGAGGGAATTTTCGGTGCTCATTATAATGGTATATTCCTCACTAAGAAGTTTTTATATGTAGGTTACTATTAGACTACATTGGAATTTGAATCTTGGGATTATGTTAATAAATGTGTGCCTTTCCAAAATCATATTGATCTTATATATAGTCATTCATAATATTTAAATCCCATTACAATAAATTATTCATTTTCCACATGGGTGTTAGACCTCATTGGAAAAATCAATCTTAATTCTACCATAAGCATATTATTACCACCATAGAATACTTTAAAAAATGGGTTAATTCTATGCCCCTAATGTATGTCACTATAAAATATATTTCAAGGTTAATATTAGACCATATTATCTTATATTTTGGAATACCATCTGCTATCATATCTGATAATAGAAAATCATTCAATAAAAAATATGTCAAGACCCTTTTCAATACTTACCGTGTAAAACATAATTGGTCCACTCCATACTACCCACAAGGTAACGGCCAAGTGGAGGAAAAAAATAAAAACATCCTAAAAATACTTAAATGAGTTGTCAATGTAGTTGGTCATGATTGACATACGTAATTTTATCCCACTCTTTGGGCATGTTGCACTAGCCTCCACACACCATAGGGGCAACACCATACCCCTCATTTATGGCATTGATTCAATCTTACCTAATGAATTAAATATTATATCTTTATTCATATCATTATAAAATATTATTTATAATGAATCTTATTGCATTTCACATCTCACTGAACTTGATATTCTTGATGATAAATTCCTTAAACCACCTATAAGTATACCAAAACCACCTTCATTGTAGATTTAATAAGTGGATTATATCTAGGTAATTTGACATCAATAATCCTTTTATAAAATAAAACCTTTAAAATGCCAATGTATAATGGTAGAAAAAGGAAATTTTCAACCAAATTAGTTGGGCCCATACATAATCATTGCCAAATATGGATTTGGAGCTTACAAGTTGGCTATTGAAGATGAATATGAGATTGATGATCCTATGAACATCATGTATATTAAAATATTCTCTACCTATATCATTCTAGTGTTTTTGTGTATACCTTTTGTGTTAAAAAATAATAAAAAGAGAAAAAAGAAAAATAGTAAATCAAAAAGTGAAAACTAGGTTACTAGTGCTTTGGCAAAATCCCATGATGAAAAATAGGTTTTAGTGCCAAGTATAATCCATTATCTATATACACACTATTTACTTGGGGGTATCCCATAACATTTGTAATTTTTATATTTCCATTTAGTCACTTATCCCACCATCCACTCATGACATGTTATCTTAAGGTTTGACTCTTGCACTTGTGTAACTATGTCCTTGATCATGCTTAGAGGAATATATTGTATGTGAACATTATTATCATTTCCAAATCCATATATAAACATGATTTATCTATAAAATACAAACACATAACACTTCATATATTCAAATCTATCATACACCTATCTTTAAAAACATCATCATTCAATCACTCATATTCTTGGGAGGAGAATCATTCATCTATTCAACCATACTTTACACTACATCATCACTTTTTCATCCATTCCCATATTAGGATAACTACATCCAATCTAATATACCCACCCATAATTTATCCATAGTGGATTATATAGGTAGTGCTTAGATACATGAGGTATTTAGGGTTATCTTGGCCACCATCACCTCCATCCTCATCATCCCATCATCTTGAGAATGATTTTGCTTTTCCACTTCAACACATAAAACCATATGGTTATCTTAGGACTTTCTTGTTGTCATGGATATTGATTATAAATATTTTCAACCTTAGCCTATGATGCTCACAAAAACATTTGCTTAGTTTAAGTGTCATTTTATTCTTCTTATTATTTCACTTGTTATTAGCCATGATTTTGATTATTTTTATACACCTCGTCATTTACTTGACTTTACTTTCTTGAAAAATTACTTATCTTTGTCTGTGTGTGTGTTTTATTTTAGCATGTGTTTGTCACTTTTACATAGTTTATCCTATTTTTTTGTTTATTTTATTATTGTTTTTTGAGTTAAGATAATTATGTATGAAAAATAGTGTGATTATTATCTTACATATCATGATGTACTAATTATTGCACAAATGAATTTGTCAATCCTTATGCATACAACACACTAGTCATCATGGTTATTCAATATCATTGGTGCATAATTTTTCACATGATATTAAATAAAGATTGCTCAAATATTATTAATGTTGGAATTATCATTGGAAATCTAAATCAAATCAAAATAAAAAAGTCATCTAACCATGTATAAAATATAATTTTCCATTTAATTTTTACAATAATGAAAGTTGAAAGGATTCATATGTGCTATAATATATTAAAAGTAGGAGAAATTATTGTTATAACAATTCCCATCCATCCATATAGTCATCTACCATATATATAAAACAAAATACATCAATACTATCCATAACATATCCATTTTTAAATCCATAACACAAGTCTCAATAAAAAAAATGAGTCATGTGAATATATATAAATTTTGAATGTGTCACAGTACATCAATACAATGATACATATCAAAAATATGTATACATAAATATATCATATACATCATCTCATGTCTCTCCCTGACCCTTAGATGGGGTATCTATAGTTGGGCTTGGCTCATATCACCATGGTGTAATCTTGGGAGGACCCATGACACATTATGATGCCTTCCCAACAAATCTCTCAGACTTCACTAGTTTTACTGATCTCCCTGACACAAACCTCCTAGTCTAGTAATCTCTAATAGAAGGTTCTCAATGTGCCCATGGAATTTCCTCATATAAAATCTTATAATATGTCACCTTCTCCATCAATATAATGACCTTGTCCAAGGCTTCTAACTATCATATTACTATTAGTAGATCTCTAGCTTAAACCAACTAAACTTGTGTCATATCCATCTCTCATGTATCTCTAAATCAACCCTATGTCATCAAGAGTCTATATGGCTACATCCTATGTAATTAAGCATCTATCTAGCCCATCTCCCTTAGATATCATAATGTTTGTCTCTAACTATAACATATCCATCTCTCATTTAATTCATATAATCTATGTCTATCCATCTCTCCCACCTTTATATCCATATAAACATGTTATATGGATATCACAAACCTTATTCTCTTTATATAATCTATCAATCAATGCTTGGTCCTTTAATAAGATAACTATCTTTGATGGCCTTTCTCCATTTCCTCCCTCTATTTGCATCAATAGAATAATCCTCATATTTTTATATCCTCTATCTCCCTCTCCCTCAACATCATTGTTAATAATCATAATAAGAGTCTCTCCTCCACCATCTCCCCCAATCTTTCCCATCTCCACATCCTAAGTTTGATTTCCTCCAACCTCTAATAATTTTGTAGCCACTATTTTATATCCCCAACCTCCATCTTTGTCTCCTCCCTGACCTACCTATGCTAGATTTTTACTCATCACCCTCACCCATAGGACTCTACTCTGAGGATGTGACCTAAATGACATCTATAGTCTCTACCTCAATGCCCTAGATAACAAATATAGATATGTCAGTCTAAGTGGTCTTTACTAATCAAACCATGTTATAAAATAATTTGTAACACCCAAATATACCAAAAACCTCTTAGCATAAAATGTAACAATTTATACATGTGTCTAAATTTAATTTTCCACTCTAAGATCAATACCCAAACTCCATTATGCTCTCTCCCACACCAACCATGCAAAAACATGAGGACCAACTCATATCATCTATCTAATCCAAAACTATCTCATAATGTTGTCAGGTTAATGCCACTCAATAATGTACTCATAAGAACCAATAATGTATCACTAAGTCATAAAATACTCCAAATGTCTAGAATCATCCATCCACTATGTATCAACCTCTTTATATGGTCTCCACATAATCTGATACACTCCTAACTCATCTATAGCCTGCCTGTAATAATTCACATCACCTATATGTATTCCTTATCTCCCTACATATACATTCCATCTAAATAAACATGGATATTTAGTAGTCCTCCTCATCTACCCTTTCAAGTTCTAAATTGCATGTGTTCTCATGCGCACACCTACAATAGTGTGGATTAACTAATAAAAACTCCACATGTATGAACCACATGATTTAGATCCTTATATAGATACACCAATACATATTATCCCCATGAAAATTGAGTATCACTCTTCCACATATCACCAATAACATAAAAAAACTCACTAGGAATAGTCTCTCATTCTTGGTAGGTAGCACAATACCATTAACAATAGCCATCAATACCACCATCAAAGGATCTATGTATAAACCCCCCCACCCCTCAACATAAGTATTACATCCTCCCCAAATATATAATACATATTAACTTCTTGTATACCCTAACTCTAGTACACCTATGTCCCTTGAATCAATATCCTCATGATCTTTCATACATCCTCAAGTGTCACATTTATCTCACCAATTAATAGGTGAAATATATTATTCTCACTATGCCAATTATGAACCAATGAAGTCAAATATACATTATTTACCCATATATCAGGAATGCCTATAATTTAAGCCAACCCTATCACCTCCAACACTCTTGCCTCATGGTCAAAAAAATTATCCATAGCTCAAGGTCTCTCAAGCATCTCTCTTGTGTGCACAAAATCAACAATCTCTCCTCAATTTTAATTTTATAAGTACAATGTTAATCCTATTCATCTACCTAACCCTTATAAAATCATGCATCTATTCATTTGTCATCACTCTTAAGCATGCTAATATTTATTTTTACACTTTTAATAAATTTTCCATTTGCCATGATAAATTCACTATTCTTCATGGTGAATTTTCTAGGGTTTTGATTGAATTCACCAAAGTTTTTGATGAATTCACTGAGCTTTTTAATGAATTCATTGATGTATTTGTTTAATTATTCATGATAAATTATGAATTTTCCATTTCTACCCATAGACCTAATTTTTGAATAATTCACTATTTACCCAAACAAATTCACCACAATCAATGTTTAATTTGTTGTTAGATAAATAGAAAATTAATGAAACTCAATTTTACATGGAATTTAATTCTAATCTAACCAAAACCAAAAATTAGAAATTTTTACTTATTGAATCCCCACTCCCCTCTAGCTTCTAGTGCTCTCATACATGCTTTTTGTGATGCTTATCTTTTAAAATCTGGTCCATTTTCCTCTCTAACCCTAGAGAAAGTTCACACAATTTAAATATACAAATCAATCTTAAAGAAATTATTTTTCACACATTATTTTCAAAACCACCTACCACTATTTATAATCCACCCCATCATTCAAATATTTACCCTCCTAGATCATTATTTTAACATTTCATAACCAACTTTATTTGAATTTTAGGCCAACAATTGATTGAATTCTTATATATATTTACAACTAATTACAAATATTAATATTGTAAACTTTTATCCCACATTAAATAATCTATAGTTTTTTTATTTACAACCTATGTCTTATCATCATCAGGATATATCACTCCCATATCTGCTTGTGTGACCCATGAATCTTGACCACCATCCAAGTGTGAAGTCATCAAATAAGAAATATTATTTTTCTGATCTATTATCTAGTTTTTAAAAAAATAGGGGCAAATCTTTTTTCACATATTTTAATCTTACAAGTATGATATCAGTTTTAGTAATTTAATTTATTCTTGGCTTTCACTATCATCACTTCATCATTTTTTCCTCAAACATTTTGAGAATTCAACTACTTTTTCACATGAACATTTAAGGGGTCATAATCACAATAACTTAATTTTATATTGGGAAACTTTCTTCTCAAAAATCATCAATACTCTACTTTGTATATTATTATTTTAAATGGTATTGATTCTCAACACCATTTCAAAGAGCAAAACATCTGGACACCTAAATTCCTCCATTTAGTGTTTAAATTACCTTTGACATGATAACTCTTCCCATTCCACAATTTTAGTTCATATTAACATCAATTCCCTCCAAATTCGCAATAATAAATTAATTAGTTATGCACACCTATTTTCCTCTAAAATTCATTAAATCTAAATTTTTCACCTCACCCAAACATCCTCCACATTTGTCTAAATAGTGTGCTGACTTTTCCAACCAACTTATTCAAATTACTTAACTACCTTGTGAGCTACCTTAGAAAATTTCAACTTCCATGATAAATTGACCAACTAATTTGACCCATTAGTTTTGACACACTCAAATAACTCCTCTTTGTTCTCAAGCAATGGAATTGGTCATCACTCTCACAGATGAGGACTAATTCCTAACCATTTATTATTTTAATAAATGAACAATTTAAAATAATCCTCAACCATTTATCTCATCTCCCATTATCCAATAAATTAATGTGTAGTACATCACTTTCATCATCCATGTTTATTCTAATGAAGTGCTATTAAATTATTAGGTAAATCCAAGACATCAAAAATATTATTGCATACCAAAATTTTAACCAATTCCATTTTATTTGAATAATATTTCATCACCCATATATATTGTATTTGAGATCAAATCACTATAAATCACAATGAAGGAATTTTATTCCACTTTGGTTTTGTAAGTGTGTGTTTGGTTTGCATGTTTCATTTTCTACTCTATCATTGAAGTCTAAGTTTCTAGTGTATATTTAATTTCATTTAGTTTTGTTTATTAGTTTCATTCTATAATTATATCTTATATAGACTTCACCATGAAATATTGACCCTAATTTCCCTACTAAACATTGTTGTGAGCCACACAAATTTTATTAGTATCATGAAATTTAGGTTCATTTTCATGAAACTTGTCACCAATTAAAAATAATTTCTCTTGAATATATTATTTGAACTAATTTTGATCATGAATCCCTAATTTTTTAATGTCAAAAAGCTTAAGAAGTGGTATCCAAGGTTAACAAAACCAAAACTAAACATGATTCCCTTAATCCAGCTAATGTTCATCTCACTATTTCAAAGGATCCTCTTCTTAAACATCAATTAATTACTAATCAACCTCCCACTACCAAAACTACTGAAACTTTTGTTGATCCTAATTATCTCATTACTGATGATAATTTTGACAATATGAATAGTATGATGAGAATAGTTTCTTATATTAGTCCTTATCCAAATTCTAACTATACCAATTTTCCAACTTTACATACTATTCAATATTCTTACCCATATCATTTTACATAACTTAAGCATATGGAAATGATTCAAAAAATTGTAACAACATAACCTACTCTATCTATTATCCTATACATTTATAATCAAATAACACATTTGAATACCCATTCACATTCCATTAATACTACTGATATCCTTAAAATATCATCAATTTTCACTCAATATAAGTTAATTATAACTCTAAATCAACCTATTTCTTGTATTTATTCACCACCTACATAATCTTCAAAAGAACCAAGAATCAACCCAACCATGAAACTAAAAGAATTACCTAATTCAACTTATTTGTAAACACTTAGAAGAACCACATTAGTTAAACCTTAATCAACCACTAATTATAATAATTAATTTCTATATACTTACACTACTCATTAAATAGATTTAATTCACCATTACACAACTTTATCTAATACAGTTCTAACTAGATATGATGAATGGGATCTTATAACATAAGCTTTTCATCTCCCATCTCAAATTCTTTTCTATACCTCATGATGACTTATCCTCATCATTTTAACCATCTAATGCAGCTCTTATTAAAAATAAAGATCCCTCAACCGACACCTATGGGTCAAGAAGTGACTTTGTCAAGGTCTAAAGCTAGTAATCTCCAATAATGTAAATAAATGTCTATACATGTAGATGAAACTATAGACATTACTCTCTCAGTCAAATTTCCTATCACTTTAATTATTATAGATGAAATATTTAGTCATTTATATGATATTTAGTTATTTATTAGTATCTAAATTGGTGGTATCCAAGTCAAGTTTTCTTTGATTGATGAAAGTTATAGTACTTATGTTTCCTCCCTTCAATGTATTAAAACACTTGAGTACTCCAAATGTAATCTTAAATCTTAAACTTATGTGTTAATGTTATGATCAAAGATAAATGTATGTGTTAGGCTTCTTATCATAGTTCCTCATATCATTATTCATATCAAAGTCATGATCTTCAATTTTCCAATATCATATAACATATTTCCTAGTCAATCTTGGACACACCACATTTGAGCAGTAACCTCATCACCATGACAATGTGTAAAATTTCCTCATAATTATGATATTTATAATATTTAAGGAAATAAGAACCCTTAGAATTTTAAAAAATTTAAAGATCATGGTGTTTTTAAAATACACAACATTGAACCCTTACCTAGTATTCCCTTTCATGAATCCCAATTATTTAATTATCCTACCAACTCTATTTGATGTTATAATGGACACCCCAAACTTATGGGAAACATATTGTTAACCTATTATATTATGATTATGATGAACTAGATTAGATAAATTTTAAAATCAAAATTTTTGATCTCCCTTCACACATAATTACTTAATTACCTACTTATTTATGACCTTGGTCTCAACAAAAAATAATTGATGAGATTTTTGTAACTCTAATAAAGACAAACCAATCCATTATTCATGTTTCTCTAACCAACAAGATAATTAATGATTGTACTATTGATATTCATACTCTTGATTATGATTATGGATATTTATTATATGATCTAATTTTATCTTTTTTGCTCAAGTAAAAATGTATAAATACTTAGATATCATTCTTATTTACAAAAATATTTTCGTACTAGAAATTCTATTGATATAGTTTCTCCTTATAATGTACCTAATATTATCTCTTATTCACTTGATTCTCACAAGTTTGAGATGGAGCACATAAATTAATCCTCACCTAATCATAGTTAAGCCTCTTCAAAGTATACTTCTTAATCCTAACATGATGAGACCATATTTGTTTACTAGATTTTATGATCCATCAAGCATGCTCCCTCCTAAGATGTTAGCTACATTATGCAAATTGCATTGTGATATTATCTCATAGTTATTGATCTTAGTCTATATTCAAATATAATTTTTTCTAATGATGGTGATTGCATATTATGTTTGCCTAAGCTTAACCTCTACATACATGATTAGAATATGATCCATATTGTGAGTTACATAAGGTTCTTAGTCATTGGACTAAGGATTTCTGAGCACATTAGATATTCTTAGCATTGTAATAGGCTTTAAGTCCCATTCCTAGTATAGATAGTAGGAAACATAGTTATCTACTCCTAGATGCATTTTTTTATTTCATAGCATGAACACACATTCATCTACTCATTATTGATAGCTTTGGAAATGCATCAATGTGCTTTGTCTAATGAAGACACAATATGTTGATAATAATAAACCTCCTCTTAATATAATTATATAATACATACCTAAACATGGAGAGGTTTATTTTCTTTAACATAAGTGTACTATAGATCATGCATATAGATGTATAGTCTTACAATATCATTTCCATAATTTTACATGATCTACACCATCACCTTTTCAATAGCATACCTAGGTTCATTCATGGGTGAAGGCTAACCCTTATCCACCTCCATCATCCCAAAAATTAGATTCTTTAAATCACATTATAACACCATTTCCTTTCATCAAATATCCTTAACAAAATATTCGATGGGTACATCCTTCTTTTTCTAGTATGCCTCCTTTATCCATAGAGATAGTACAATAAGAAGTCTTCAGTCCTCACACAACTCTATACAAAGACAACTAAAACTTTGATCAAATTTAGATTGTAGTTACACCATGATGTATCTAATGTTATCAATGATGTATGTCATGAAATATACAATTATTTTTTAACACATTGTTGCATCTCATCACATTATTATTCACATTTTCATATGATAAGGACTTGATATTTCATTACTAAATTTATAATACATTATTATTTTGATGATATTTTTATTTTACATCTTTGTATTTTCTTTACTTTACCAAAAACTTTTTTTTTTCTTTTATCATTCTCACTTATTTCCCCCTATCTTGGGATAAATTTTCCTTATATGTATGTTTATGTTAGATCACTTTTTTAATATTATAATTATTCATGTGACATGGCTCATAGACCACACCCTACACTATCATTTTTCTCCTATGATTAGCTACAAATAATATTCATAATTATACCATTTATTACATGGATATATCATTATCCCCTTTTCTCTAATATATCTCCTTCATGTTAAGCACACATATAGTTATTCTTGAGATTGAATACTTACCTATGGTCAAATACAAGCATTTTCTAGGATGACATAGTCTTTAATGACTTCTCTCTTGTAACCAAAGAATAAATTACTTTGTGTTAATCACCTATATCACTCATGTTTAGTTATTCTAAATCTATACAAAGGAGGAATATAAATATTCTTAAAAAATAAAATCCAAATCATTAAAATAAAAATCAATGATCAAAAGGAAAAATAAATATTCAAATGTCAAAATCAAACTAAAATAGATGATTTTAATTTGGTGAATATCCTATTCTAATTGAATCTCAAACTCCATAGTTAGCCTTATGATAAAGCCAAGGTCCATTGGGGTGTGGTAGGCTAGTAGACTAGATAATAGGTCTCACTAATATATCTAGTACCACCTATGTTGTCACATAAGTACCCTATCTTTGCATTATATTGACAGCTTTGTAAGGTGTCCTAAGAAATAGGGAACACATTTTGGGAAGGTATGCCCATTTTAATTTGTATATAAATAAAATTAATAAGATGATCTAGGTACTTCATTCATTATCCAACAACTTTATGTTTACTAGTAGGAGTAGGAGTATCTTGAGTATTTATTCTCCAAACAAAATCTTAGCACTTGTGCATTTCCTTAATATGTCTCATTTATGCTAAGGATTACTAAAACACCTATGTAATTTTTTTCACTCCTTTTTCCATTATATAATTCCTAATATTTCCATTAATTCATATCACTTCATATCTAGTCCTACCTATTTGGATCTCTTTTTGTGAGTTTTAGTGTAATACCTTAGATATGATCAGGCCTTTCTCACAAAATTGCCTTCTCTCCTTTCAATAAATCCCATTTTGATTATCCTTTTGTGAGTTATAGTGAAATACCTTGGATATGAACAATCCTTCCTCACAAAAATATCCTTTTCTCCTATTCAAACTATGTTCCATGTTTTATTATCAAATAAATATACTTGTCTACATTATCAACTAACAAAATTTTTTGATTTATCACTCTTATTTCAAATTATGTTTTCAAGTATTTCATATCTAATTTTTTTTAATATATTTTTTTACTTTAAAATTTATTATTTACATATCTTTTTTTACTTTGATATTTTATTATTTACATATCTTTGTTTGCATATCTTTGTTTACAATGATATTTATTATTTACATATCTTTATTTGTGTCTTGCCTTCCATTGATATTTATTATTTACATTATTTCATACTTTCTTATCTTATATTAATATTTCCTTTTGTCATATTTTATTCAATTTTGACATATCTCACATGTGTTATGTTTCAAAATTTGGTTTTCCATTTTTATTTACTCGTAATTTTTATTTTATTTTATTTATTTATCATTCTTTTTTACCATGCATTTGTTCACATTTTATATAAAATAACAACACATACATCATACATTTTCCCATAGCATATATAAATGTCAACACATGGATTTAAAGAATATAAATACATCCATGAGTAATAAAAATAACATATCTATATATAAATGGATCAAAATATCTAATACAATATCACATCATATAGTCACAGTATAAAAATTTCTATATAGATGTGATATGACCCACCTATCTAGTGGAAGATAGGCTATACTACCCATAGAAGCCTACAATTTTCCTCTATGAATAATCCACTGAAGTGACTCTATCTATAACTATAGTCTATGCACCTACCCCTATATATGGGTGACTTATCCCTACACTAGTGAAACCTATATAGATGTCTCAAAATGTGTGGCTCACTTCTAAGCTAGTGATTTCCACTTTCACATATCCCCATGACCTACTCCTAGTGGTAATTCTACCTATGTTTCATCAAATAGTCTCTATAAATTTTGAGTTACCTCACCAAATAATCAAAACTAACTAGCATAAATATGTTTCAAAGGTATTTTAGGATCAATATTGTTTGTATTATTATGTTGAGTTAGCATATAATATAATATATCATGATAGACTCTCTCAACCATGGTCAGCCATTTAGCCTCATCCACTATAGCATCTAAAAAATGTAAAGCAAATATACATTAGATTTCACATATACATGATAGAGCTCTAAACACTGAGAGGGGGAATGAATCAATGAGCCTAGATAATTCAAATTCAATTCCAAACATTTCAAACTCTTAGTCAATTACCACAAGAATTAATGAAGCATACACATCATTCATATCAATGAATAAGAGAGACAATTCAAGATTAAGCATAAAACACATGACATATGTGAGAAACCCTCTTGGGGGAGAAAAGCCACTAAAATCTATAATTGGAATACTATCATGTAATAACAAGAACTAGTTTAGACTAGATGAATATGATTAAGGAACTACCATCCCTTATTTAGTGAGACTACAATCCCACAAGGTGCTACAACACTTGTCTAGCTAAGCTGCAACAACAACTAGACCTTTAGAAATTTTCACCTTGTAAGGAGGCTGCAACCCCTAGATGTTGAGATACCATAAAAAAACCTATGAACACATCCACATTTAAACTATTGTCTTCAACACATGATGATGGACCTTTTATTATCACTCTTCACCTTCACTCATACTCAATTTGCAAGAGCACTATTATACTAATAGAATTATGACCTATAATTCATACACAATCCTCAATTTAATCTTCTCTTCAAGTCACTCACTAGGTACCCAACCTTTCCTTCACTCCATAATACTATCGTCTCAATAAAAATTCCACATATAAGTCTCTCTTAAAGTCAAGAAACCATCATATTTGGTTTCACTATTTATAGAGCATTCATGAACATTACCATATTGGTCAAAAAATAGGCATACCTTAACCCTTAATACATCTATCTCATTGAGACATAGGTCAATACCATCCACATATATCAGCCATAGCACTCATGGGTCACCCTTAAGTAGCTACACTTTTCAATTAGGCCCTTGTAGCTCTTATAGGTCTCATGGAGACTTATTCACCCCATTATAACAATAATGAGAAAAAAAGAAATATATAACCACTTCCAAAAGTATAGGTCCACTAAACATGACCCCTTAGTCATATTTAAATGATCACATTCATAATTTCACTCTTTTGTGCAATCTCAAACAACTCAAACATTAGCCTTATTCTGAAGGACAAAATGACTGAACACAAAATCAACTTATTAAGATTTGTTTATATTCAAGATAGATTTATCACATCTCAAAAATCCATAAATATTATCCTTATGTAGTTTAAAACACTATCAACTATCTAAATCACCATAAAACATATAATTACCATCTATATAGGATTAAATACCCTTCTTAGGTCACTTGCAGAACAAACACAAATAAATAGTTAAATTTGAACCTTAATATATTTGAATATACACAATTTTAGGTCTTAAAATTTATATTTAAAGATGAATATTAGAGTCCTATACAAATTTTTATTTTTACACCATGAGAAAATTTTGCATAGATCAAATTATATGGCCCAAAAATCAAACACTGGTCATTCCTTTATTAAATTTATACATTTGAATTCAAACGTTCATAGTTAAACTTTAAAAACCATGCCATCATATAATGTCCTCATTGATTTATATTAATAATGCACCACAAATATTACTATATAAATCTTGACCTTTAAATCATAGTTCACCATTTCCAAACATTAAGCCTCAAACAGTTGACCTCATCTCATGCAGTCTTGTAATATTAACTCAACGTGCATTGTCAATCTTTATGGATCAACCAAGTCTTTATATTATAGTGCTCACCATTTCACATTTATAAAAACCCCATGTTCATTAAATTTTTCACATTTTAATTCTTACTGAGTACTTTTACCATTAATCATCAATAACTTGTCCTTATCTTGTAACTTCCTGAGTCCTTGGAACAAATATGCTTTGTTGATCCTTTTGTAAGGAGCTTGATATTTACCTTCATTAACTAATGAAAAATTTGACCTCTTTATCTTTATATGCACCATATATCTTCACTATACAATCACCCATGAGCCATTATATTTTTTATCTAGTCTTGATCTTTAGCATCATGCAAAATAGATTAAGAATGGGGACCTTTGCAATCTATCCATAAGGTCAACTTTGCACCTTCATATCTTTTGTTTTGCTCGAGTGAAAGTTCTAAAAATTAGATCATATCATATCCTCACATGGGATAATATAATAATATAAAAATATTATCTTTTAACTCTCACACATGTGAGATACAATTACATTAAAATTCCTCAGATTTATCTGTCACAGAGCCAACTATGCTGAGAACTGTCTGGAAAGGCCAACTTTGTACATACATAAATTTTGATGCGCTACATCGCATGACCTAGAAGTTATCAAAAATAAATTAGGCACAAAAATTAACAAATCCATATGATCAATTTCACCTGAAACTACTAAATGTGCAAAATATAACTTCATCAATATGCTTACTTAGCTTTTCTTTCCATATGCAAATTTGGCTAAGTATGGGAAAACATTATTAAACTACTTGGGAACCCAAATTTTCACTTGCATATACTTTATTGTGAATAGTTACATGACCTAATAATTAGTGCATAAAAACTAGGGACTGATGTGATAACAACCATATGACTAACTCCCCTTAATTCATCCACATGTGGTAATTATGACATCATCAAACTGCCTACTTAGATTTTATGCCATTGGACCCAAAATGTCTATATGAGAACAATGATGAACCGGGTGAATTATAATTATGTAAAAAATTTATAAAATCATCCTTAACCACTAATATTACCCATTTCACATCCTCAATACTTCAAACTCATCCCTAATCATCTCAAACCATGCCAAAACTAAAGATCAACCAAGCTTTTTGAAAGCACACTAGGACAAGAATATTGCACACTTTGTCATTGTCACTTAGATTATCAAGGCACTTCATCCAATCACTTGAACACATCCATAACATTAACATGACATAATTTAATACTCTCTAACAATATCCCCCTTTGTTATTGATGTCAACATACATCATACATCTCACCTTCCTTCTCTCTCTTCAAGCACTCTCACAATAGGAACTTATCCCCCTTTGACACAATGAAAAAGTGGGCACCAACTGATCATGAGGACATAAAAAATACCATTAATAATATATTACCACTTATAAATATGATACAAAATCCCCCTTACCTTGAGCATATCTCTTTTTACCTTGACACTTTCCTCTTGCTCCATGCTAATACTCTCTTCAACCAAGCATTGCAATCAATGAAGAAAGAACACAAAAAAGTACTTTAAAACTAATGGAACATATCAATAAAAATAGAAGAGGGACTCCCCCTAATATTTCTAATAAATATCACCTCATGGTAATATTGATATCTCCACACAATATGAAGAACCATCATGTGTGCTTACTAGCCTTATCTCCTAAACCACCACAAGGACCACCAAAATAACTTCATGCCCCTCACCAAACAGGACACATATTCTCAACCAACTTGATAAATATTATTGAAACACTCAAGCCTTGCTCTTTTGTATAATACTTGGGAAAAACATCAAATCTTCATTATTAGGCTTATCTAGTCTCCTTGTAGCTCTACCTTAAACTTACATAGCTCACAACTTTCACTAGACACACATTCAAGTCCTAAAACATCATATCTAGATCACTCTCCTATGCCCCATCAAGAATAACAATTTACAACACCTAGATCAACCTCTACAACATTCTTTCTTCACAAACTAGCTTGCCAATTAGGCATCCATCATGATAAAAACATGATTTTTTTAAAAAACTATAAACCTTAAAATATTTATGAAACATAATCTAACAACCCATTTGGACCATTTAACCTATTAAGAAGCCTTATACCACAAATACTATGGCATACCACTTTTATAACATAGCCCAAAACCCTATAAACTCAAGACAAACAAGGTCAACAAACCTCCTTCTAGTCAACTCACACCTCTAAAACTTCTTTCACACTTGGAGACAACCATCACATACTTATTGACAAAAATTTGAGCCTCCATACCTTCAGGAACATTGATTTTATATAACCCATTTTTAGGCTTGCTTACCCTTAATCCAAAACTGAGAAAACTAAGAGCACTCAAAAATATTCAATTTGACTTCAACATACCTTCAAACTAAAAAACCACTTGGAGCATACTATAATAATTTCAATAGACCTTTCTATGAAAAGATATCATCTTATCAACTCATAAATCCTCCTTTACCATCTAGGAACATTCAATCTAACCTTATAGACTACTCCATATATAGCTATCAACATCAAGGCATCACCACAACATATATTCCACCTAGACATAGCTACTCCAACTAAAAAGCACACATCTCAGTCTTCTAGGACCATATAAATAACATCACATGAACACTTTTTTAACCACTAAAAGGAGTCTCTACAGAAGCATAGACAGAGACATCCTTTACACCATAATGCTCTAAAACAAAGTGAAGCCAGGAGTGGCCCACATTTCATTAGTAAGCACTAGAATCCTCTTATAGCTATAAGATTTATTGCTTTTTTTCTTCTTATTCTCCATTTGAACAATAAAAATTGGTTCCTTTTCTATAACACTCTCCTTCTCTTCTATAGAATTGACAACACATGGGGAAACTATGAAATCTTGGCATACCTTTTCATTTGAAGAAACAACCTTGAAATTTTGAACCTCATCACTAGGCATAAAAAATTGATGTTCTTTGCATGAAACATGCTCAAAAACATTATGATATTCACTTGGATCCATACACATGTTAGAATTTACCTCTACCAGTACCTTGGTCTTCTTCTTGAACTTGGTCTATTCATTCACAACATGAGCAGACAATGAGAGCCATTGGTACTCTTCAATTTCTAAATCATTCTCCATAATAGCAAATAAATTACTTGGACATGTAGTCTCATTATGACTCATACTTACCACCTTTGGATTCCATGAGTTGACTTTACTTCTTCCTTGCACTCTAGGAGCCTGATTTAACCTATTCTAACTTATAGACCTTTACTTGTAGAATCTAGCAATGTGACCTCTATATTCACAGTTTTAGCAAACCATACTCCTTGATGTAAACATAGTTTATCTTAACTTATTTTCATAGAAACTTCAAGGTGTCCTATGTCATGACAAATGAAACAACCTCCTCTTTTTGGAGATAACTTACCTTGTTTAACCTTATGTGGACAATGATTTGAAAATTATCCCACATAAATATAGTTAAAGAATTTAACTTTTTTCACACCTTTTGACTAATGACCCCCATCATAGTTCCATAAAAACTCATTTCTAACAAGTCTCTTGCACTTTCTAGCTTTATACCCCTATTGATTACATGTGAAATAGTAACCATTAAAACTTGCATACCTCATGGCATTTGGTTGTCTAATATAATTTGTGCTCAATCTTCTAGAAAATTTATTCTTTATCTAATTATTTTTATTCAAAGTATGATTTTCCTTATTTACATTATTCTTCATCTTGTCTTGAGTTATATTCTTTTGTTCTTATTCATATCAAAAACTAGTTCTATCACTAGCAAAGTTTTGACCACTTAGAATATTGTCTAGATCACTTAAGCTCTTTTAAAATCTCATAAATTCCTTTACCTTACTAGATTTATTCTCTAAATTAGATTTTAATGACTCATTTTTAATTAAATACCTTAAACATTCATCTTATTTAGCTTTCAAGCTTGTAAACATAATTTCCAATTGATAACTAGCATGCTTGACAATATCTTCATGCTTCTTGGTGTCTTCATTCATTCATGCCTCATACACACTAAATTCATCCTCATAGTCTTTGATTTGAGACTTCATCTTCTTATTTATCTTCTTCTCAATCTTTAGTTCTTTTAGAGCATTTTTCAATGTAGTCTCATAGTCCACCTCATCTTCATCATCATCTAAATCACTCCAAGTATACTCCTTTTGATTTGAACAACATCCTTCCTAAACCATGAAGAGGGATTTATCTTCATCAAGACCATCATATTCATGATCACACTATGAGTCACTATCTTCAATCTCATCTGAAGATCTATAGTCTTTATTGGTGTAGAGACTCTTCTTGTTCTTGAAAAACTTCTTATTTTTATACTTTCTAAAGCCTTTCTTCCTTTTATCAGACCTATATTTCTTCTTGTCTTCATTTTGGTCTTCATCATGATTTTCATCATCATTATTATTAGGGAACTTTCTATAAAAATGTCTTATCTCTCCATAATTGAAACATTTAAAGGGTAGTTTACCCTTATACTTGCCTGAACCTATTTTCAATTTCCTTGTAAACAAAACAATCAATTTATCCTCATCTATATAAAAAATGTCATCCTCCTTGGTTTTCTTACCTTGGAAATTATTCTTAGGCTTCATCTCTATCTTGAATGTTGCTTCCTTCTTCAATGGTATATCATCATTCTTCTTCATCTCATAAGTAGTAAGGATGTCATGTAATTCATCCAACTTCAACTAAATAAGATCATGACTTTCTTCTATAGCAGATACTTTAGGATCAAATTTGAGAGAAAGGGACCTTAATATCTTTTGAACTATAGTAGCTTCTTTAAGTTTATCTCAAATACCTTTAGTTATGTTCACAATCTCATGAACTCTCTATACAAAAGATGTCATGGAATCTTCTTCCTTCATCATGGACTCTCAAATTATCTTCAGTGAGTCTGAAACTTTTTCAACTTAACTTTTGCATCTCCTTCATAAATAGTCTTAAATTTGTCCCATGTCTCTTTAGCATATTTTTAATGGATTACTTTGTTATATTTTGTCTTTGAAAGACCATAAGTGATAGTATTCATTGCCTTAAAATTATTCTCAAATAGCTTGTTATCTACAACATTAGATGGAGGAGTAGTAGGAGCAACATAACTATCCATAATAAATTTCCATATATCAAACCCTAGGGACATAATGTATGTCCTCATCCTTGCACTCCAAAAATCATAGTTGGATCTATTGAAAATTAATGCTTGATTAGTAGATAAACCTCCTTGATGACTACCCATATTTTACCTTGGATCACGTTCAAGCTATTTAGATTCCTCCAAAGGACCTACTCTGGTACCAATTGATAGAGGTAAAAACATTAAAAAGGGGGTGAATTAGTGAGCCTAGATAATCCAACTTCAATTACAAACCTTTCAAACTCTTAGTCAATTACCAAAAACATTTATGAAGCATACACATCACTCATATCAATGAATAAGAGAGAAAATAAAAGATTAAGCACATAACCCATGACATATTTGAGAAACCTTCTTGGGGGATAAAACCCTCTAGAACCTAAAATTGGAATACTAACTTATAATAACAAAAACTAATTTAGACCAGTTATAAATGATCAAAGAACTACCATCCCTTATTTAGTGAGACTACAATCCCATAAGGTGGTATATAACCTACCTAGATGAGCTAAAACATGAACTATACCTTTATAATTTTTCACCTTGAAAGGAGGTTATAACCCCCTATATGTTGAACTTCCACAATAACACCTATTAACACATCCACCTCTGAACTGATGTCTTCAACATATGATGATGGACCTCTAATTATCACTCTTCACCTTAATTCATAATTAATCTACAAGATAACTATTCTACCAATAAAATTATGACCTATAGGTCATACACACAATCCTCAATATGTTCTAATATTCAACTCATCCACTAAGCACCCACCCTTTCCTTCATTCCATAATATTATCCTCTCAATACCAATTCCACATATAAGTCTCTCTCAAAGTCTATAAACTATCATATTTGGTTTCACTATTTATAGAGCATTCAAGAACATCACCATCTTATTCAACTAATAGGCATGCTTTAAATGTTAAGGAATATATCTCATCAAGATATATCACTCATGGGTCACCCTTAAATAGTTACACCTTTCAATTAGGCCCTTATAGCTCTTATAGGTCTCATGGAGACCTATTCACCCCATTATCATAGTAACAAATGACAAATAAACATAAGACCACTTACAAAAGCATAGGTACACTCAAAATGACCCCTTAGTCATCCTCAAATGATGATAGTCATCATTTCTCTCTTTTTTTCAAGCTCAAACAACTCAAACATTAGCCTTGTTTATAAAGACACCATGAAAAAACACACAGTCAACTTCTTAAGCTTTATTCATATTCAAGAAAGATTGATCACATATCCAAAATACACACAAATTATCCTTATGGATTCTAAAACACTCTCCAATAGCTAAGTCACCATAATACATTGAAATAACATCTATGTAAGCTTAATTGCCCTTTTTGGGTCACTTGCAGAACAAGCATGAACACATAGTCAAATTTGAACATTAATATATTTGAATGTACACACTTTCAAATCTTCAAATTTATATTTATAGATGCACATTGGAGTCTTCTACAAAAATTTTTTACACCATGAGAAAATTTTGCATAGATCAAAAGATATGGCCTAAAAACTATACACTGGTCATTCTTTTTTTAAATTCAAATATTTGATTTCAAATGGTCATAGTTAAACTTCAAACACTATATCCTCATATTGTGTCCTAATTGATTTAAATCAATAACACACCAGTGATCTTATTGTATTAATATCAACCTTTAACTCATAGTGTGCCACTTAAAAACTTTAATCCTCAAATAATTGACCTCATCTCATGCAATCTTGTAATATTGAATCAACGTGCACCATCAATCTCTACAAATCATCTAGGTTTTTATCTCATAGTGCTCACCATTTGATCTTGCTTAGAACCCACATAATCATGACAATTATCACCCTCACATGACTTATGATAAATTTTACCATTAACCATCAAGCACTTTTCCTCATCTCATAGCTTCCTGAGACCTTAAAACAAATATTCTCTATTGATCCTTTTGTAAGGAGGTTGATCTTTACCTTCATTAACCAACAAACACTTTGACCTCTTTGAATTGTTGTGCACTATATATATTCAATATAAAATCACTCATGAGCCATTATATCTCCATCTGATCTTGATCTTTAACATCATTTAAAATAGACTAAGTATGGTGACCTTTGCAATATGTCTGTAAGGTCAACTTTACACCATATATTTTGCTTTGCTCAAGTACAAGTTCTAAAAATTAGACCATATGATATCATCACATAATATAATACAACCATATAATAATATACTATTGGATCCCTCACACATGTGAGATATAATGACATTAAAATTCCTCCTCTACTTTATCTATCACAGAGCCAACTATGCCATGAATTATCTGTAAAGGCCAATTTTACACATGCATAACTTTTGATGCGCTACATCATATGACCTAAAAGTTAGTGAAAATAAAATAGGCAAAAAACTAAAAAAAACACATATGATTAAATTATCCTAAAACTACCACACATGTTAAAATTAACTTCATGAATATGCTTACTTGGCTTTTCTTGCCATATGCAATTTAGGCTAAGTATGGGAAAACACTATCAAACTACTTGAGAGCCCAAATTTGCACTTTCATATATTTTATTTCATATATTCACATAACCTAATAATTATCACATATAAATGAGGTACTAATGTGATCACAACCATATGAACAACCCCCCTTGACTTATCTACATGTGGTAATTATGATGTCATCAAACTACCTACTTATATTTACTGCAATTGGACCCAAAATGTCTAGATGAGAACATTGATGACTGAGTAAATTACACTTATGCACACATGTTATCCAATCAGTCTTGACCATTGATAGGACCCCTTTCACATGATTAATACTTTAGACTCATCCTTAATCATCTCAAACCATGCCAAAACTAAAGATCAACCAAGCCTTCTTCAAGCACACTAGGACAAACACATTACACACTTTGTCATTGTGACTTAGACTATCAAGGCACTTCATCCAATCACTTGTAAACCTCCATGACATTACCATGACATCATTTAAAAATCTCTAATAATATATCTCCAAAATAATACATCTATTTAACATGTATATTAATCTATATATTCTCATATTTTTAACAAAAAATAGCTTACTAATAGTAGCCCCATCTTCTCAAATACTAAGTACCTCCTATTAAGTATGGATATGTAGTGGTGTAAAACATTTATAAAATTAAGGTTGAATAACAATATCATGATGTTATCTAATACAAATCTACCTCATAATTTACCAACTCAGTGTATGATGCACTATTGTATCTCCCTATGGTAGTGACTATGGTGGTGCTTGTCATGGTGCTTATGGATGCATATGCAACTGCACTAGATCCTACATTTGTTTTCATCATGGTGGTGGTAATTATAATATCTATTATTTTATAAAAATAACTACATATCCCCATCATTTTTTATTCTTATATCCCCTCACTATCATCATCACCATCATCATGTAGATCTCAGTTGTCATGGTTATATGATAGGAACATCTACTAGTAATATTATAACCCCCACACCATGACACTCCCTCACATGTCATGCCTATAATGTTGTCACTAATATAGTAGATTACAATTATGGTAACCCAAATTATCATGGCAATCAAGGCATTATATGTGGCTCTACCTACTAATGATAGTGCCATGTAATACTCATATAAACATGTGCCTAGAAGGTACTTGGCCATGAGGGCCAAATATCCACCATGCCTTGATATAGATACCAAAGAATCTCTCCCATTATGATCATATGTAATGTTGGGTCAAATGTTATAACACATAATATATGATCCTATGTCCATCACCACACATGTGATAGGGTAACATCTACCACATTTAATAATCCCATATGTTGACACATCATAAATCTCTCATAAATCCAAATACTTAAAAATATAGTAAGGGCCATCATCATCTATACTCATGATGGAATACCATAAAAAACATACACTAACTATACCCAAATCACATATCCCAAGTCATACATTTTTACCTAACCCAACATGGACTGACATGGTGTAACAATATATAGTGGGACCTTCCCATCTCACTTACGATAGATCACATGAGTTGTCACAAGTCTAATAATGGCTTTATAGATATCCATAATGACCAACACATATACATTAAATAAGAGAACTCACAAGCTCAACTTAATATATCTCTCAAAGCTAGCAACTCATAAGTCTAAAGCTTATATCTCTTCATATATCTCTAGTGTATGACACACCATAGGCATGCTTACAATCAGAAGTTCCTATAATGCATATACATCCTCTATTATGATACTCACTTCAATAGTATCCCCATCCACCACACACCTAAAAGTTTTATTTAGTCAATCTCATATTCCTAAGAACATGGAGACTAAATTCACACTAATTAGAATATACAACATCTCCATAATACCTCCAAAACCTAATGTAACCAACTACACTTGATATGTCATAGGAAATATCTCAACAAGATTAGGTAACCAAACCACATCTACTAATCTCTAGAGTATCTATCACCTCTACAAAATATAAAACAACAAATCACATATCAATTATTTAACTCTAATAATAATCTAACATACTTTAAAACCTTGAAAATATAATTAATATACCTAACTACTTCACCAACTTGTTTTTAATTTTCTTCACCATTCCTAACTATGTTAGTCATGTACTCTAGTAAATCAATAACTATTACTTGTTATATTATGTCAATTATATTATATACTAATTTATATACCCTATTTTTATAATAATTCAACCATGGCATATGTTGTTGACCACCCTTTATCATTCTTACTAGGTCAGCCACCTTACCAAGTAAATCAGCTGGCCTAAAAATAATGTAGTCGGCCATTATATACATAATTAGCCACCCTTACTCTTTAACTAGATCAGACACATTCAATGTTTTTAGACACTATAATAAATAAAAATGTTGGTAAAGTTCTAAGTATTTTTCCACCTACATAAACCTACCCAGTTCAATTATGTCATCCAAGCCGATCATGTTCAATTTGCATGGTAAATTTTAACTAGCTCATCATTAGTACCCTAGACCTAATTTTTCAACCCTTGAATTCTACCCACTATTACTCATAGTGTTTACTCTATTACTAATTTTTAGGGTAAATTATGTTACATGTATTTTCCCCAATATCTAAATTTCTATTCTTAGTTCATTTTTACCCTAAAATTCTAAAAATTAGTATTAAATACACCCTATACATAGACTATCCTAATAATATATATGATACATCCTCCATCTCATCCTCCTTAAATATAAGCCATCATCTCTCTCATCACTAATTATGGTGACATAAAGTTATGGTTTCCAAAATTAGAAAATGTACAAATGAATAATTAATTATCCTTTTCTAGTAAAATTTTGAAAATTTTAAACCTTGTAGTTATTTACCAATTTTTTTTGTATTTTTCTCAACTTTTCTTTGTAAAATATTTTTACAAAATAAAAAAAACTTTGAAATACTGAAAAATTATATAAGTTTTTAGTTCTAACCACATATTTTTTAACAAGTATTAAATTTTATCTTATTTTTGAAGCCCATCTCTTGTCCCACACATTATATGCCCCTTCCATCTACTTATTACACTACTCTTATTCCACAATAATAAGGTAAGTGAAGGTACATATTTAAAAATTATTTAATTTCATTTATTTTCTAATTCATACTATTATTTTTTATCTTAGATTTATTCATTACTATGTTCTTTCGTGAAATACCATCCCATGTTACACTTACATGACATGTGATGAGATTTGAGTGGGGCATATGTATACACACAATATTTTTAAACTTTATCATTACATGAAACATTATCTATTGTAATAACTTATCAATTTTTACTATATATAATCCACACCATAAAGGGTGCATCAAGAAATGGGTTGGAAAACCATTAGTGCTTCAAAATATTATTGGTCATCTCTATCATTATCTAACCCATTACAAATCCAACTTATCCAAATCCCCAAGTAAACAAAGCCCATTTATCCATTTCCATATGAAATTATCCTTTATAATATGACCTAAATAATAAAACACCCTCTTTTCCTACTAATTCAAATGGTTTGACCCTATTATATAATTTAAAGCAAACATTATAGAACTAAATCAGCTAGGCTGACCTAGTTTGAGGTCTAATGATAACTTTTTCTTAAAACTAGGTCATGTTGGGTGACCTAGTCGGTTTAAATTATAAAAGGGTTAGGACTTATCAATTTTTATAAATTTAAGGCTCATTTCAATCCAATAGAAAGGAACATTCATTTTCACATTATTACATCTCACAATTTTTGTACATCTACATTTGAAGGATCTATTTCATAGGGTTTTCTTTGGAAGGAAGAAAGCTTGTCTTATATTGAATCTTGGATGAAAAGTAAGAGTCTTTTAGCCTAGATATTATTTTTATATTATGATCCTTATAAATCCACAAAAACATATTTCAAACCATCATTATCCAAGGTAGATATTGAGACTCAATATGTTTATCCAAAGGTAAGTATCTCTAAATTTTTATCTTTAATTTTATAGATAGATATAACATAAAGTAATGGGTTTTGAATGTATAACTCCTTGCATATATTATGTATATACTTTAAATTAGTATATAGGGTCTTTTTTACTTTCTATCTTCCACCTTAGGTGATATAGGCCCCAATAATCCTACCATGATCCCTTGATTTTTTATTTATGTTAAACCATTCCCCTATATGATATAATCTTTCATGAGCACTAAATTAGTTAAGTTTATGTATTATAAGACCTATATAGGGTTATTGCATAGTTTTATTTGATTAGAGGATTTGTAAACCTCTCCTTTAGTGTTATGTGATAATATAACCCTTATTTATATTTAGTAGATCTAATTTTGTCATTCCCCCAATATAAAAAGTATCACAATAGATGTTAGTTGATTACCTTCTCCGAACTTGGATTTACTAAGTAGGATAAGTTGTAGAAACTTTTGATGACAAAAATTGTACTTGATCTTAATCAATCAACAATGGGAAGTTTCAAGCTGTGGGACAATGCGGCTTGAAACAACCTCTAGATTTTAGAGAAGATAGTCTCTTATATTTTATTAAGTGTTGGAGGAAAAGGGATAGGAGATTAAATAGAAACACAAATGCAGGAATTGAAACCTAATTATGGCGATGCGCCTGAGTGTAATCCTAATCCTAACTTGAGCACAGTGAAACTATTATAGGATTCCATTACATTTAAGAGTAGACAAGTACATGATCAATGTAAAATATTGAAATAATAGAAACAGAGGCTCACAACAGGGAGGTCTTTCACTAAAATATAGGGAATGTCAACAAAGGCATAGTGTTCAATCTTCTAAATAGAATCTTCCAATCACATAAGAGGCACAGAAGTCACGTATAGTTATGTAAACCTTTAGATTCAAGAAAATGAGACAAAAGTAAATGACAATCCTAATCACAACTCAAAAAAATCTACAGTATAGACTACTTTGCAAATGACATAGATAACACCAACCAAGGCATGGAGCTCAAATTTCCTTAATTCATTCAGCCACATAAATGGCATAGAAACATGCACGGTTATATCAACTTTACAAGTCAAGAAAATTGAGATAAGAGCAAATGATATTACTGGTCAAAAGCTTCAAAAAGTCTAAAACTATGAGAAAATTTCCCCTCTTTCCTCTTTTACAACTCTTCTTCTTTTATAGCCTCATATTTCTCCTTCCATCACTCCCCTTCCTGCACAATCTTCTCCATCATTTTCTCCCAAGGGACAAATAAACAACTTCTTCAATACTTTGGGGGCTCCAAAAATCTACCTAATGAACTATTTCATCTACTCAAATTAACTTCAGTTGATTTTCCCTCCATTTCACTTTGCAGCAATAGATACATGGAACACTCTGTTATGTTGAAATGGGAGAAGACACTTAGTCAATTCCCTAAAAATCCTCTTATTACTTAGATGGCACTAGAAGATGACACCTAGCACTTTCTACCTAATTCATTGAAGACACACGGCTCTCTCTGCTTCTCTCTGGTTGTGTTGTAATATCATTTGGGACACATATTAGACTCTTATGAATGGTGACACTTGGTAGCTTCCACAGACTTTTGAAGTCACACCCGAGGCCCACCACAATCTTTATTCAGCAATGAAACTCAAAGATGATCTCCTATATGTTGACACATGGAGGATTCCACAGCTTTGAGGAAGATACATGGCATCTTCTGATGCTTTTGTTAAGGGTATGTGGCAGCTTCCACTTTTCTTAAGAATGGAGTAGAGAGGGGTTCAGAGAGTGATACTTGGCAGCATCCATTGCTTTATGGCACTTAAGCAAAATAAAATGATGCCTTTCTATGTTGAACCAAATTATTGAACCCAGGTGTTGAACTGAAGTCTCTTAGAAGTTGACACGTGGTGACCTCTATCATTCTTTGAAAAAGTAGTTCAAGTCCTTCCTTAACTGCCACTTGGCACCTTTCACTTTGTTCTGATTAGCTCGTTGAAAGTCTTTGAATTAAATGTGGATGCCGCTATGAGACATGGATGCTGACATGTGGAAGCTTCTACTTAGCCACTATTTGGTATGTGGCATGATCTGTGGTTCTTTGGAAATTTACAAAAAGGGTCTCAAAGGATGTTAGCTAGCTGGCTTTGTGTTTCAGAAGCTAACACTTGGTAGCATCCACTTGAACTTGATACTTGGGAAAAAATGAGATGAAGGAAACAAGAAGGGGAAAAAGACCCATGCCTGGAGGGTGACACTTGGCATGCTTCCACTGTACTTTGACACTTAGGCAAAACAAACTCGTCCTCTACTCCAAAACTCTATCGTGACGTCCAAGGTGTGCAGGAACCAAAAATTGCAGTGCTCGACCCAAAATTCGAATGCAACGTAGAGTAAAAATTTACTCTATAGTTACTGGTGACCCTCAAGACCTTTGAGCCTACTCAAAAAGAAACTCCACCTCCTGTTAGATGAAAATTTTGAAAATTACAGCTTTAAAAGAGCTATCGACATATGTTTAAAACACTTATTTAAAAGAAAACTAGGAAAACAATTAAAAAAACAATGCAAGAAAGGGAAATTATTTAACTATAATACATTAGAGACCCAAGTCAATTGAAATGTTTTAGATAGATTCTATTTACAGGAATCTCTTCAAGTTCTCCTTCCATCAACTCTAACTCAAAAGAATTCTTCTACTTACACGCACAAATTCTATATGGACCAGTCTACAATGCTTTGAACTTGGTATGTTGACCTGGCTTCGTGGCCTGTTCATCCCATTTTAACACAATTGAGCCTACTTCAAAATTAGGATTTGAAGTCCTTTTATCAAAATACTTCTTCACCATTCCCTGATGCTTGATAAATTTTTACTCTACATTGCATTCAAATTTTGGGTCAAGCACTACAATTTTTGGTTCTTACACACCTTGGACATCACGATAGAGTTTTAGAGCAGAGGACGAGTTCATTTTGCCTAAGTGTCAAAGTGCAGTGGAAGCATGCCAAGTGTCACCCTCCGAGCAAGGATCTTTTTCCCCTTCTTGTTTCCTTCATCTCCTTTTTGCCCAAGTATCAAGTTCAAGTAGATGCTACCAAGTGTTGCCTTTTGAAACACAAAGCTATCCAACTAGCATCCTTTGAGACCCTTTTTGTAACTTTCTAGAGAACCACAGATCGTGCCATGTACCAAATAGTAGGTAAGCACAAGCTTCCATGTGTCAGCATTTGCATCTCATATCGACATCCACATTTCATTCAAAAACTTTCAATGAGCTAAGCAGGAGAAAGTGGAAGGTGCCAAGTGGTAGTTAAGGAAGGACTTGAATTACATTTTCAAAGAATGGTAGAGGTCACTACGTGTCAACTTTTGAGAGACTTTAGTTTAACACCTGGGTTCAATACTTTGGTTCAACATAGAAAGGCATCATTTTATTTTGCTTAAGTGCCATAAAGTAGCGGATGCTACCAAGTGTCACTCTTTGAGCCCCTCTCTACTCCATTCTTGGGAAAAGCAGAAGCCCCCACATACCCTTAACAGAAGCAGCAAAAGATGCCACGTATCTTCCTTGAAGCTATGGAAGCCTCCATGTGTCAACATACAGGAGATCATCTTCAAGTTTCATTGCTAAATAAAGATTGAGGTGGGCCTTGGGTGTGAATTCAAAAGTCTGCAGAAGCCACCAAGTGTCACCATCCATGAGAGTCTGATATGTGTCTTGAATGATATTATAGCACAGCCAAAGAGAAGTGAAGAGAGTCGCATGTCTTCAATGAATCAGGTAGAAAGCACTAGGTGTCATTTTCTAGTGCCATCTAAGTAATAAGAGGATTTTTAAGGAATTGACTAAGTGCCTTCTCCCATTTCAACATAATAGAGTGTTCCATGTATCTATTACCACAAAGTGAAATGGAGGGAAAATCAACTGAAGTTAATTTGAGTAGATGAAACAGTTCATCAGGTAGATTTTTGGAGCCCCCAAAGCATTAAAGACGCTGTCTATTTGTCCCATGGGAGAAAAGGATAGAGAAGATTGTGCAGAAAGGGGGGAAATTTTCTCATAGTTTTAGACTTTCTAAAGCTTTTGACCAGTAATATCATTTGCTCTTGTCTCAATTTTCTTGACTTGTAAAGTTGATATAACCGTGCATGTTTTTGTGCCCTTTATGTGGCTGAATGAATTAATGAAATTTGAGCTCCATGTCTTGGTTGGTGTTATCTGTGTCATTTGAAAAATAGTCTATACTATATATTTTCTAGAGTTGTGATTAGGACTGTCATTTGCTTTTGTCTCATTTTCTTGAATTTGAAGGTTTACATAACTGTACGTGACTTTTGTGTCTCTTATGTGATTGGAAGATTCTATTCAAAATATTGAACACTATGCCTTTATTAACATTCCCTGTATTTAAGTGAAAGACCTCCCTGTTGTGAGCTTCTGTTTCTATTATTTCAATCTTTTACATTGATCATGCACTTGTCTACTCTTAAATGTAATTAAATCCTATAATAGTTTCACTGTGCTCAGGTTAGGATTAGGATTACACTTAGGTGCATCACCATAGTTAGGTTTCAATTCATACATTTGTGCTTCTATTTAATCTCCTATCCCTTTTCTCCCAAAACTTGATAAAATAGAAGAGACCAACTTCTCTAAAATCCAGAGGTTGCTTCAAGCCGCATTGTCCCATAGCTTGAAAATTCCCATTGTTGATTGATTAAGATCAAGTGCAATTTTCATCATCAACATTTTTTGGCACACCTTATGGGATCATCTTGAAGAATCTTTCAAGACCACATGAACCAGAGAGCTACAAGGAGTCATAGCTGTGGACCAGTCACTAGATCACAATCTGCTACAAATCTAGGTATTCTTTTGCCACCTCTGGTAATTAGTCCAAGAAGAAGAGCTAACTAGTTTCTACCAGTACCAAACATGGGAGCCCATGTACCCACAAGAAATTATGCAAGATGGGACACTAGTAGTCCCTTAATCCTCCCAACACCACCAACTATTTGGGATCCTATCCCAGTAAATGCCCTAAAATTTCTACCCAAATTTAGTGGACAAGACTCAAAAACACCCATAGAACATCTTCAAGATGTATCAGATGTCTGTGCCATACACTGTGCCATAGAGCAAAATGTGGCCCTAAGGTTGTTATCAGCCTCATTCAAAGGAAAGCCTTTAGAATGGTATTGATCTTTGACCCCAAATACCATATCTACATGGGACCAACTTGGAGATCCGTTCTTTGAAAGATTTGTAGAAAAGGGTGATAAGTCTTCCTTATTACATTAGTTGATCACCATTCAAAGGGGACCACAAGAGGACATGACTGACTTCAACACTAGATTCCAAAAAACTTGGGATAGAATCCCTATTGTAGCTAAACCACCACCTGGTATGGCCATAGTATTCTATCTCAAAGCTTTAAATTCAGATATATTTGTTATGATTCAGTCACTAGGAGGGCACACTTTGTTAGTGGATTATGAATTTGTGGTCAGAGCTAAGAATCATTTAATTAATGCTAGGAAGTTACCTCTAAGGCCTCCCATACCTGTATTCCTAGAAATTACCTTGCCCCTACCTCAAGAGGTCCCTAAAGCTGTAAGTCTACCTGTGTCTATGTATACTTACCCTTCATCATCTATGAAGCAGTTGGTCCCTACTCAATCATCTGAGATGGATGATATCAAGAGTATGCTAAGGACATTCTCCAATGAGCTGATAAAATAGAAGAGACTATCTTCTCTAAAATATGGAGGTTGTTTCAAGTTGCATTGTCCCACAGCTTGAAACTTCACATTGTTGATTGATTAAGATCAAGCACAATTTTTGTCATCAACAGATATCTTTGCATATGTTGCATATAGAAGGTCCATCTAAGTTAAAGGAAAGGTTAGCATGAAAATAAAAATTCATTTAAAGTGTGAAATAAATAATGTTTATTTTTCTCAAAATATAGATCCTAAGAGTATTGATCACAATTTCATAGGATAAAATAATGAAAGCATAAAAGTTTTATAATCCTATTAGTAAATCGACAATTATTTCTATAGATTATAATTTTTCCAAAATTGAGATGTATGTTTATTCTTATCATATATATAAAGAGGTAATAATTTAATGGGGAATCCTCTTGAATTTTATTTTACATTTTAAAAATTCATACATGTGTTTCTAGTTCAACATGAAATAATACTAGCTCTTCCAAAGAGGCTAGTCATCCATTTTCATCAACTCCAAAAAAGAAAAAGCATTTATTGAATTCACATCTAGCCAATCAAATTTTTGATTAAAACTATAAAATTATTATCACAAGGAATAAAATTATAAATTTAATTTTTTTTATGATTCTTATGATGAAAATACTATGTTTTCATAATCATATGTGGCTAGTGTATGCAATTAAAACTAGATATATCTATAACTTATCCTACTCAATAATATTAAATCTCGGAGAAGGTAATAAAATAATAAGTCCACCTTGAAATAGTTTCATATCTATGTCATGACCAATAATGGATCCATTAAACCTACACTAATGGATCTCTTATCACACAATGTTAGAAGAGAGGTTTTCAAGGCCTCTAATCAAATTCCTTTTTGTATAATCCTAGCTAGGTCTTATGATTGTAAATAATATTAATCAAGATAATCTACTAAACAATTATGTAAGATAATATAGTAAATACATATGAAATCTAATCTAGTGTTCACCAAAACTTGTGGAATAAATGGGGAGAATAATAAACATGTAAATACAAATCTATCTAATATAACATAGAAATTATTTGAGCAAGGAGAGATATAATTCAATACATTAATTTTACATTTACTTATCAAAATATGAAGGGATAATAATATACTTTCCTTGTTTAAGTGAACCTATTGTGCCTCAATCTCTCCCTTGGCTAATGTTGATTTGTAAGAGGTTGTTGTGGGATTGTAAGGATCACAAGGATAAATAAACTCTAGGTTACAAGATTTATCCTATGCATCCAAGACCTCCACAGGACAAGTGTTACTTCTCCAAGGAAAAAACCTAAGCAATGAAATATCCTATTAATTGTATAAGCATATTTTACAAGTAGTAATGATGCATAATTGAATGATATTCTCTTTATAAATGAAATGAATGGGGTATATATAGACATGGATTAACCCTAAACCCTCTTAAGAATTTAGATAACATATTTGACCCAACTAACCTTATTATGTGTAAAATAGAGCCTTTAGGTCTTGAACTATGTCAACTTAGGTTGACAGAGTTTTATATCATGTGTGAAACCTAGAATGAGGTTGACCTAGTCGACATAGTACGAAAAATGGTGAAAATGTGGTTTTTCTTAGGAAAATGAATAGGAGTATCTTGGATTGGTTTTATATGGTGGTATAGGGGAAATAATCTTGTGAAGCACCAAAGGTGTGCTAACCCCTTTCTTAGTACATCCTTTAAGGCATGAACTTAGAGAGATTGAGATTCAATGGGTTATTCCAAGAGAGAAATCATAAGTAACTAATAAATACTTAATATATTATGTATACATATTCCCCACTCGAAGCTCATCACATGTCATACAATTGTAACATGAGATGGTTCTTTGACAAAATAACATAGCAACCCAAAACACTGAGCTAATAAATTTTAGTATGAAGCATGAATGTAATTGAAAGGAAAAAAATAAAAATACATACCTTTACTTACCTTTTTGTTGTATAAAAAAAGTCATGTGAGAGAAACTAAGAAGCATCTAATGTAGGGGACATTAGACAAACCTGAAAAATAAGAGAAAATTCTATTTCTTTCCAAAAATATGTTTTATATGTAGAAAAAATCTCTACAATTTTAGAATTCTAGAATATCTTTCATTCCAAAAAAAGACTTAGTAAAAACATAATTATGAGTAAAAATAAAAATTTATTAGAAAATAACTGATAGTTAAAGAATTTGTAAATTAAAATATAAATAGGATTTTAAACTATTCATTTGTACTTTTGCTATTGTGAGAAAAAATAGCTCCAAGAGACCCAAAAGAGTGAAGAGAGAGAATATAAAATGGAGACAAGGAGTGCAAGTTTAGGTACGAATAAAAACAACTACTAGTGTAGCTTAGGTAAGTGATGCCTTAAATTGGGAATTTTTGTTAATTTTTATCAAAAAATATGGTAAATTTAAAAATTTAAGTGGTGTGGAAAATTTGTAAAATGGAATTTTCCCAAAGAATTATTAGGATAGAGTAAATATTATGATGATCAATGGGTAGGTATAAAATGAGTCATTAACACCTAATGCATTAATGATAAATAGGTTAAAAATCATCATAAAAGGGGAATGGAGTCAACTAGGTGAACTTAGTTTAGAATGTGAGGGTACAAAAGGGTGGTCGATTAAATAGTAGGTGGTCGATGTAGTTTATTTCTAATTGTCCAACTACATATGTGAGGGCTGATCTAGTTAGTAATATTTAAGTGATTAACTATTTACATATTAGTTGACATAGTAATGTAGGAAAATGGGTAACATAGTTTTAAATAATGGCCAATGTAGTAGAATGACATGGCCAACTGGGTACTAGTGGGTCAGCTTAATTATGTGATATATCTAACTACCTTTAAAGTTTATGATTTAGTGTTAATATTAAAATAATGACCAACATAGTTTTCTTATTGGCTGACTTAGTATAATATTTTTATTTTTGACCAACATAGTGAACTATGCGGTTAACATAGTATAAAGTGGTAGAAAAATTTCAAAAATAGGTTGATGAAATAGTTAATTTTTGAATTAAAAGTATTTGTAATTAATTTTATAATGTATTTTCCTAATTATATTAGATTGAGGACTAATATATGTTTTGTTCTTTATCATTTTATAGAGACGATGAAGGCTCTAGTGCTTGATAGATGTATCATGGTTACCTAGCATACTGGATAAAGTGATAACAAATGATTGTACATGCTTGGTGTCATTGGATTCTTTTGGTATTATGTATATGTTTAGGATATTTCTTAGTGTTGACTTGGTCATGATGTTCTTAGGAACATGGGAATGACTAACTAATACTTTTTGATGGGAGGTGGATGGGGATACTATAGAGGTGGGTATCACTTTAGAGGATGTCCATGAATTGCTTAAACTTCCTATTATTGGGAACCCTATGATATATGATACTCTTGAGATGGATCCAAAGAGATGAACCTTATCCCTATGAGATATTATCTCTAAGATATATTTTTAGGAATCACATGTATGATTGTTTGATGTTTATATATCTACCATTATAGATATATGAAAGGTGCTCTAAGATATATTTTTAGGTATTACATGTATGATTGTTTGATGTTTATATATATATACCATTCTATATATATGAAAGGTGTTTATAGGCCTTATGACATCACATGTACTTTGTCACAAGTTGGATGGGAAGGTGTCAGTATATGTGGTCACCTTATGTTAGTCAATTTTATATAAGGATACTTATACAACCTAGGGTTGATGATTTGGGTATAGTTAGTTCAAGACATGTACTAAATTTTGTCTTATGGGGAGAAGACTGTGGGCCCCATTTTTTTTTTGTAGTTGGATATATGAGATATTTCTTATGTATCAACTAGTTGGGTTGGCCCATGTTACTGATGATAGTGTATATCATGTGCATAAATGGTAGAAGGATCATGTGATACATGATGTATCACTTATCCTAGAACTGATTACTATTGTTCATAGTGATATTTTATGGTATATCTATGTATATATTATTGGTAATTGGCTAACTTGGACTATAATTGCTCTTGGATTAGCCTATGTGTATTACTGGACACTATACATGGTGGGTGGATCCACAGACTATTGATTACTTACATTGATAGTTAATATTTCCACATCCATTAGATCTTATATAAGTGATTGAGTATTGGGCACATCATTCTAAGGAGAAGAGAGGTAGTGGGGATGCAACATTACCTATTGATATACATGTTACTTGGACTTGATGATTGAGACCTTAGACTAGTCAATAACAATAGTTGAGAACAAGAAGATTTGCTACTAAGGAGGTATCAATTATAGATGTAGATATGGTTTTATTTGATGTCAAGGATGTGGATGTGTCCATTATTGATCCATAATATGTTTTATAGTTTCCACTATGAGCACCATGTTGATGGAGACATCAATAGGTTGTAGTGGAGGCATAATAAGAGGCAACTAAGGAGAGATATCCCATAGCATATGATGCATAGAGTTGGTTGATAGAGTGACAAATCCAAAAGGGATCACATCATGCTCAAGTTTTTTATCTTGGTTTTTTATCATCTCAAAAATGTGTTCCAATAGAGGTACTTGGATGATGTGCTGATGGAGAGACTGTTGTGGGAGATATTATTATTTATAAGAGTTTGTTATTATTTTGAGTAGTAAATAGATGACTAGATGTATAGTTATGTATACATTTTTTTAGATAAATGTTTGGAGATTTTATATATATGAAATAGCTAATTTATATTTTATTTTATTTTTTGAAAATACCACCCAAGAGTTTAGATGAGGTGTGATAGTAGGAGCTGCACATCATGATATTTTTGACAGTGTACTATTGTTGTAATAAACCCTTTGAAGGTGGATTGGAATTACATTAAAATTTATGTTGATAAAGTATGTTTGTTTTAGGTTTGGTTAAGATGGGTTGACTGGTTGTAAGTTTTTTTACTATTTTAGGTGGCATGGTTATATCTTTGGTATTCTTATGCTTGAGTGTAAGAAATACCAATTTAATTTTTTGGGGCATCCACTTGAGGTATCTTAATTTTAGGGGAAGTAGAGATTATATCAATGGTATGAGAGGTATTATTAATTTGCATTGTTGGATTTTATACTTTCATGTTTGTTGGTTTTATGTGCCCCATTTCATGAGATGGGATGGGTAAGAGTCATGAATAGTGTGTAACTTTGGAAAATTGTTATGGTTGGAGGCTAGATATTGATAAATATATTAAACTACTCTCCTCATGTTATTCATGTTTAAAACATTATCATCATTGATGTTAGGATATATATTAATTTAAACATTTTTGGTAGTGTTGTGGTTAACATTTGGCCTATTATCCAAAATAGGGGACCCCTCTAAAAATTTCATGAACCAAAGCTTTAGAAATTTTCATTTTATTCTCATTAGTGATGCCTGCTCAAAACTTTAGAATATACATCATCTTAAATTTCTTTAGGAAATAACAAATCTCTTTTAATTTCTCTAAAAATAACTACGTGGTGTTTTTTAAATTATATCATAGATATAGCATTTTAGGATGATTTCCACTTAGATTTCCTAGTCTATTTCCTTTCCTGAATTAATAAACTCATTATCCTTCATGGAAAATTAAGTCCTCCATGTTTGATGGGTAAGATTTAATGAATAATTTTATTTTTATCTTTCTTACTTCATTATTTTTTGAATCTCATAGATCCCAACCCAATGGGGAATTTCCATGTCATTTGGAGTCAGAACATCTAGTCCCCTAAACTTGTCAGATATGTCAGAGCCTAGAAGAGCCTAACCCAATGGGAAATCACCACATCATTTGGAGTTAGTACAAGCAATTACCCATACCTATCAAATATGTTAGGAGCCTAAGAGAGCCTAAGCTAATGGTAAAAATCTAATTGATTTATATTTAGAGTGGCTAGTCCCCCATACTTGTTAGAGATGTCAGATCCTGAGAGATTTTATCCTAATGAGAAATCACTACATCATTTGGAGTCAGAATAATTAGTCCCCCAAACCTTTTAGAGATGTTAGAACTTAGGAGAGCTTGACCCAATGGGAAATCACCATGTCATTTGGAGTTAGAGCATCTAATCCCTTAGACCTATCAAAGATATTAGATCCTATGAGATCCTAACCTAATGGGGAATTACCACATCATTTGGAGTTAAAAAGGATAGTCCCTTAGACCTATTAGAGATGTCATATAATAGGAGATATTGGACCAATGAGTAATTAATACATAATTTGGATTCAAATAATCTAGTCCCCTAGACCTATCAAAGAGGTCAGAGCTTGAGAGAGCTTGGCTGAGTGGGAAGCTACCACATCATCTAGTGTGAAGATGAACTAGTTGTCACTTGTGAGTTGGGAAGCTCAAAATGAATTACGAGTGGTTAACTAAGATAATTAAGGTGTGACACATTTTCAAAAGTGACATCTGACCTATTTTAGGGGAATGATATGAGTACATAACTAGGCTTAGGTGCCAGACTTTAATGGGTGGACTAATAGATGGATGACACATGTTAAAATGTAAGAGTTAGGTGAGGGGCCTCTAAGAGATGTGATTGTATGCCTACCACATGTTAGGTATTAATAAAATGTGAAGCTAGACCCAATTGGATAGTTTTAAAAACATCCCATTATCATTGTTGTATCTAGCAGATGGTAGAGGATTATGGGCTCTAAATTTAATTCAACATTTATATATAAAGGGAGAAAATCTAGCCACCAACTCAATTTCAAATTCATAGCAAGTGAGCCTAAAAATTCCTTTAATGCAAGGAGATTCTTGTATATTCTTATAAATCTTAATGGAAAATCATTAATAGTTATGATTACTACTTTAGAAGAAATCTCATACTCCTTGATTTCAAAGTTACATAAAACCCCTTGTATCTTATGCCTCTAATGTTGATGCTAAAAGCTTCCTAATTTACCCTCTATCCTAATCCAATGGCCATTACATCCTCAAACCTAAAGGTTGATCTTGAGTATTAGGACACCACTTTACCTACTATTTTAACTAGGTGTAAACTCTACAATGACATATTTAAATTAATTTAAAAGGTGCTCAAGGATTATACCAATGCTAAAAACTAGTTGGTCGAGTAAGAGGATACCCTTCAGTCCTATAAAAGGTGTGGAATTCATAGATCCATTTCAAAACTAGATGTGTTTCCCTATGCTAACCTACTAGGTAACATCATCTATAAGGCTAACTATATATAAGACACTATCAATGATTGGGTGTGTTCACCCACCTCTTAGCACCAAATTATTGATATATCTAAAAATGAATTTAAGGTGTACTAATATGTCCTAGACTCCCCATTCTCATATTATGAAATGATAGTGTTGGTATAGATGAATGACCATCAAATTTATGACATCCTTCATGATTGGGTTGAGAACCCTAAATCCAAGTGGGTCAACAAAGAAAAGATCAATGCCTACATATTTCACACCTTTTGAGAGGAGGTTTTAGTAGGTATGATCCCACTAAATTAAATATTATGATATTAATATTTCCATCATGCTAATGAGTTTTGGGTGCCCATTTTAGACATGATCATGACTCAATCTAACTTCCAAGACATTGGAGTCTTGTTCAACTTCAAATTGATACACACTATTGTAGATGCCCAGTTGGGTACCACTTCTACATGATGAGCTACTTAATATATTCCATCCATGGTACACTCTCATTTAATTTTTCAACCTTTCCTACCTTGGTTCTTGGTGGGCCAACTATCCACATCATCTTTTATAAGATGTAAGGCCACCAATTCTACTAGAGTGTATGGGATGTTTGTGACCATTTCTACTTAATGGTGTACATGAAATTAATTTTGAATGTATAATAACTAAGAGGGATGGTGAATCAGTGTTAAAACTCCTATTTCATTTGAATATCATTCACTTATCAATTAAAATATATTTAGAGATATAACAATACATAAATAGTGATTCATATGAGCAAGAAGTGAAAACGCAACACATGAGCATGAGATTTATGTGGGAAATCCTCTTGGGGCATAAAACCCACTAATTTATATCTTGTAATAGAGTCATGTAATCAATGAACCAAACTTTTATGGAAACACCAACCCCCACAAGGATCACCAACCCCTCACTAGACAAGCATCAACTCAACTAGTGCTTTGGTAAGATTTAACCTACAAGGAAGCTCCAAACCCACAAGCATCTACGAAATAACTCATCTAAATTGCATCTATAATGACCCTTGGACACTTGTTTCTTATTCAATTTATTATTACCTCCTTTATTTTCTCTTCTCACACTTCTTTCTCATTCAAACATCCTATTAGGCCTTCTCACTTAATTATCCCTTTTCTTGGTAGAATTAGATTAAATGACCTTGATAAACACCTATAGAAACATAGTTATATACTCATGTAATATTCATCATATATATTTAATTATCTTCAATCCCTTAACCTATTCTTCAAAACTCTATATCCTTCGCTCGCTATCTCAATTCTTTAACTACTCGAAATAGGCCTATTAGACCTTGTCTTTATACTTGACTCTTATTCTTATCCATCTTGGTCATCTAAGTACCTCACCACAATTTTATCATAATTTAAATATATAAATACATATGTTTAATAAGTGAAACAAACATTACATAGGTTTTTCATTACCTTTATGTGATAAAACCACCATTAGGCCTAATAGAAACCTAATGCAATTAAGCCTTCTCTAAGCACATGTTTCACTTAGAAATCATCGTAATAATTTTATCCTTAAAAAATATATGAAACACTTAAAATTTCAATTAAATATACCCTTTATAATCTCTTATTATGTCCCTAACACCATTTTTCTCTTTTCACTTCTTAAACCACCCAATTAGGTCTACTCATCATTCAGCCTTCTCACTGCCATAAAGTTTATCTTGCAAATATGAACCATATACAAAAAATTTACAAATAAAACATACATAAAATAATATTTATATGATATTTATAAATTAAAATACTTCCTTATATTCTTTAGTCTTCACCACACAAGCCAAAAGACCTCAAGAACAATCTTGTAAAAGGCTTACTCAGAACCACCAAACACTGTCAACAAAAAGTCAAAACTATTTGACTCTCCATAATTAAATAGGGACTTAAAATTAATATAAATACATTCACAAGATCAAAACTTCAAACTATATCAATAAAACCATTCTAATCAATAACCAACAAGATCTTTCCTATCGGGTCATTATATGGGTTTTAAGAGGGTTTTTACTGGTTTCCCTTCTTGGAAATAATTCATAAAGTATTACCCATAATATCCAAAAACAATGAAAATAAATTAAATATAGGGACCTTACACAACTTCCATGAAGTTATTAGGATCTCATGCAAAGGTTGCATATGCCAATGAGCATAATAATTTTCTTCTCGGGTATGGAATACTCCATTCTGTGCACACAGAAGACTTTATCACCATTTTTCATGATTTTTTATTTGATAAATTATTGAAAACTTTTTAAACACACTTGAAGTAACCTGTCACACCTTTTTAAATTTTCCCAAGATCCTTGGCACCTTTGGAAATGATCTTGACCCCTCATCAAGCTACTATAGGTTACTTTGTATACTAAGCCTTATGATGCCAATTATACTTAGACCAAGATCATGCCTTGAAACAATTTTAAATATCTTAAAAACTTAATACTCAATTAAATTTGACTCATACAAGGTTCATACACTACCAAAATTTCTCACACATGTCTCATATGGCTCAACTCATCATGTTACCATACTAAGTGTTTAGGTCTCTCAAGTAGGGCTTTATGAACTCAACATCTAGAACAAAAATGATAATATAGAATGACATCAATGACACTTTAATGAAATAAATGAAAACTTAATACATACCTTGGAACACATTCCCAACAATATCCCCATTTGTCATTGATGGAAGCAACTCATTTATGGAACCTACCTAGAGATGATTCTTTTATTGGGAAACATCTTCTCAATGTAGATCAATCTCCCAATTTAACATTAATGTAAAATAAATTACCTAAAATAATAATTCATTATAAAAAAAATAAAACATCATGTTAGAAAAATCCCCCTTTCATATTGCATATCGTAGATAGCTTCTTCCTGATAGATTGATATGTCTCCCCCTTTGACCTCATAGCTTGTGCACTTCTTTCCTATTATTTGAGATAAAACACCTCCTCATCATCTCTCCCTAAACACTTTGTCTTTCTTAGTGACTGATAGTAATAGGAGTCACACCTAACTCATATCTTATATTTTCAAAAGTAACCTTTATAAGAGGCTTAGTCAAGATATATGCAATCTGATCCTTGGTAGACACAAATTTAATCTTAATGATTTTTTCACTCACCTATTCTCTTAATAAATGATACTTGATAGGGATATGTTTGGTCCTTGAATATATAAACATATTTTTTTGAAACACTTATGGCACTGGAATTATCATAAATAATAAGAATAGGTCCATCAAACTCCATGTTGTAGTCTCTCAAGGTTTTTCAAATCCACAACACTTTAGTACAACATGAGGCTACTATAATGTACTTAGTTTCAAAAGTAGATAAATATATTGAAGGTTATTTCTTACTTAACCATGAGACTATACACTTACCTAATAATAAATCTCTTCTACTAATGATTTTTCTATCATCTAGACTCCTACCCTAACTACATATGTATAGGCTATTAGATCAAACTTCTTCCTCCTTGGGTACCATAAACCATATTCAAAAGTTAATTTGAGATACCTAAGTATCCTCTTGACTTTTTGTAGGTGAATTTCCTTAGGATCTACTTGGAATCTTCCCATAAGACCTATTACTTGCATTATATCAGGTCTATATGTAGTAGTATATAACAAAATCCCAATCATGGAACTATATTTTATCTGATTAACCCTTGAGGATTCATCCTCTTTGATTAGATTAAATCTTATAACCATAGGTGTAATTACAAACTTACAATCTTCCATTTCAAACTTATTCAACATCTCTTTTATATATTTGACCAATAAAATGAAGATACCTTTTTCAATTTTATTATTTTGAAGTCTAAGAAAGAAAGACAATTCTCCAAGCATAGACATCTCAAATTATAACTTCATCACTTATGTAAAATCCTTGGTCATTTTCTAATTAGTTCCACCAAAAATAATATCATCCACATAGATTATAATTATCAATTGATGATCAATTTTAGTTTTGACATATAGGTTACTATTTGAAACTCTTCTCTTGAACCCTTAGTCCAAAAGGTACTTGTCAAGTCTATCATACCAAGATTTAGGGGCTTATTTTAGACCATAAAGGGTATTATTCAACCTAAATACATATTTATTATTATTATCCAATAGGAAACCCTTGGGTTATTCAATGTAAACTTCTTCTAAGTTCCCATTTAGGAAGGTTGACTTGACATCTGTCTGGTATATCTTGAATCCTTTAAAACTTGTATAGGAAATAAACATCATGATGACCTATAATATTGATGCAAGAGAAAAGGTTTCCTCAAAGTCCATTCCTTCTACTTGAGTCCATTCCTTCTACCTGAGCATATCCATTGCACATAAGTCTGGATTTATTTCTAGTGACCTCTCCAATCTCATTCAATTTGTTCCTAAAAATACATTTTGTACCAATGATGTTTTTGTTTTTATTCCTAGGTACTAACTCCCAAGTTTCATTATTATCAAATTTATTTAGTTCCTAATTAATTTCATATAACTATAACTTATCTTCACTTAGTTATATATAGATTTTAGGTTCAACTTTTGAAAGTAAGGCAATGTTTTCTTGATTAGTATTACTCACCATTCTTCTCCTTGTTTTTATACTTTCACTTTTTTTTCTAATGATCTAAGATTAAAGATGATCCTTTTGAATCTACCTATAAATACCTTTTGACTCCTTTCTTTCCTCACTCTCTTATTCATCATCATCTATCTCTGTTTCTCCTTCATCATTCTTTGATTGAGAATATGAATTCCTTGTCTCATTAACCTTCACATTTATGTTATCTACTATCTTTTGTAACCTTTTTTTGTAACATATATAGGTATCACTTAATGATGAATATCCTAATAATAAACCTTCATTAGACCTTGAATCAAACTTGCCTATGTTCTCATAATCTCTCTTAATATAGAATTTACTCCAAAAACCTTGATATGTTCAATTCTTATATGTTTACCATTCGATAATTCATATGGATTATTATCACCATTGATCCTAATATGACCTCTATTATAAGTGTAAGCTATAGTAATCATATCTTCTCTCTAATAACCATCTAATAGCTTGGACTCATTCAACATATTTAGTGTCATTTCTTGAACTATTTTGTTCTATCTTTCAACTACCCCATTTTGTTGAGGTGTTCTAGCAGCTGAGAACTATCTTATTATTCCATTAACCTAAAAAAATCATAAAAATCATTTGACCAAAACTCTCCTCCTTTTTCATACCTAAGACATCTCATTTTTAGCCAAATATTTGAAGGTTTTAAACTTGCCTAGAGATTCTAATTTCTAACTCAAGAATGCTACCCAAGTCATTCTTTTGAAATCATCTACAAGAAACATGAATTAATTATCTCCTTGAATAATTTGAATTATAATAGGTCCACATAGATAAATTTTAATTATTTTTAAGGGTCTAGTAGTATAATATTATTTATAATTGAATCTCCTCCTAGTCTACTTACCATGTTGACATGTCTTTCAAAAATCATCTGCAAGTTTAGAGAGTTTCAAAATATTCTTCACAGATCCCTTAGATTTGATCTTGACTATATTATCAAAGTTAATATGGATGAACATTCTATGCCACATCTAAATTTCATATACTTTTCTCATGGAACATTTCTCTTTTATGATCTCATTTAGTATATAGAGATTATTCTTAGTTCTCTTGGATTTGGTAATCAATCTTCCTAATTTTTCTCTCCTTATCTCACATCCTTTTTCATGAAATTTTAGGGTATGTCCTTGGGTACACATTTTCGTTACACTTAACAAGTTGTGTTTTAATCCATCTACATATAACACATTTTTTATCTTGGTCTTCCCATTGTCTAAGATCAAATCACCTTTGACAACTTGTTAGCAGATGTGTTATCTCCAAACCTTCTTGAACTAACGACATTCTTCTTCAAAGTGATGAATTTGATTTTATCTCATTTCATGTGACTTTAACAACCAATATCTATGTATCACTTTAAATATTCATTTTGAGTGTGAAAAGTAGCTTGGGTTATCATAGATTCTTCTCCTCTATCTTTCTACTTATTTTCTATATGATATGCTTTGTTGATCCATTTTTTAGTTACATCAATCCATAACTTATCAACATGACTAGTTTTCCTAATATATTTTTTCTTACACTCTCTTACAATGTGTCCTCTTTGGTTGTAACTATAACATATAATTAATATTTTCTATCTATAGTTAACAAATCTATGTCTAAATCTACCACAAGAGAAATAATAATCAATGGAGTCCACATACTATGATTGTTTGAATTTATTTGTCTTTTGATGAACATAGGTTGATACAATTTTTACTTTGATATATACTAATAGAGCAAGGACATTTTTGACTTGTTAATGCTTGTCTTTAAATTTGGCAACTTTTGCATAGGTCTTGATTTTACTAGTTTCATCACTCCTTGGCTGGTCAATGTCTATTTGAGCTTGAGATTTCTTAAACTTCTTTTTTTATTATTTGAAGATAATAACTCTCATGTCAATAAAATATATTTGACTATCCAATATTTTGTTAAGCTTTTTAGTACTTTCCTCAAATTTTTGATAAGTCCCTATCTTGATAACATCTTTCTCAACTTGTGCCTCTAAAGTCTTTAATTTAATTCTAAGTTGTGTGAATTCTTCCATATGATCCTTCTCTTTTGAAAAAATCTCACATGTTTTTTCACTGACTTTGGGTAGATTCTCATTACAATCATAGAAAAAACTTTCATTACCAAGATCCATATCTGTGTTCCAAAGATATCCCTTAAACTATTAAGTCTACTCAAGGGACCAAGATTTGATAGCAATTATTGAATTTATAGTCACTAAAAGGGGATTGAATTAGTGTGAAAACTCCTATTTCATTTTTTTATCATTCACTTATCAATTAAAATAGATTTAGATATATAGTAATGCATAAATAGTGATTCATATGAGCAATTAGTGAAAACACAACACATGAGCACAAGATTTATGTGGGAAACCCTCTTCCAGGATAGAACACATTGAATAAAATCTTGGAATATATTCCTATAATAAATTAACTAAAATTTTATTGAGGCACCAACACCACAAGGAGCACCAACCCCTCACTAGATAAGCACCAACTCAACTAGTGTTTTAGCAAGCTTTAACCTACAAGGAGGCTCCAACTCCCTAAGAAACCAAGCACCAAATCATATACCTTAAATATATGATAAAAATTAGATACTTGTTTCTTATTCAACTAATTATGACCTCCTTTATTTTCTCTTCTCACACTTCTTTCTCACTCAAATAGCCTATTAGGCCTTCTCACTTAATTAGCCCTTTTCTTAGCAAAATTATGTAAATTTACCTTGATCATAACATATCCAAAAATAATTATAGGTAAATAATTCTATGGAATTTCCCTAACTTCCATTAAGTGCTCATTATCTCATGAAAAGGTTGCACATGCCAATAAGCATAATAATTTTCTTATTGGGTCTGCAATACTCCATCATGTGCACACAAAAGACCTTATCACCATTTTCCATGCTTTCTTATTTGATAAATGGTCTAAAAAAATTTTAAAACACTTAAAATATCCTATCACACCTTTTTTAATTTTATCAAGATCTTTGATACCTTTAGAAATGATTTTGACCCCTCATTAGGCTACTATAGGTTACTTTGTATACTAAGCCTTACATTACCAGTTATACTTAGACAAAGATCATTCCTTGAAACCATTTGAACTATATTAAAAAATTCATCCTCATGTCAAATAACCTCATAAAATTTCTATACACTACCAACCTTGCTCACATAGATCTCATATGGCTCAATGCATCATGCTTCCAAACCTTTTCCATTTCACTAGGTCTCTCAAGTAGGGATTTATGAATTCAACATCAAGAAAAAAAATGATGACAAAAAATGACATCATTGATACTTTAATTACATCAATTAAAACTTCACACATACTTTTTAACACATTCCCAAAAAGTAAACAAAGCTCCAATGCCCTATATCTCAAAGATAATCTAGGATGCTATCATAGCCACTAGGGACTACTAGTTGTATAAATATGGCATAGTGACCTAAGTCATGGGCTTCCTCCAAGACCACCTATGCATGTAATTTTATTTTCCTAACCTATTATCATAATTGGATATCACCTATCAACTAGTGAATGGCATCTTCACATTATGCATACAACATCAACAAAAAGCATGACATATGCTCTTGATCACTATGCAAGGCCACATATATAGGAACTTACCTTTGATATAAAATATGGTAGACATGAAGGACTCCTTCACCCTTTTAAAATTAAATGTTCATCATTAGGACCATAAAGGGGTGATTCAAGCTGATTTAAGATCATATTCAACTTAGCTCAACATCAACTACAACCATCAAGCTAAAAATGATGATCAAATATATATATATATATATATATATATATATATATATATATATATATATATATATATATATTCCATTGATAAATAAGAGGTGTTATATTGGATGGTAGATAAGAAAAATAAGAAAGGGAATAAGGATTAGGCATGCCCCTCAGTAATTCCTCCATCTCTTTCTTAGTCCATGGAGGACCTGACTCCAATAGCTTTAGCCATCTCCCAAAGAATCTTGTAGGGTATCCCATCACCTTCTCATCCTCAAGATCCATCCACAACTCTCACTCCACTTCCACCATTAGAAATAGATCCTATATATATATATATATATATATCTACCTCTACCTCATTTGGCATCACCAATAATTAGGCCTTAATAGAGCTGATCTCAAACTATATAATGTCAGGTAGTCCAAGTGTAGCCCACTCATCCATCAATGCCATAACCACTAAGATTTAATATGACTAGTATCTCAAGAGTGAGCCCTAAATGAGTCAATCAATATCCACCAATCTAGGTTCCATTTCTCACTCATCAATCTCCTCCCATTTCCCTACCACACTTTCCCCCACCATGTTCTAACTTATTTTTCTGGCACCCACTAGTTTACCTCCATCTCTCCCTCTATTTCCCATTTTTTCCCTTTCATATTTTTCCCAATTACCTTTAGCCTTTATCTTTCTAGTCATATTCACTTACCCCATTCCATTTTATAATACCCATATCACAACTTGGATCCCTCTCAGTGACTCCCTTGGGCATGCCCTCAAAATTAGGTGTGACTATAGCCTTTAGGAGTTTGTTTCCTCTAGTAAGAACCCTCCTAATCCCCACTCTAGTCATCTTGTCACTCCACTTCATGGCTCTAAGTCCTCTACCATTATCTCCTTTAGCATCCACTATCATGGTCAAACTATCCACTACATCACCTGAAGCTAACCTAAAAAAGATGTTAAAGGAGAAATAAAAGGTGGCCCATCCTTCAACTCTAGCCAAAGGCCTTCATTTATATCTATACCTCCTCCACAAGTCTCAATGAATCCTTCAAATCTATTAGTAGTAGCCAGTGATTGGCTCTCCAATCCCCTCTCCCTTACCCAAGGCCCCATTGACTTCACTTTCAACCAACTTATCTCATTGATATTATTCCATATTCCGTTCTTTGGTTAAATCCTACCTCAAGTGAACCTCACCCAAAAATAATGGATATCTTAAATTTTCTCATGGACCTCCCCTTTTATTCTACCTTCTTTCACCCCCATGCCCCCTTTGCCTCCACTCTTTTCCTCTTTCACTCCTTTCACTTCCTCCATCTCCCCTCTACCTTGTCCTACACCCTTAACCACCATCTTAGCCATACCTCTTACACCCCCAAAAAACCTTAGGGATGGTATTTTGGTCACATGGTCTACAAATGGATTCTTAGGGAGATTTAGACATATAGTGGAGTTTTTACAATGCCTTTAAGAGCATGAAAATGATGCTTAGATACTCATCTGAGAGGGAAGCCCAATGATATGGTAGATCCATCAAGATCTATTTTACCTCACCAAAGTGAGGAGTAATACTAGATAAAATAAGGTGGTCAAGGACTCACTATCCATCCTCTAAGTTATCCATTACATGTTTGAACAACTCCTCAAGGACATGTAGAGCCAAGTCTAGACTCTTGATGCCCAAGTGAAAAGTACATTCCTATTCAAACTAATTGAGAAGATCAATGATGCCATTTTAATTATTTTCTCAATACTTGGAAATGTAGTGAGGACTTGGGGTGAGACTGATGCAATTATATAATGGATGTAAGCCTACATGGGGAGGATCACAAAAAATATCAAGAAATGATGAAAGATGCATGTATTGGTTAACAAAGGGATGTTCTCAAAGATCAAAATAATGCCATCCTCAGATTTGGGGTTGTATTAAACTTATGCCAAAAATATGAGAGCAGTGATGGAGGAGTGGTTAGCCTTGGCCAACACTATAATAGAAACTTTAAAAGGGGGAGATAAGAAGATATTGACTTATTTTAAATGAGGTCAATATCTTCATGCTATTCAACCTTGATGGCGCTCTAATCAACCAAAGTTAATTTAGAGTTCATCTTAGTCAATTTAATTAGGTTATGAAGGGAAAGTGGCCAAAGTAAACTAAGAAGGAACCCAAGTGATTTTGGACCTATCGATTTAGTCCACTACAAGCATCAACTATGTTTCTAGAGTCTAGGATTTTAAGGAAACATATTTTTAGATCTCCTAGAAATTAGTAGCTCAAGCAAAGGTGATTTTTAGGGAGCCTCTAATGAAATTGGACAAGCTAGGAAAATATTTTTACCTTATGGTAGCCATGCTAGAAGTCAGGAGTATTTGGTCAAATTAGTTGGGAACTATCCCCTCTTAGCTACCATTTCATGTTTACTAATGGTCCCCCATAGATTTTTTGTGGGTTTGTTAGGATTTCTTTTGGTTCAAATTTTGAAATATGATTATAAATGCAATGCATGGCCATCATGGCCTAGGATGTGATCCTCATTATTTTTGGAGGTGATCCCTAATCCTTATCTATTTATAGAAGAGTCATATTGTATTTTAGGGTCAACCAAAAATTTATCAAAAGTGTTGATGGATTATTTCTAAGATTTCACCCATGTTTCCTTATATACTTTAGACTATAATAGTGGACTAGATCAATTATTGTAGTAGTTTTTCACTCTTTAATGAATAAATTATTTTTTATATAGAAGGGTCTTTTTTATGTTCAATTTTATTTCATCTTTATGTTTAAATAATCAACAATGCTAGGTTAATTATATTAACACTTTGTCACTTTATGTATGTCATGATTTTGATATGTTTAGCTATTATATTCTCTATGTGAGTTCCTTCATTTCTATTTTGGTAAGTGTTGATAATTTATCTATCAAGTTATAAATTTTCATATGATGTTTATGTGTTTTCAAGAATAAACCTCTAGTATTAATATTTAGTGCAAATTCACATTGAAGGCATACTCTCATTTCCCTCAGAATCTCCCCATTATATGTTCTTAGAGGTATAAATTTATTAAAACTTGGTCTACAAAGGTATAATTATGGAAAATTCAATTGGTCTAGTGACCATTACATTAATCTCATTTTAGACCTAGAGGCTTCCCTTCTCTACCTTACCCTTCCTTATTTTTTGGGTTTCTTTAGTGGTTCTAAATGCCTCTTTCCACTTGTGTTTAGAGAGAAAAAGCATAACACTCAAATTATTCATAAATGTATTTAACCTATGTGAAGTATAGTGTATTGAACTTCTAGTGGTAATAGTGCATCTCTTGGAGATTGTTCATGTGAACTCCATTTGTGAATTCCAATACATGTAATCATGCCTTGGGTTGATCCTAGATTAGTCCTAAAATGGAGGATGAAATTTTTTAGTTATCCCCACCTTCCCCTTTTCAAATAATTCCCAATCTCATATGAGTCTCATGGTAAGGAACATATTAGAGCTAATAATAGTTGGTGATAGGAGGGAGATACTTTATGATTATTTTTTAATTTCAGCTCATTTTATGAATATTTTAAGTTAGGTTTATTTTTAATAGTATGCTATCATTTTATTATGCAAGATCATAGATACTAGTTCACATATTAATAATGATAAGTCATACCAAGGTATATTGGTAGTTTCACCCTTGATTTTCCATTAAAAAACCTAGGTCTAATCAACCCAGACCTAAAGTAATTCCTATCAACTCCTCTATGCAATCTATCATAAATTCATAACCCAAGATGGCATAGTTAGTTGGCTTAGCCATTAAAATCTTGGGAGTCATCCATGATCTACCCAGGAACCCCAAGAGGTATTTTCCTAATTTCACCCCTGGTGTAGTATGAACCATGGAGGCACACATAAACTCCTATAAGACTACCCCAAAAATATTGAATGTAGAATATGAAGATATGGCATGTATCTTGTTCCCTATTACTCTAATGGACTCTACCTATGATTATTTACTAAACCTTATCAAAGACTCTATACTAAGTTGGGACTAGTTTAGTTATTCTTTTCTCACCAATTTGGCCAAGTAATATACCTCAACATCCCATACCAATAGTTCACTTATATTAATATGGAGCCCAATGAGCCTATTATAAATTACAATTCTCATTTTTAAAAGATGTATATATATAAGCAACCATGCTTTACCAACCCAATCCTAAGATAGCACTTAAAATGTACAAAATGCCCTAGACCCTTGGATAGCTATATTCTTAAGATGAGATGCATCTATAATAAACATATCCAAAGCATATAAAAGTGACATCAAAGTGGATAGGTAACTAAATCCTTAGGTTTACAATATGACCCCTACTCTCGACATGTTACCATAAATTCATGCATTAAACTTCTTACCTATCTTTAACCAAAATGCACCTATTGTCCAATCACTCCTTATAATGTATCAACTCCCACTAGGTCATCCCACTTCAAACCAATTAATGGGTTTCCTAAACATATGGAGTCTAGATATAATTCCCCATAAAAAAAATCAATTTGCATTAGTCATGGTTATCAACATGCATACCATGCCTCAATAGTCCACTAAAACTAAGCTAGATGAAATTTAGTGAATGAAAAAAAGCTCAGTAATGACTTTTTAGGGCTATAGAGATATATGAGAAATGTTAATGCAAAAATATCCAATAATAATTTCATGTATCAAATTCTAAATATGAGATACAACCTCCCTCAAAAACCCCCAAAACCTTCACCAAATAGCCTCCTCAAGATTAATATATTTGAGATAGCCTTACCTAACTAGTGTCAAGTGCACAACATAGCATCACATGGAGAGATAGACTACATGAAGTTTGAATCTTCTTTTGAAATATTCCAAAATGAAATAGAAGAATACATGGTAGTTCATAATCATATAGAATCCTCCAAATTGGGTAAATCCCCTAGTATCACCATGGTATTAGAAATATTAGACTTCCCTAATAAAGAATAAAATGAGCTTGAAGAAGGTATTAGTGAGGTGAAGGCATTTAATCAATCTAAAGGAATAATTATACCATTAGAAGTAGGTAGCAATAATATCTCCTTACTACCTTAACCCCTAGAATAATGGTGCAACCCCATCAAACCAAAATGATAGGAATGATCCTCCACCTCCAAGACCTCAAGACCCTAAGATGCCTATAGAAACCCCACTAGTCCAAACCAAATGGGTTACAACATATTTGATGATATGAATAAAATCAAGGATAACATTTCCCTTCATATGCTTACCTAAGTCATAGAGTAGCGAGACCTTTTGTTAAAATATTTGAATCAAAAGCCAACCCCATAGACTAAGCCAAAACCAAGAGTAACACACACCAATATGCTTATCCACAAGAATAAGATGGAGGTTCCCCCATTTTTTAACCATCTATTTATTTGGAAATAATCTACATAATTGCTTAGTATATTTTGGGGCCTCAGCCAATGTGATCTTGGTAGGGATATGCAAGAAACTTGGTCTAACCCCCATAAAATTAGATAAATCAATGGTCTAATTGGATAAATAAATGGTGAAAGTGATATGTAAGTTATTAAATGTCTACATCTAGTTATAATCTAAACCTATGATTCAACACTTTATAGACATTCAAGTGGTTGACATCCCAGAAGCCTATGGTATACTCTTCAGTAGAGATTGGTCCAAACCCTTGAATGATTATATGGCCACAAATAAATCCCATATGTGGTTATTTGGAGAGGAGTATCCAAAACAATATGAGTGGATAGGGAACCACACATGAAACACATGATCATTTAATACAATGTTGTTAATGAGAAGATAAACCTATTTTCCTTAGACCTAGGAATATACATGTTATGAACCAAGCCTCCAAAAATCCAAAATAGTCACAACCTAGGTCAACTTGTTCTAGGTCTCTTTATCTAGATGGAGCTCACTTTAAACAAGTTAGTGGGGCCATTTTTTTTCTTATAACTCCCTTAGGTAGGAAACATCTCGTGTCTTATAGGATATAGTTCCCTTGTAAAAATAACTTGGTAGAATACAAAGCTCTAATCCTAAAATTATAATTTTCATTGAGACATGAGGATAATGAACTAAGAGTGTTTAGTAACTCTGAATTAGTAGTCAACCATATCACAACTAAATTTCAATGCAAACTATAATACCTAATAAGGTATGAAAATAGAGTTTGGAACTTGATTGAAATGTTTAATACATTCAATAGCATCCCTATTCCCCATGAGGAAAACTAGGTAGGAGACTCATTAACTTCAATTTTAGTGAACTTAACCCCTCTAGATGACATTAAGATATAAGATCTCTCTATGAAACTTATCCATTGTCCTTCTATCCTAAAAAATGTGACTAACTTCTAGGTCTCTTAATATAATTAGAAAATCATCCAGTTCCTTAGCAATGAGGGGATATTTGAGGCTCAAATAATAGATGAAAAGGATAGAGACAACCCCAATACTAAGTTAGATAAGGATGGGATATTGATCATTCATGGGAACTAGATCCCTAAGGGGATGATTTCACTTGAAATAGAATTTGATGCATTAGACCCAACCTTCCAAGCTAAAAAGCCTAAATTCAAAGGCCATAAGTGCCAACTCATTAATCTCAGCCTTAAGAAGAACCCCCAAATAGTTAACATGGGTCCAAATTGGATGGAACATGAACTTGAACAATTATGGAGATTATTTCTAAGGTATAAGGATATAATTGACTAGGCCTGTGGAGACCTTAAGGTCTTAGACCCAAGACTAATTACTCATACCATACCCTTAAAACTTGAATAGAAACCTTTTATAAAAAGTAGAGGTTGGTTAATCTAGTCTTAGAGTCCTTGATTCACAAAAAATTTCACATATTACTACTCTCTATAAGGATAATTTTCCTAGTTTGATAGTTTACCTAGGTGGCTCACCTAGTCTTGGTGTGGAATAAGAATGGCCAAATCCACCTTTGTGTGGACTTATAGATTTTTTAATTAGGCATTAAATAATGATTATTACCAATTTACCTCACTAAATGAGGTAATATAAATGGCGATTAGGTCCCAGATGATGTCCTTATTAGATGGATTCTCATGATATAACTAGGTCCTAGCCAATCCAAGAGACAGAATTAAGACCACTTTCAACATTAAGTAGGGCACATTTACTTAAAAATAAATTCCTTTTAGGATAGTCAACATCAATGAAACCTTTTAAACTACAATGGAATTCAAACTTTAGGGCCTAATAGGTAAGTTCAAGATAATATATATGGATGACCTAACCGTGTCTCTAAATATAGGTTAGATCATGTGCACCACTAGGAGAGAGTATTTGAAATATACAAAAGGTATGGCATCTCCTTAAAACCAAATAAGAACATGTTTGGTATCATCAAAGGTAATATTCTAAGTTAAAATATCATGAAGGAAGGTATTGTTATCTACCTTGAAAAGGTGGATATAATTTCTAAACTACCTTTACATAACAACAAGAAATAACTAAAATCTTTCTTTATGAAAATCAACTTTGTGCGTATGTTTCTTTTTAGATTTGTTGAAATAGTGAATATATTAATTTAATGTTAAAATAGGATGCTAAAGTGTATAGAAAGTGGTGTTGAGTAAATATTTACAAGATATCAAATACATTATCATACAAACCTTGGTCCTTATTAGCCTAGACTATATACAAGACTTCTGTGTTTACCCTTTCACTTTAGTGAACACCATAGTCCCCTACCTAACCCAATGGTTAGAAGGAGAAGAACACCTAGTGGATTTTATGAGCACCAATATTAAAGATGTCAAAATTTGATATTCTACCCTAGACAAGCATGTATATGCCTTGGTCAAGGTAGTGAATAAATTTAGGCATTATATGCTTCAAAATACAGTGTGTGTTATTGTCTTAGACCCAAATATAAATCAAATGTTGGGATAGAATGAACTAGGTGAGAGGAGAGGTAAATGGATGATTAAATTAAAAGATTATTACTTTGAAATAAATCCAACAAAGTTGGTTAGGATATAAGGCCTCACCCATATAATCATAGAGATAGACCCTAGAATCATGGTAGATTAGGTGGACCAATAAAGGGTACAACATTTAGATTAGAACACCCAAGTTATGCACTTTATACTTTATGTAAATGCATCCCTAGGACTCAATAATATATAGAGATTTCTCTTCAGAAGAAACCTTGAATGAATCTACCTCTATTGTGTATCAAAATAAGAGTCCAAGGACTTAATGGAAATTTTCCATGAAAAATTGGGAATCGACCATCCCAAGGCAAATTTCATGGCTCACAAGGTTTTCTAGATAGTTTAATATTATCCCACTCTATTTAGAGATGTTCACACTCATGTTCATTTCTATCACCAATTCCAAACCTTTTCTAAAAGGGAAACACACATCGTAATGTTGTTATAACCCATTGTAGTGTTAGAATAAAATATCTACTGAGAGGGGGTGAATTAGTAGATTGATTAAAACATATATACATATATCACACACATAATATACATATCACCATATATATATGTAGAAAACCTAATATGTGAAAAATCATGGTGAGAAATAGTTGATAGAATCTACTATTCTAATCTAGCCTCACAATCAAAACCTCACTAGTTATAACATTTAAGGGTACCGACCCTAAGGAGACACCAATCCCCTAGTTTAAGATAACCTACTCTAAGGAAACACCAACTACCTAATTGAGAACCAACTCATCTTATCTGATGGAACCCACTAATTATATCTATATTCAAAATAAGGAGCTATAACTCTAGATCACAATATTGATTCATGAATGAATCCAATTCTAATTCTTTGTTACAAGTCTATTCTATAACTACTCAAAATCTGCTCTTCATCTCTCTCTTCTCTTCCACTCTTCCCCTCTTCCTCTATGTCTCGATATTTTATATTTGACACAATTCAACCACTTTAGTAGCTTTGAGTTATATCCTAGATGACATATATAAGAATTTGATCTAGGTTTTGCTTCTTCTCTATGTTCACACTTGGTTTATAACACATCACACTCTTGCAAGTTTCCCATTTATTTAATTCATGCTCCACCACCATGATTAATTGTCTCATTATTATTTTTAGCATATATTAGGCTCTTATTTTGATGCACATGCCATATTACATAATTTAGATCAATCACAATGATCTATTTCATTGTATGTGTCATGCAATGCATCTTTCTTACATGATCCTCTACTTGACCATTATCATGAACAAATATTTAAATGTTGATCGTTGATCTTAGGTTTCACTCCATGATCTAATGATCCTCATTCAATTTTCTTAGCTTTAAAATTTGTCTATTAGATAAAGTTTTGATAGGCTCATGTGTTCTATTGAATCTTTATATGTTTCAAAGCTTTAATGTTTCTACTTTAAAATGCATTCATTGTATCTTTTTATTTGATCTCATGCATGTCATTATATCTTTAAATTTGCATGAAAATTTACCTCTATCTAACATTAAACCTCAAACACTTGGTCTAATCTCATTGCTTCTTGAGACTTTAGAATGAATACACTCCATCGATATCATCAAAGTAGCTCAATATTTAACTCACCTCTGTGTCATTAAACATAGAGCTCTTAATATCATTGAATCCACTTGCTCCATTAGATCTTCATTTCATGATCACATGCTCACCATTTGATCTTATGATAAGCTCAAACTTTATCTTTGATAAGCTCTAGTGAATGTGACATTTGGCACCCTTGCATGCCTTCTACAACTTTGTTGTTAGTTCTTTTTATTGAGACACTTGCCATTCCCATGTTAATTCTTGACTATTTGACTTTAAACCACTTCATATATTTATTATGCAAGCTATATGATTGTGACACTTTTTAATAACATGATTACTCATAGGTTTCTTTGATAAATTAAATTTGATCCACTTCATTAGATCTTCAACATATGATTAAATGCTAATTATTGGTTGATTATTTTGTCGATTAGCATACTAATAAACAAAATAGGTCTGATCAGCCAAAGTAGGAAGATTGGTCATCAAAATGTGTAGGTTCACCACATCAAAAGGGGACTAATCTCCCCTCTCATCAAGGGGAGGTTCCCTATATATATATATATATATATATATATATATATATATATATAAACAAAAATAATACTCAAGGGTAGGATAAACCATTCATCTCTCTTTTTTCAGAGATGATGCATGTAAATCAAAGGAAAAATCTCAAAGGAAATGACAAAAATCACTCCTCTTCTTTCAAAAGTACTATTCAGCAAACCAAAAGAATACTCCTAATAATAATTGCAAAATGTAACCAGGGATGTAGTAACCAACAAATTGAGATGTAGCACAAAGTCTCCACCTGAATTTCCCAAGAGTGAGATAAGAAGGACAATGAGGGCACAAAGTAATCCTAAGGTCCTTTACATAGAAATAAAAAGAAAACACACTAAAGGCAATTATGGGGGCACAAAGTCTCTCCACAGTTGACTTTAGGACACCTTCCTAACTACTTTCACTAATTCTACTTATTGAATTAAAGGAATAGAAAATATATTAAGGAAAAATACATAAGAATAGTTTCCCCAACAACAAAGATATCACAACACAAAATCTGAAAAGCCACTTGCTTTCTTATTCCAATAACAAAATATGATCAACAATCTAAAATCAAAGTTTCAGTAATACCTTTCAATTTGGGTAGAATTTTGTTTCTGATCATCAGAGAATGATCTTTTTTACACTAACAAGAGGGTCCCTTATATAGCCTCTTCAAGAAGGACTTGGGAATAGTAACACATCATGTTGCATTGAATTTTGTTAAGAAGACAGGCTAGAATTTAGGGGCATTTACCCATTTGCTTTTCTCAATGCAAAGAAATGAGTCACACTATTGAAAGTTTGCATCTTTCAATATCCACTTGGTGGTCTACTTTTAGAAACATATTTGATGTGCAAATTTTTTTGATCCTTCCTCCTCATTCCTCCTTTTCTACTTAATTAAATCAGGTCCTCAATTAAATTCGATGTTCTGTTCCTTAGTAACTTCCAGCTGGTCTTGGCCTTAAAGCCTTTGAATGGATTTGGGTCCACACTTTACAAGGATCAATGACTATTTCATTATTGAAAATTTGACATCTGTAAGCACGTCACTTTCCTCAGCAATTCCTTCAGCTTTGTCATTTGAGCTTTCTTGAAGGGGACCTACCCTTCAAGCCTTGAGAAATGATCTACTTTAGGTCAGGAAGAGCCCCCTGCAAGGGTATCTACCCTTCAGGTGGTCTTCAGATGGCTTTCGGGCTTCTTTATTATAATGGGTCACTAAGTTATTGGGCTTTCCTTCAAGGCTTTTCAAAATCAATGGCTATTTTATGGACCTTGAAATTGACGTTCATGCACTCGTCACTATGTTTGAATTTCCAAGGGCTAGTTCGCCGTTCTTAACTTTGACATCTTCAGGCACGCCACCCCTTGGACTTTCTTCAGCTTTCTTGTTTTTCATCCTCCAAAAGGGAAGGTGACCCTTCAGCTTTGGGGAAGTGTCCTTTATTTTGGCAGCTGAGAGTCCCCCACAAGGGCACCTACCCTTCGAGGTCCTTTAGTGGCCTTTTTTCTTCGGTGTCCTTCAGAGCTTTCCCATGGAATTTTTCTGTAGACATTTTCCCATGGAATTTTTTCCACAGACATTTTCCCACAGACAAAAAGTCTACAAGAATTGTTTCGGCTGCTTTGTCTTTGGCCTTCAAAATTTCTTTCAGGCTTTTCTCTCGTAGCTTCCCCTAATTTCTTCAGACTTTTTGTTTGAAGGAATTCCTTTGGATAGAAGTCCAAAAGAATTCATTTCTTGCCTTTGTCTTTTTCTCAAAGGAAATCCCTTTATCTTTCAGTCTTTTCAATTGGTCCATGTGCTTCTTTCCTACCCTCCGCAAGGGTTGTTTGATCCTTTGGCTTTGGGGAAACCCCTTAAACCTATCAATTAAACCAACTGATTAAACCAACTTTGGTTCAATGGTTCATTCCCTTTGACTTCTTGAACCAAGATTCTTTGAAACAAGCTTCATTGAACCCGTTGAACCTTGAACCTTGAACCCATTAAACCTTTAAACCCAAGTGGTTCAATGGTTCATCAGTTCAATCAGTTCATTCTCTTTGATTTGGATATGTCATTTTGATCCTCATTAAACCAAATGCATTGAACCTTGAACCCATTGAACCTTTGAACCAAAGTGGCTCAATGGTTCAACGGTTCAATGGTTCAAGGCTTGGAAACTTCTTCTTTTGATTGAACCTGCCTGTGGAAGCCTTTGAACCTATTAAACAATTAGTCCATTGAACCTATTGAACTCTTGCTACTAATGTTGAACCTTTTGGACTTGTTGAACCTATTGAACCAAAATGGTTCAAGGTTCAATGGTTCAATGGTTCAATCCTTGCTTAGAAGCTTTCCAATGAACTCTTTTGGTTGAACCTGGTCATTGAACCAACTTTGAAATCGCCTAAGTATTGAGAGCTTGCTTCTTTCCTATAGAGTCCATAGAAATCAACCTTTGAAGTCTGTTGAACTTGGCCTACAGAGTCCATAGATTTAAGCCTATAGAGTTCATAGATTTAAGCATGCAGAGTCCATAGATTTAAGCCTATAGAGTTTATAGATTTAAGCCTATAGAGTTTATAGATTTAAGCTTGTAGAGTCTGTAGATTTTTTGAGAAGCTTGGAAAATGAGGAATTTGAATGCTTAGAACAAATTTTGAGAAAGGGTAGAGATTATTTTGGTCTAAGGACCAGAATAGTTCAAATTTTTCCCCAAAAATGAGTGATATTTTTAGGGTACAATAGCTGGCTCGAGTTGGGGAACTTCTATCAATTGTAAAAAAGAATTGAAGGGAGTAGAATCCAGAATCTCTAGTGTCTTCATGTGTACCATTGGGCTACAGAGTCATGTTACCCAAAAATGGAAGGCATCAAAAATGGAAACAAAAAAAACAAAACAAAATTAAAAACTTTACAAATATACATATGTATAGATGTAATAATTTGATACTTCAAGAGTTGAAGTGTTTTAGATGCTGCTTCTTGAGAGGCAATGAAAATAGTGCTCTATCCTGATAAACTAGCAAGAAGCCATTTTATCCCTAGAAATGGTGACAGGTGAATGGAACTCTCCACCAGGAAATAAATTTTTTGTGTCTTCTTTTTGGCTCTTTCTTCTTCTTGCCCCATGGCAGGATGTGATCTTTAATTTGAAAGCCATAACTCCTTGCTTTCTTGGCGAATGGTTCCTTTGCCTAATTTTGATTTGCAACAACATGGTCCATTACCATAATTGGTTGTTCTTCTAGTTTAGTCCAACACATGATTGGATTGTTCACATCAAACTCCTGACAAACTATCAGCGTAGCAGCTCCTTTGATGTGAAGGAGTTTGATCTCTTCATCTTGAGCAATCTTCAATCTGAGCAATAGAGATTCACATCTAGCTATTTTTTTGGTTTTTCTGAGTTGTAAATTGCATGAATGAAGAATATCTCCTTGAGGAGATATCAACATAGTCTCGACTCCATTTTTAGTGGAAGAATTTCTACCATCAGATTCTAGGATCCAAGCATCATCAGAAGCTGATCTCCTATCAGATTTCTCTTCATTAGGGATGGAAGATCCTTCCTTGTTTATACTATTCCCTACTAATTCTCCTAATGTCTTTTTTGGATCAATTCCTAGATTTTCAGCTATAGGACTTTCATATGTAAAAACATGAACATTCTCTGTGGTCAAGAAATAATTACCCCTACCTGAAGACTCAAATAGAATTTGTGTTGCAGGGGCTGACATTTGGGTGACCATGTATTTTTCCTCCTTTTCAAGGAGCAATCTCTTCATTACACCTTGGATAGGGATCCTTGCCTTAAATAGGTCCATGCTTAGTTCTCTTCCCACATCCTTTCAAAAAATTTGTCCAAGAAAAATGTTATAAGATGCTAGGACATCAGCCACCAAGACAGTCATCTTGATTTTCTTATCTGAAAAGGCTGTAAATGCAAATTGGGCATCTTTGATTTGCCCTAGTAGTGGTACTTGCTTATTCTCCATGGAAAAACATCTCCCAAAGGTTTTGGTCAGTGTGAGACCCAAAGACTTAGCTACTTTAGTAGGCATTACATTGTCAGATGCCCCAAAATCAATGATACAATTATTGAGTTGAAAACCATTTATCAATAAGGAAACATAGAAAGGTTCTATTTTCCCAGGGGCAATTGGAGGAGTAATGACAAGATTATTTGGAATGGGCATGTTCTTTGGGGAATCAAGAATTATTTTCTTAACCTCTTGTCTTGTAGGGATGGTTTGGTTCTTAACACATTGGACCAACTTATCCAATTGATCAGGATTGAACTACAAATATTCAAATTTAGACATTTGTATTTTTGTTTTCTTGACATGATCAATTATGTCAAATGGTTAAATTAGACTAGGAACAAAGGAAAGCATTTCAACCTTTTGGGTTTTAGGAGGGATGGGAGGAGGGATAGTTTGCAAAATTAAAGTAGAAGGTGAAGGTGAAATTGATGTACTTACTTTTTGGGTGATCACCAGATCCTTTGACTAGAAAGGTAGTGCTTCCATGCTTAGTAATTGTAATTTTTGGTTGAGGTTGCTCCTCTATCTTCCCTTTATCAGATTGCTAGATTGATTAGTTCTTAGACCTGGTAAACACTGTATATGATCCATCAAAAGCTTCTCCTTTGCTTCTAGGTTCATCCTGGTAGTTCAAGAAACTAATGTGGGAGTCACCAGTTGATTCTTCTTGATCCTCTATGAAGAGATCAACATCATTTTATTCCTCAAACTTATGTTGGAAAGAGAAAGCATGTTCTATTTCTAAATATCCAACTGTTGAGTTAGTTAGAGGAGCTTCAAGGGCAAGTTTCCCTTATGGGGGAGGAAGATGATCTAGATGCCCTTGATTCCTAGCAGCATTGCCTTGATATGACTGACTTGGAAATGTCCTTCTTGGCATATCTCTATATGAAGGAGAAGAAGATAGTCCTTGTGCCATTTAATTTTTGAGAGAAAGCAACTCATTTGCCAATTTATACACCATTAGATCTATGGTATTTGTAGATGAATATTTTGAAGATGATGAGGGTCTATTTCTGTTTGGATCTCTTCTTATCTTCCCTGCTAAGATGAGATCATCTTCTACCTTAGTGGCCAAAAGTTGAGCTGCAGCAAGATCTATTTGACTAGCACGTCTCAAAAGAAAACTTACTTCAGGTAACTAAGAATTAATGAAGAAGCATTTGAGATTCTCAGCTGTAGGTTGAGAAATTATAGGAATTATATTCCTTAGTTTTTCAAATTTGGCTATGAAGTCCATCATTGGTTCATGAGGCTATTTATTCATCTATGTAAGTTGAGCCAGAAGTGCATGTGCATCTTTTACAAGTTTGAATCTAGCTTCAAACTTAGCTTTAAGGGTATTCTAATCAGTTACTAACCAAGCATGTAGATGATAAAACCAATCTACAATAGCACCTTGTAATGTTTCTACAAATATCCTGACTGCTACATCTTCATATTCTACTCTAATTATGCCACAGGCTATGCTAAAGGCTGCAATGTGTTCATCAAGATGAACTTTCCCATCACCATAGAATTTGGGGAAATTCTTCCTTGAACTATGTGGAAGCTCATGTAGACGTAGACTAAGATTGAGAGGACCAAAAGAATTACCCCAGGGGCCTTGAACTACCATTATAAGATTATGAAAAGGAGGAATAACAAATATCAGAGGGGTAATTATTGGCAAAGCTTTATCAATAGCAGAAGTGAATACTTCGTTTGGCAATGGAGATTTGACTTTAGTAGGAGAAAAGCTCTTGGTTCATTAGAGGTGAGATGGTGAAGGAAACAAATCAAAATTACTTTGCTGTACCAACTCGAATATAGGGTCAACAATACCTTTAGCCCTTTGGCTTCATGTATACCTTGAATCTGCCAGATTATGAAACAAAAATGGAAAAGAATTGACCTTGCTTCAATTTGAATCTTGAGGCTTTAAACTACATGCTCTTTCTTAATTAGTGTGGAAGAATATGGTAAAGCTATAAATGGATAATGGGTAAGACATGAAATGGAGTTGCCAAATTCTATAATGGATCAGGGTTATAATGATAATGGGTAAGACACATGTGTTGTTTCAATCTAAAACTTGAGGTTCCAAATTGCACAAAATTATGTATATCCCTAGTGGAGTTGCCAAAAACTATTGCGTGAGGTTGGGAGGAAAATTTTAAAAATGGGAAAGCACTGGAGCAGTTCATTCTTTCATAGCAGAGTATAATGGATAGGTTATAACAATAATGGGTTTGATCCCTAGTAAAGTCACCAAAAATTGTTGGTTGATTACTTTGTCGATCAACGTACTGATAAAAAAATAGGTCTGATCAGCCAAAGTAGGAAGATTGGTCATCTAAATGTGTAGGTTCACTACATCAAAAGGGGACTAATCTCTCCTCTCATCAAGGGGAGGTTCCCTATATATATATATATATATATATATATATATATATATATATATATATATATATATATATATATATATATATATATAAACAAAAAATAATACTCAAGGGTAGGATAAACCATCCATCTCTCTTTCTTCAAAGATGATGCATGCAAATCAAAGGAAAAATCTCAAGGGAAATGACAAAAAGCACTCCTCTTCTTTCAGAAGTACTATTCAACAAACCACAAGAATACTCCTAGTAGTAATTACAAAATGTAACCAAGGACGTAGTAACTAGCAAATTGAGATGTAGCACAAAGTCTCCACCTGAATTTCCTAAGAGTGAGATACAAAGGACAATGAGGGCACAAAGTCATCCCAAGGTCTTTTACATATAAATAAAAAGAAAACACACTAAAGGCAATTATGGGGGCACAAAGTCTCTCCATAGTTGACTTTAGGACACCTTCCTAACTACTTTCACTAATTCTGCTTGTTGAATTAAAGGAACATAAAATATATTAAGGAAAAAGACATAAGAATAGTTTCCCCAACAACAAAGATATCACAACATAGAGTCTAAAAATTCACTTGCTTTCTTATTCTAATAACAAAATATGATCAACAATCTAAGCTCAAAGTCTTAGTAATGCCTTTCAATTTGGGCAAAGTTTTGTTTCTGATCATCAGAGAGTGATCTTTTTTACACTAACAAGAGGGTCCCTTATATAGCCTCTTTAATAAGGACTTGGGAATAATAACACATCATGTTGGATTGAATTTTGTTAAGAAGATAGGCTGGAATTTAAGGGCATTTACCCATTTGCTTTTCTCAATGTAGAGAAATGAGTCACGCTATTGAAATTTTGCATCTTTTAATATCCACCTTATGGCCTACTTCTAGAAACATATCTAATGTGTAAATGTTTTTGATCCTTCCTCCTCATTCCTCCTTTTTTGGTTAATTGAATTGGGTCCTTGATTCAATTCAATGTTCTACTCCTTAGTCACTTCTAGCTAGTCTTGGCCTTAAAGCCTTTGAATGAATTTGGGTCTGCACTTTACAAGGATCAACTATTTCATTATTGTGACCTTGATTTCTTCGAGCACATCACTTTCCTCGGAAATTCCTTTGGCTTTGTTGTTTGAGCTTTCCCGGAGGGGACCTACCCTTCGGGCCTTGAGAAATTATCTACTTTGGGTTGGGAAGAGCCCCCTGTAAAGGTATCAACCCTTCAGGTTGTCTTTAGATGGCTTTCAAGCTTCTTTCTTTCGATGGGTCACTAAGTTCTTCAGCTCTCCTTTAAGGCTTTTCAAAATCAATGGCTATTTTATGAACCTTGAAATTGATGTTTGTGCACCTATCACTACATTTGAATTTCCAACAGCTAGTTCACCATTCTTGACTTTGACATCTTTGAGTGCATCACCCCTTGGACTTTCTTCAGCTTTCTTGTTTTGCATCCTCCAAAAGGGAAGGCGACCCTTCGGCTTTGAGGAAGTGTCCTTTAATTTGGTAGATGAGAGTCCCTCACAAGGGCACCTACCCTTCAGGGTCCTTCAATAGCCTTTTGTCTTTAGAATCCTTTGGAGCTTTCCCATAGACTTTTTCTGTGGACATTTTCCCATGGACTTTTTTCTACAGACATTTCCCCATGGACAAAAATTCTATAAGAATTGTTTTAGTTGCTTTGTCTTTGGCCTTCAAAAATTCTTTCAGGATTTTCTCCCATAGCTTCCCCAAATTTCTTTAGAATTTTTGTCTAAAGGAATTCCTTCAGATAGAAGTCTGAAAGAATTCATTTCTTGCCTTTGTCTTTTTCTCAAAGGAAATCCCTTTGTCTTTTGATCTTTTCAATTGGTCCATGTGCTTCTTTCCTGCCCTCCGCAAGGGTATCTACCTTGGTTCACTACCCTTTGCAAGGGTTGTTTGATCCTTTGGCTTTGGGGCGACCCCTTGAACCTACCAATTAAACCAACCGATTGAACCAACTTTGGTTCAATGGTTTAATGGTTTATTCCCTTTGACCGATTGAACCAAGATTCTTTGAAACAACCTTTGTTGAACCCATTAAACCTTAAACCTTAAAACCGTTGAACCTTTGAACCAAAGAGGTTCAATGGTTCACCAGTTCAATCAGTTTATTCTCTTTGATTTGGCTAAGTCCTTTTGATCCTCGTTAAACCAAATGCATTGAACCTTGAACCTATTGAAACTTTGAACCAAAGTGGTTCAATGGTTCAATGGTTCAAGCCTTGGAAAATTGTTCTTTTGATTGAACCTACCTATGTAAGCCTTTGAACCTATTGAACCCATTGAACCAAAATGGTTCAAGGTTCAATAGTTTAATGGTTCAATCCTTGCTTAGAAGCTTGTCGATGAACTCTTTTGGTTGAACCTAGTCATTGAACCATCTTTAAAATCACCTAAGTGTTGAGAGCTTGATTCTTTCCTATAGAGTCCATAGAAATCAACATGTGAATTTTGTTGAACTTGGCCTGTAGAGTCCATAGATTTAAGCCTGCAGAGTCCATAGATTTAAGTCTGCAGAGTCTATAGATTCAAGCCTACAGAGTCTATAGATTTAATCCTGCAGAGTCCATATATTTTTTGAGAAGCTTTTAAAATGAGGAATTTGAATGCTTAGAACAAATTTTGAGAAAGATCAGAGATTCTTTTGGCTTGAGGACCAAAATATTTCAAATGTTGCCCCAAAAATTAGTGATATTTTTGGGGTACAACACTAATCATTGATCAAGCTCAAACAAGTATTAAGTCAATGACTTAATAAATATAAAGTCTTAAAACATTTCTTGAGTCATTAATTATTAGGTTGAAGGAGCTAGTTTCACAATGACAAGGAAGACTTAAGTTATAACTTAAGTAACTGATTCCTATCTATAGCCAGTCAATGTAAAAATAGAACATACCTATGAACACCATGGATTAAACCCTTAAGGTTTAATTAAAAACCCTATAATGTTTGAGAGTAAATTTAAATCAATTTTGAGGTCATTTATTATCAACTAAACCCATGGACCATATATTTAAGATGCTCTTGAAAAACCCATAACATATCTATTAATTGCTCTTTAAGTGGTCCAGAGAAGGTCTCTATAAAAGTATGCTAACATTGCACTATGCAACTATAAAACATGATCTCTCCAATATCATTCCAATAGTCTACCTTTTGACATCAATGATAATCATTTTCCCAATAATCTCCCCATTTTGCATTGATGGAAAACTAAATGCTCTGATATTGTAATACTATGCTCCTTCTCTAGCATTGATTCTATTAGCTTTTGATGAACTTAAGATGAAACTATTCATACCAAACTTGTTCCCCCTTAAGTAGTGAAAAATTTTCCTAAACTCAACTTGGAAACATGCTCTACTCTTTCAAAATATTATAGAGAGCATTTACACTTTTTCTCCCTTTTTGACATCAATGGCAAAGGGACTCCAACTTTCTCATAGTTTGTCCAAAGTTTTCTCCTCCTTTATTAGATAAAAGAGTTTGTCCAAGAATCTACAACCATAAACTCATTAGAAATTTGAAAAAATATGCATACCGGAGTTTCCTTTGCTCTCTTATTATATGGATTAACAATACTTCTATGATAATCCCCTTAGACTCATTCCCTATCACTAGAATCTAGTGATGTGATGTAGGATTCACCACTCCTATTTTCTATCTCAGATACTCAAATTGTTCCTTGGGAAGAGCTTTTATGAATATATATAAAACTTTATCCTATGTTATCACATATTCCATTATGACATCTTGATTTTCAACCTTTTATCTTAATAAGTTATACTTGGTTGATATGTGCTTAGTTTTGGAATGCATCATTAGATTCTTTAATATGTTAATATCACTTAAATTATCACAAATAATAGAGATAGGTGATGTGTACTCTACCTTGATATCTAAGAGTGTTTACTTTGTCCAAAATAATTGAGTGCAACATGCTACTATTGACACATAATTTACTTCTACTATAGAAAGAGTAACTAACTCTTACATTTTTCTTAGCCATGAAACAAGTCTATTTCCAAGGAAAAATGCACCACCACTAGTGCTTCTTCTATCATCCTCACTTCCTTCCAAATCAACATCTATATATACAATCAAAGTGAAATATTCAATTTTAGGATACCATAGCCCATAGTCAATTGTGATCTTGATATATCTAAAGATTATTTTCACTATGTTGACATTTGATTCTTTAGAAGCAACTTGAAATCTTGTAACCATGCATACTAATTACATGATATCATGTCTTGATGTAGCTAGGTATAACAAGATACCTATCATTGATCTATGCATACTCTGATTTACATCAAGGGACTCATCCTCTTTTCTCAACTTTCATCCAATTATAATGGGAATACCTATTGGTTTACTATCTTCCATTCCAAACTTCTTGATAATTTCCTTAGCATACTTGGTTTGAGATATAAATATCCCTTCATTAGTTTGTATTATATGTAAACCTAATAAGAAAGAAAGTTATCCAAACATAGACATCTCAAACTCATTTTGAATTTGAGTAGAAAATTCTTTGCAAATTTTATTATTGTTGCACCAAAAATGATAGCATCTACATAAACAACAACAATCAACATATGTTCACCTTCTAATTTGAAGTATAGATTACTATCTACACATCCTTTATTGAATTTTTACTATTTTAGGTATTAGTATAGTCCTAATTACCATAATCTATGTGCCTATTTTAGATCATACAAAGCTTTATTTAGTCTGCACACATAATCTTCTTCCTCTGACAACTGAAAACCTTTAGGTTGTTCTATGTAGACTTATTCTAGGTTTCCATTCAAGAAAGTAGACTTAACATCCATTTTATATACTTTGAATTTATTGTAAATAGAGAATGATAAAAACTTTCTTACGGCTTCTAATCTAGAAACTAGATAAAATGTTTCCTCAAAATTTATGCCTTCAACTTTTGCATATCCTTTGCACACCAATCTTGCCTTATTCCTTATAATAATTAAAACCTCATTGAGCTTGTTTCTAAAGACCCATTTTGTACCTATTACATTCTTATTTGAAGGTCTTGGAACTAATTCCCAATTTTTGTTCTTATTAATTTGGCTCAGTTATTATTCCATGTATTTTAGGTAATTCTCATCCTTTCTAGCTTCAACATAGCTCTTAGGCTCAATTTTAGACATTAGAGTAAAATGTACTTGTTTTTTGTTAATTACAACTCTTATCCTTATCTAAACTCCATTTTTATTTCTAATTATCTAATTTATAGGATGATCCTTTTGAAAAAATATTGCATGTGCCTTTTCATTTACTTCTTCATGCTCTTCTTTAGTTGCTTCCTCTTCATACCCTGATTCTTCATTATAAATTTCTCTGTCAAGTTTAGCATGTTTCAAGCCTTATTCAACCTTGACATTGATTCTATCTACAATTTTGTGTGGCCTTTTATTGTAACATATCTAGTCTTTTCTTTGGTTGGAATAACCAAGAAATATTCCTTCATCACATCTTGATTCAAAGCAACCTAATTTGTATTCTTTTCTCCTAATGTAGCATTTTCTTCCAAACACTATGAAATACTTAATAGAGTTAGGTTTTCCATACCATATTTCATATGAAGTTTTATCATTATTTACCCTCAATTAAACTCTATCCAAGATATATATTTTTGTTTATACTTCTTTCTAGTATCCATCAGGTAACTTCACCTATTTTAACATTATTCTGGCCATCTTCTTGACTATCCTATCATTTCTCTCAACAACTCCATTCTACTATGGATTCCTTGATATAGATTAATGCCTTTTGATTCCATGCTTCTCAAAATATTCTATGAACTCATTTGAGGAAAATTCTCAACCTCTATCAGATATTAAGCATTTGATTTTTGTGTAATCCCATTCTCTACCATAGCCCTAAAGATATTGAATCTTTCAAATGATTTAGAATTATACTTCAAAAAGGCTACCCATGTCATTCTTGAATAATCATCTACAAATAACATGAAGTATATTTCTCCTTTAGATCATCTTATCTTAGTAGGGCCATAAAGATTAATATGAACTAATTCTAGAGGTGTTATAGTTGTATACTCCTTTTTTTGAAATTTGACCCTTGACTGCTTGCCTTGTTGACATTCCTTACAAGTAGTGTCTATAGGTTTGGTTATCTTAGGCATGTGTCTAACAAAATTATTTGAGATCACCTTTACCAAGTTGTCAAAATTGGCATGGCCCATTATTCTATGCCATAAATAGTTTTGTCACTTAGATATGCACCTTTTGAAGAGATGGAAAATTTATCCTCATCCAAGTCGAATAATGGAAACACAGATAGGCTTGTGGGAAGCCTAAATATGAGGTGAATCTCTAGATAGGGATATCTCCCTTGATGTACCACTTTAAATCATAAATACAACTAAACTTTTGGGGTGAAAAGGGAGAAGTATAACTGAAATCAAACTAATATAAGGGAGGTGATACACAAAATAACATGATGACATCCAACCATATGCATGTTACACTTGAAATCAAATGACAAACTGAACATACACTTCTCCAATCATCATCTTCTCACATCAATGTTACATTGTGAGGTTATGGATGAATGTGCAAATTTAGGAGAACTAGATGAGAGGCATATGATGGAAATAATGAATAGGCTAAATCACTAAGTCTTAAACATTTCCTAAAACATTTCACATTCCTTGTAAGAAGAATATTTCCAACTACAAATATATGATAAAATGAAATAACATGCTAAGGAATCCATAGTCTTCACTTATGTAAAATAAAAAACTCAAAATGGACACAATAATAATATTCATGGAGGAGGTAAAAATAACTAGTATTATTGATCAAAATTTATACATTTTAGTAGGGCTTCACCATACTCAGGTGGAGCATCCATACAATGGCCAAATTGGCTAGTTCTTATATAACTTAAGAGAAAGAGGAGATGAGAGAAGTCCAAGGGTCACAAGGACACTTGTAAATATGATAAAAGGAGTTAATTTATAATTTGGAGAGGTTATGGAATGAACCATTCAATTTATAGAAGTAAATATTTCAATCCAAGTCATAAACCTCATGAAAAGTGGTAAAAAACTCCCCATCCTAGCTCAAAAAAATTGCCTACATGATGAAACCTATTTGAAAACTTTATAATTAAATAGGATTATTTAAAATTATTGGAATAAATTTTAATTACATAATAAATTCCTCTCTATGAATTTTTATAAAACTAGTCATTTAGAATCACCTGGAAAGGAGAAATCATCATCGACTATCTAGAAAACTAGTCTTTTGTGCACCCTACACACTTAGCCTCAAAATTGGCATCAGTTGTGCATTAAAATACATAAAATTTAGTTAATTACATGTTTTAATTCCATACATGGCCTTATAAGCATCAAGGACACCTTAAAAAGACATTCCTTGAATTTTTCACACCTTTCACTAACTTGTCCAATATGCTAGTTTTGACTGGTTGAGTTGAAGCACCTAGTTTGGACACTTAGTATTTATTTCAAGGCATGATAGTGATATATGGAGTTATATTAAGTCTTAACATTTACATCCATGTGATTTTAATCTCTTTAAATCTCATACAACCTATAAAACACATAAAATAGTGATAAAAAACCTATTCCCCCCATACATATAAGTTTATATATAAAAAAATAATGTGAGGGAGACTATGGGAGTCCTCTTCAACCCAAAATAATTATTATGGTCAAAATTTTCCATTATATTATCTTTCCAAGATTTTTTTCCTAATCAGGACTTTGTAAGGGTTTTAGAAGGATTTTTGAACAGTTTGACATCTTAAGGTTGTTTCATAAAAATTTGACATTTGAGTTGAAAAAATTTTACACAAATTAGTTGTTTAAGACCCCTCATATATTCATTAAACTCATATGGTATCCATGAAAATCCTCATGGAAGATGTGAGCATTTCAATGTGACCTATTTGAGTTTATTTATGCCATTCCTACATGTTTCAATTAGTTTTGGGCTAAAAATTGCCTTCCTTATGATTTACATGCTTCCCAATGTCTTAAACACATATTATTTAGTCCCAACAACATTTTTACATAGGTTATAACCTATATATATAATGATATAAGTATGACTGACTCCTCATTCAGAAGGTCTTAAAGTGCCTAATATGCTTATCTGCAAGTTTTGAGAAAAAATGACCCTCTTGATGTTTTTACCTACATAAAAAGGGTTAAAAACTTCAATTTTTACATCATAAAAATTATCCAATAATGTTTAAATCATGTATCATTGTATAAAAGGAGGTGGTTCTCCTTTTGGCCTCTAGGCCTTAATCTTGCCTAGGCTTGACTGTACCTCTAAGGATTTAGGCCATAGTTTAGATATATCATTTTTTATTGGTATTTTATATATTTTTAGGTGTTATGAAATGTACCAAACCTTTTTAAAGCTCCAAGTATCTTATAGCTTCATATTCTTACCCATCTCTCAATATTTGTAGGTTTCATGCATGGGGAAAGTGTCTTTTGTCTGAGACAAAATAGACGGCAATTCCCATATTTTCTCATAATACTTGATTATTTTAGGATATTAATAAAATAATATAAATTTTTTGTGTAAAATTTTATCCCTTTTTCATTTTTTAGACCCTCAAACCTTTTTAATTTCTAAGACATACCTCTTGGAGTGTAGACTATGCAGGGTTCCTAAAGTGGGTTGTATGTTACAATATTAGAATCCTTTCTCTACCTATTTTCAAATTATAGGGTATTATATGTATTATAATATATATATGTGTGTGTGTGTGTGTGTGTGTGTGTGTGTGTGTGTGTGTGTGTGTGTATACACATATATATATATATAGATATATATACATATATATATATATATATATATATATACATACATATATATATATATACATATATATATATATATACATATATATATATATATATATATACATATATATATATATATATACATATATATATATATACATATATATATATACACATATATATATACATATATACATATATATATATATATATACATATATATATATATATATATATATATATATATATATATATATATATATAATTCATCTTTAATTCATCTTACTAGGCTTTCACATAAACCACTCATACACCTCGAGCTCTCAAACTATGAGCCAAAACCTAATTGTGCTCTTTTGTGCATGGGATGGGCACATGTAGGTGTTCTTATCTTGAATTTATATCTGGATCATTTCATAATAATTTAATACATTATTAAATATTAATTTATCATTTTTTTACCCATTATTTACTTTCATATACACTTTCAATGCCTTTACTCCTCAAAATTGCTCATTGTATAATCATGACTACACACAGTTGTAAGTGTATATAGGGGTTCAAGAAGATTATGTAGGTTTACTCACATACTAATTTTTTTTTTAAAGTCATCATGTCCTTAAATAGTGTGGTTGAATTTTTTTATTATCAATCCAATCTCCCATTTGTCCTTTAACTTGCACCTTTGATCACACTTAAGCCCTTCACTACCTACAACTGAGACACCCCTACCTATAGGCTTTATTAGGCTTCAACTAAGATGATTATGATATGTATTTTCCTCCTTTAAACACTTATTTGGTAACCAACACATATTTTCACTATAATCCACCTTATATTAAATTTATATGTCTTAAGACACCATCAAATACCTTGATTGAGACACTAACCTTCTTCTCAACTGTAGGTGTTAATTCAACCCTATGTATGGACCGTAGGCGGGCATGGGAGTCTAAAACACACCTTTTCATCTCCTTATGATGATATATTAGCTCAATTAAGGTAAAATTATGCATTAAAAACTTCTAATCATGTAATTAATATTCAATTTGTAACCTTGGTAAACAAAGTCTCTTTTTGGTCATAGGCCTGTAGATAATATTGAAAGAATTCAATATTTTTAAGCCACTTTGAGGGTTATCAACTCCCACCTTGTATTGACATTTTAACCTTCATGTTTTTTAAGGGCATATTATATGTTAGGGGTAACAAAACCTACCTAGATATATGTCTTAAAACCCTTCACCACCATACTTTATGATATTCACAATAAGTCCCTTGACCTCTATTTTACCTTTTTAGGGACAAAGGGTTGAAAATAGTCCTTAACTCCTTTGAGGTCAATTTTAAAATTATCTAAACATATATACCTATAAATATATATTTTATGGTCCCCTCCAAGTTATGAGTTCTTAATATGAGATTTTTATTTGGTTTCAACACCTCCATAAGGGATCTTCAACTCTCTAGTAAGATTTCTAGGTGATCATCCCAGAGTGCAAGCAATAGATGAAGATTATAGGTAGTAGATAAGGTTTAGGTGCTTAGGATCAACTTTAGGTATCCTATAAGATTTCAAATAAACTCTCAATCATTTAAAAAAATTAAAATAGTTATCAACCCTTCATTTCACACACGAAACTCCTATGAAGGCACCTATAGGTGATGCTTAATTGTAGACTGAGTTTAGATAGTGGTCATAAGATAGAAAATATGAAGGTTTTGACCTTATGAGAAGACTTGGATCCTAACCAATATTACAAAAAAAAAAATTATCATCATAAGGATACTAAAACTAGTTATCCAAACCTCTTCTCAATGTGATATTTCCCAATAAAACACCTATAGATACATTTTTAACTATGTGTGTGACTGAAGTAAAAACATAGTCTTTTTTTATGCCAAATAGAGGATTTTTATTTGATTTTAATGATATAAGAATATTTTTACAATAATTATACTTCCAAAACACCTTCATGTAAATGTTAAGTAGATTCCACACATGTGCTTTACCATGGCTGCAAAAGAACTTGAGCAAAGGATTGACTGTGAGCATTATAAGACTAAAATATTGATCTATGCATGGTGTTTGAAAACTAAAAAATGAAGGGATAAGATAAAATATGAAATTTATACATGATTATGTTCCTATCAAAACTCTCTATAACCATTCCTAAAGCATGAAAAACTCTTTAGATAGTGAAAACCTACCTATCATCTAAATGAGACTAATCTACCAACATGAGATGATTTAGTAATCCAATAAACTTGAAACATTAAAAAAATAATGAGTAACATTTTATGAGGAGGTAAAAATAATTTGGAACCAACATTAGTATATATATTATATGGAATCCTCCAAACCAAGGAAAATCATATAGGGTACACATATTAGCAAGCATATTTGCATATTTAACTTGTTAGCGATGGTTCATAAGGTAAATTTTTTAAATATTAAAAAATATTATATAAAAATTAAGGTATATAATTTAAATAAAACCTCCCCAATGCATTTTATCTAAAACCTCCTAAGTTATCTGTACTAAGCAAAAACCTCCAAGTCACTTTTGTTTGCCAAGAAGAGTGAAAAGGGATTAGAATGGTTTTGAGCATGAAATGACACTTTAAGATACAAAAAATTGTGTAAATGATATTGGGTAATTTTAAGGGGAACTAATTTACCATTTTTCATGTGGCACACTTCCCAAGGAGGCCATATAAGTGTCAGACTCCTCTTTTCCTCAAGAAAATTACCCTTTCTTCTCCATAACCTACCATATTTCAATTATTTCCATTGATTAGGACTTAAATGGATATATGGGGTATTAAATATATTTTTTAAACCTTAAAATTACCTAATAAATCTGTATAAAGCATTAAATGCACCTTTTTGACCCCTAAAATGACCCAAAATGATAAATAAACATAAAAATAGTTGACCAAGGCCAATATAATATCATTTGAGATTAATTAACATGTAATACACCAAATTAAACTCAAATTAAACCCCTTATATACCTATAAAGTGAACTTTTTACCTATAGGTGCCCCAATTTGACTAAAAAGTCAAGTTTGGTCAACAAATTGGTGACTCATAGGGGTAGTTTGTCTGTTATACTAACTAGACTAGTAGCTTGATTAGTCCATTGGGTTTAGGATTCATATGAAGTTTGAGACAAATAAGTAAAACTTTGAGACTTTTATCAATAAAATACATTAATGAATACTTCAACCACATAAAGTAAATGACACACACAATAAAGAAAGCTAACACACACACACACACACACATGTGCTCAAGGCACTTAGAAGAAATAAAGAACAAAATAATATTTAAAACTATAATGAATAGACCTCCCCCTAGATCAAAGGTGAAGTTTGAAGAATCACCTTCTTCATGAGATGGAACATAGTGCAAAGCATGTTTCTCCTTGGATTAGATATTTTTTGGATTAGACCTAATTCTTGGCACTTCAATTACCATGTTCTCAAGTAGATCATCTTCAAATAGGTCTGCAATGTGAAATTATTCCCCTTGCATATAAACATATTCAACCTTGTTATATGGATCCTCAATTACAACTTCAAATGATGATTCAATAAGGCATGCCTTCTTGTCCTCCATAGTGTTTTCAAAAAGATTGGGCCTCCTCTTAGCTGCAAGTTCTTCTATATCATTAAGGAGATTTGTAAATTCTATCCATTCTTGATCATTATCCTTCATGGAAGATTCTTTATTCACCTTGTCATGCACTTAACCCTCAACTTGGCAAAGTTTTTCAAGATCTTAAAAGAGCTTCATTTGTATCTACCAATCATCCTTATCAATAGGTTCTTATATACTAGAATCACCAAGTGACTTCAGGATAGCAGGTTATTAACAAACAAAAATAGCTTCTTCTTTATGTTTGGTTGAATACTCAACATCAAGTTTAGACTCATCAACAATCTTGTCATCAGGCATGCAATCTTTTATATAAGGAGAAGATTTACACAACCCATCAAATTCCTTGAAAATAAGATTAAACCTCTGCTATAAATATTCTTCTTCATGGATGCCATCTTCAATAACTATTTCCTCTGTCTTAGTCTCATGAAACTCTCCTAGGACTACCACTTCTTAAGGGATGACTTAAATTTCATTGATAGTACATTCTAATTAATATTTAAGATGAACATATATAACCTTTTGATTAGTTTTAGAGTCGTATTCAAAGGATGTAATATCCTCTATCTCTTTCTCCTTCATGCTAATGCCAAGACTAGGCATCTTGAAATCATATGACCTAGCCTAACGAGGTTGCCAAGGAGGTAGGTTTTCTTCAAACAAGAGTTATCTTTATTTATCAAATAGATGATCATCCTTAGGTTCCCATACCATAGGTCCATTAAGGTGAAGAGTGATATGGTGAGGACAAGATGAACTAGTTTGTGTAGGTGGCACATAAAAATCAAAGTTAGATTGAGGGTGAAGTGTAGGGGGTTCTTTATAGACATACATCCCTTCAAAAATAGAGACATTATCTAGTGAAATATCCTTTTGTTTACCAAGGGGATTCCCTATGGTGATTTATTAATCATAATCACTCATTATAGCCTCTTGATCAGCCATGAATTTAATTTGTTCTTCTTTACTTAATTCTCTTAATATATGTTCTTCTTTGAGAAGGAAAGGTTGATGGATAGGCTCATGGATTTGAGGTGATAGAGATAGAGTATGAGATGTAGTGTAAGGTGAAGGAGTTTGATATAGAGTGTGGGATGAAGGATAAGGCTTATGAATTGGTTTGGAAAAAGAGGAAATCACTAGTGAACTCATATGGAAGTGCATTCTTGGGCTGATTAAGAGGAGTAGTATCTACATGAGCAGGAGCTACAACTTGTCAATGGTAGTTTTGTGTAAAATTCATGAAAACATTTGGTTTCATATGAAAATACTCATAAGAATTATCTTAAGGATAATATACATCATATTTTTAATGATAGGGATCATATTGATGCTAATAGGGGTGTTTCTTGGTAGCCATTCTCATCAGATTGTCTAGTAACATGATATCCATATGGAGAGGGAAATGAAGGTCTATATGGTTGCCATGGATTATAAAATTGATAGCTATTTTGATAGGAATTTTTATGGGTAAAATTTGATTCATATCAAGGTATATTTTAGGACTGATATACTTATTGAATGGGCTGATTAAGGACTTGTTCATATTGATAGGGGACGGGATAAGCTTTAAAAGTCTCACCAACTTACATAAGACAAATCTCAACATCAAAGTTAGCCATGAAACTATCATTAATTAAGTACACAAGGAATGGATATCATCAATATTCAAAAGGAATACCTGGGATGCTTGACCAACTGATCTATCTTTAAAGTTATCATTGAGCTTGAAAAGATGCCTCTAAAGGTTGTTTATTGAGAGAAAACACCTAAAATCTCTCAAATTCTTAGACTAGGAATCCCATCGAGCATGCCAAAAACTATTGTCACTTGTATATACAACATTTGAGGATATGTAAAATCTCTCCTCATCCAAGTGGCACATTGGAAACACCTCTAGGATTTTGGGCAACCTAAAGATGAGGTGAATCTCTAGATAAGGCTAGCTCCTTTGACGTACCACTTTAGATCACAACTATAACTAAAATTTGGGGGTAAAAAGGGAGAAGGATAACTAAAAGAAAACTAATATAAGGGAGGTGATACACCAAATAACATGATGACATCAAACCATATGCATGTTACACTTGAAATCAAAGGACAAACCGAACACACACTTTTCCAATCTTTATATTCTCACATCAATGTTACATTATGAGGTTATGGATGATTGTGAAAAGTTAAGAGGAATATACAAGAGGAATATGATGTCACTAATTAATAATTTAACTCACTAAATCTTAAAAATTTCATAAAACACTTCACATGCCCTACAAGAAGAATCTTTCTAATTGTAAATAGATGATAGAATGAAATAGCATGCTAAGGAATCCATAGTCTTCACTTATGAAAAATCAAACACTCCAAATGAAAACACTAAGAAAAATCATGGAGGAGGTAAAAACTATTATTATTATTTATCAAAGGTATAAATTTGAGTATGGCTTTACCATACTTAGGTGGATCATCCATATAATGGCCAAAATGGCTAGTTTTTATAGAACTTGAGAGAGAGAGAGAGAGAGAGAGAGAGAGAGAGAGAGAGAGAGAGAGAGAGAGAAGAGAGAAGTCCAAGGGTAAAAAAGACAATTGTAAAGATGATTAAAGGATTTAATTTTGAATTTTGAGATTTTATGGGATGAAACATGTAAGTTATAGAGTTACAAATGTCAATCTTAGTCATAAACCTCATGAAAAGTGGCAAAAAACTCCCCATTTTGGCTTAGAAAACTTCATGCATGATTATCCCTATTTAAACACCTTGTAATTGATTAGGATCATGTAAAATTATTTTAATGAAATTTAAGGACATCATACATTCATATCCATGTATTTTTTTTAGGCTTAGTGATCTAGAATCACTTGGAAAGGAGCAATCATCATATGTTGTCCAAAAAACTGCTCTTCCATGTACCCTATACACTCGGCCTCAAAATTGGAATTCTTTGCTCATGAAAATATGTAAAAGGTAGTGAATTACATATTTTAAGGTTATCCATGGTCTTATAATCATTAGGTACACATTAAAAACACATGTTTTTAAATTTTTCACACCTTTCACTAGCTTGTCCAATATGCGAGTTTTAATTGGCTAAGTTGAAGCGCCTAGTTTGGACACTTAGGAGTTTTTTAAAGGCATGAGAGTGATATGTGGAGTTATAATAAGTCTTAATATTTCCATACATGTGATTTTAATCTCTTGAAATCTCCTACAACCTATAAAATATATAAATTAGTGATAAAACCCCTATTTATTCCCCCATACATAGAATTTTGTATATAAAAAAAGCACGTGAGGAAGCCTGAGGGAGTCATATTCAACATATAATAAATATTATAGTAAAAATGGTCTATTATATTATATTTCCAAGATTCTTTTCCCAATCTAGTCTTGTAAGGGTTTTAGAAGGATTTTTGAGTAGTTTGAACTCTTAAGGTTGTTTCATAAAGATATAACATTGGAGTTGTAAACAAATTACAAAAATTGGCTGTTTAATACCCATCCTATATTCCTTAAAATCCTTTGGTCTCCATGAAAATCCTTGTGGAAGATGTTAACATTTGAATGTGACCTATTTGAGATTGTTTCTTCCATTTTTGCATTTTTTAGTTGGTTTTGGGCCAAAAATGGACTTCCTGATGATTACCAACTTCCCAATGTATTAAAAATATCTTATGTTGTCCCAAAATCATTTTAACATAGGTTAAAACCTATATCTAATGATAGGAGTATGACTGACTCCTCATTCAGACACTAGGTCTTAATGTGCATAGTATGCTTGTCTACAAGTTTTGAGCATAAATGACCCTCTTGATGTTTTTACATACCTCCAAAGGATCAAAAAATTTAATATTGACCTCATAAACATTATACAACAAGTTTTAAATCATTTATGATGCTATAAAATTAAATGGTTCTCCTTTTTACCTCTAGGCTTTAATCTTACCTTTAGGCCTTACTACACCTCTGAGGATTTAGGCCATATTATTTATCTCCATCCTTATATGATTGATATTTTTTATATTTTTATGTGTTATGAAACCTATCAAACCTTTTTTCAATATCCAAGTAGGTTTTAGCTTCATCTTCTTACCCATCTCTCAAGATTTGTAGGTTTCATGCATGGGTAAAGTGCCATCTATCTGAGATAATATAGAGGGAACTTACCCTATTTTATCATACTAATTGAGTGTTTTAGTATATTATTCAACTCATATACATTTTTTTCACCAGATTTTATCCCTTTTTTAGGTGTTTATATCCTAAAATCTCCTCAATTTCCAAGATAGACCTCTTGGAGTGTAGATTGTATAAGGTTCATAAAGTAGACTGTATGTTACAAAATTGGAGTCCCTCTCTACATATTTTCAAATGATAGGGTATTATATGGATTATAAAAACCTTTTTATATATCTCAAATTGATTCATCTTACTGGGCTCTCACTTATACCCCTCATACACCTTGAGCTCTCAATCTATGTGCCAAAACCTAACTATGCTTTTTATGCATGGGATGGGCACCTATAAGCGTTATTATATTTAATTTATATTTAGATCATTTAATAATAATTTAATACATTATTAAATAGTTATTTATCATTTTTTGGACCCATTATTTACTTTCATATACACTATTAATGCCTTTACTCCTCAAAATTTCTCATTGTCTAGTCATGACTACACACAACTATAGGTGTATACAAGGATTCAAGAATCCCATCTAGGTTTACTCACATATTCAAAAGCTTTTTTAATTAATAATTTCCTTTAATAATGTGTTCACATGTTTTTTATTATCAATAAAATCTCCCATTTGGCCTTCAAGTTGCACCTTTGGTCATAATTAAGCCCTCCACTGCCTGTAACTAAGACACCCCTACCTGTAGGCTTTATTGCGATTCAAATAAGATGATTATGATATGTGTGGTAATATATTTAACAATTATTTTTTCAAAAAAACATATTTTCACTAGAATACACCTTATATTCAACTTAGATGGCTTAAGACACCATCAAATACCTTGACTGAGACACCAACCTTCTTCCCAGCTGTAGGTATTAATTCAAGCCTATGTATAGACTGTAGGTGGGTGTGGGAGTCTAAAACACACCTTTCCATCTCCTTATAATTATATATTAGCTCACTTAAGGTACAATTAACCATAAAAACATTAAAATCATGAAATTAATTTTTAATTTGCAACCTTGGTGAATAAGGTCTCTTTTTGGTCACAAGCTTGTAGATAATATTGAAATAATTTAGTGTTTTTTAAGCCACTTTGAGGGCTAACAAATCCCATCTTGTATTGGAATTTTGACCTTCATGTTTTTTAGGGTCCTATTATATGTTAGGGGAAATAAAACCCACCTAGATATATGTCCTAAAGCCCTTCACCACCATGCTTTATGGTATTCACAATAAGTCCCTTGACCTTTGTTTTACCTTTTTAGGGACAAAGGGTATGAAATAGTCCTTAATTCCTTGGAGCTTGATTTTCAAATTTTCTAACCATATATCACTATAAATATATATGTTAGGGTCCCCTAAAACTTGTGAGGTCTTAAGATAAGATTTTCCATTTGTTTCAACACCTCCAAAAGGTGTCTTTAGCTCTCTATTAAGATCTCCTCTAGGTGATCATCCCACAGTGCAAGCAATAGATGAAGATTGTAGGTAGTAGATAAGGTTTAGGTGTTTAGGAAAAAATTTAGGTCTCCTCAAAGCTTTCAAATGAACTCTCAGTCATTTCAAATGTTTAAAAATTTGGTCAAACCTTTATTTCACACATGAAACTCCTATGAAGGCACCTATAGGTGATGCTTAATGGTAGACTGAGTTTAGATAATGGTCATGGGATATATGATATTGTTTCAACCTTATGAGTAGACTAGAATCCTAAAAAATCTTCCAAACTAGTGTTTATCATCATAATTATCTTGAAACCATTTTTCATAATCTTCCCAATGTGATATTTCTCAATGAAACACCTATAGATCCATTCTAAATTGTATATGATTGAAGTACAAACATGATCCCTTCTTATTCTAAGTGGAGGATTTTTATTTGATGTTCTTGATCTAATAATATGTCAAGAATAATGATACTTACAAAACACATTCATCAAAATGCCAAGGACATTCTATACCATGGCTGTAAAAAAATGTGAGCAAAGGATTGTCTTTGAACATAACAAGATTAAAAACTTGATCCAATAATGGTTTTTCAAAACTAAAAAAATGAAGGGAGAAGCTCAAATATGGAATTGATACATGATGATAGTCCTATCACAACTCTCTGGAACCATTCCCAAAACATGAGAAACTCTATAGATAGTGGAAACCTGCCTATCATCTAAATGAGAATAATCTACCAAAATGAGATAATTTAGTCATCAAACTAGCTTGAAACATGAAACAAATAATGAGGAAATTTTAGTATGAGTTTAACATAATTTGGAATTAACATCAGTAACTATATTATATGAAATCCTCCAAACCAAGTCAAAACATATATGGTACATAGATTAGCATGCAAATTTGCATAATCAACTTGTTAGAAATGGTTCACAAGTCAGATTTAATAAATATTAAAAATAATTATATTAAAATTAAGGTATCTAAGTGTACTACAACCTCCCCAAGGTGTTTGAGTTTAAACCTCTTGAGCTGATTGTACCAAGCAAAAACATGCAAGTCACTTTTGTTTGCCAAGAAGGGTAAAAATGGAGTAGAATGGTTTTGAGAAAGAAATGGCACTTTAATATCAAACCAAACATGGAAATGAGATTTTGGAAGCTTAAGGGGTACTGATTGACCATTTTTCATGTGGCACACTTCCCAAGGAGGCTATACAAGTGCTAAACTCCTCTTTTCCTCAAGAAAACTACCTTTTATTCTATGTAACCTACCATATTTCAGTTATTTTAGTTGATTAAGACTTAAGAAGATAAATGGGGAATGAAATAATATTTTTTAACCTTCATATCTCCTAATAAACCCATTCAAAGCATTAAATGCACCTTTTTGACCCCTAAAATGATCTAAAATCATAAATGGACATAAAAACTAATTGACCAAGGCCAATATAACATCATTTGAGATTAATTAACATGTAATACACCAAATGACACTCATAATACCACCCCTATAGACCTATAAATTCCATTTTTTACCTATAGGTGCCCTAATTTGACTAAAAAGTCAAATTTGGTCAACAACTAGCTCTCATCAATCTTTCCTAATAGGAAACTTTTTACCATTCACTTCACTAAGATTATAAATGTTGCTTTTAGTTATTTTCCAAAATTAAAATAATTTTATATATCTCCTTATCTTACAACCTTCTACATTAAATATGAATTTATATCCATTGTTACACATTCGGCTGACACTTAGTAGATTATGTTTCAATCCTTCAACATAAATGACATCATGTGTAGGAAATTTTTCATCTATGTTCAAGGTTCATTTACCTTATATTTTTAGTACAGTGTTGTCTCCCAAGTTAATAGATCCTTCCCTTCATTTGCCTAGTTTGATGGACTTACTCTTGTCACCAATCATATATTTTGAGCAACCACTATCTATTACCCACAAATTATGCTCTTTGGCATGGAGTGTAGTTTGAGCTATCATAGATTGGTATTTCACTTTTCACATATACTTGGGTCTCTTGTTTGGCTTATTTTTCACTTTTTTAGAGACTTGTGAACCTTTTTTCACGCTAGGAGGAATGCCTTTCTTTTCACTTTATATTTTTTATCTTACAAAGCTTGTTCTACATTGTTTAGCTATGTGACCAAAATTATTGTAATTATAACATATTACATTTATATCTAATAAGGGTGAAAATGAATTTCTAATTATAAAGTTTGTTTTCCTTCTTGGTATAACCCTAAATTGAATGACCCTATGACCAAACTAATTATAGGTATAACAATAACCATAGAAAGATGAGGAATACCTAGTCATAGTATTTATTTGTGTAGGATGATGAACTCTTATAAACTCTTGCTTCTTCAAGTCTCTCACTCTTGTGTAACCATATACATTAGCTACATTTGTGTTTTTCAACTTCTTTGAGTTTGTATATATTTTCTCATTGTTCTTCTTCCTTTCTTTAGGCTTCTTTTCTCCTTTAGCTTTCTTCACATCAGTAGTCCTTATGTCTATATTTGTAGTCTTGCAATATTTCTCTTTCTTTACTCTTGATTCTTCTTTTGATTTGAAGTTCTCATATAGGTTAGTAGATGTACTAGTTATGGGACTTTTCCCTTTTTCATAATGAAGACTAGATATTTCTTTTTATGGATTTTGAGAGTTGATCAAATCACCAAGAATTACTGAACCTCCTTTCAACTTTAGACCTTTGTCTAATTGTTCTTTATCTTTCTCAAGTTATTTTCTCAAAGCCACTACTACTTCTAACTTCATGCACTCATTAGATTTATATTTTATTTCAATTTTGACTACATCTTCTATTATTTTAGCCTCTTCAACTTGCATCTTTAGGATAACTACCATTTGATTATATTTTTTCAAGACTTTTAGACATTTTTTCAATCTTTGTTTGTCCAAGATTCTTCTATTTTGAGTTTTCTCTTATCATCTTGTCAATTTCATATAGATAATATATGAGTTCACACTCTAGATCCACTTCTCCTTCTTTATGTGAGTCTTAAACTTCTTGTTGATCCACATAGGCTTATCCTAATGTCATGAATAGGACTTCTATTTCTTCAGCCATAAAGGCATAGTCATGGTCATCATCAGAACTATCACAATCATCTAATGAATCACTATCTTCTTTTATGTACAAGCTTTTCTTATTTGAAGAAGTTATTCTTCTTGGAATATTGGGATTTCACCTTTTTACTATCCTCTTCTTACTTAGAGTTATTCTTTTTCTTATAATGGCATTTAGTAGAAAAATGTCGTACCTTACCATAGTTAAATCATTTAAAAGGTAACTTACATTTGTAATTTCTAGACACTCTTCTTAATATTCTAACAAAGTTGGCTTCTTCTTCATTAGTCTCCTTAGATTCGAATGTAGGTGCTTCTGCCTTTACTAGTTTGGATGTTTTGAATGCATCTTCTCTCTTGAAGGTATATGTTTTTCCCATTCTCATCTCATAGGATGTGAATGTTCCATGCAACTCATCAATAATGAGTTTATCCAGATCTCTTGCTTCTTTTATTTTAGAGATTTTTGAGTCATACCTTGATGGTAGATATCTTAGGACCTTTTTAAAAATTACTAGATCTTTTATCTCTTTTTCAAGGCCTTTAATTACATTGACTATTTCATCTACTCCTAGGAGGTATTCTACAATTTTCTCTTCTTCATTCATTTTAAGGCTTTCAAACTTGTATTTGAATGTTCATAGCTTGGCTTGCTTTACCTTTTCATCACCTTCATCTATGATCTTTAATTGTTCTATATATATTATGCATTTTGATAATGCATCACTTTGAAAAACTCTAAATTAGACAATGCACATAGAATATCATTCTTAACCTTGGCATTGCTCTCATATGCTTTGTTGGCAACTTGATTAGTATGAGTTGTAGCAGAAGCTATATATCCATTTACAATAGAAATCTATACATCAAACCCTAATGAATATAAATATTCTTCCATTCTAATGCTTTAAAATGTGTAGTTTGATCCATCAAAGATAGGTTTTTTGTTTAAGGAAGAGCCTTCTTGACTAGCTATTTGTATTCACAATCTAGGATCTACCTAAGATGATTAAGCTTCTTCTAAGGAACCAAGCCTCTGATACCAATTATTGGAGAAAAAATATATATTAAGAGGGGGGGGGTGAATCAGTAGATTGATTAAATTATTCATTTTTAATCCTTTTAATGTAGATTAAAATATATATGTAGAGATCACACACAATATGCATAACACCATATGTATACATGGAAAACACAATATGGGAAAAACCATGTTGAGAAATAGTTTCTAGAATATACTATTATAATAGAGCCTCACAATCAAAAAATCATTAGTTATAACATTTAAGGGCACTGACCCTAAAGAGACACCAATCCCCTCGTTTAAGATCACCTACTCTAAGAAAACACTAACTCTCTAACTGAGCACCAATTCAACTTATCTAATGTCACCCACAAATCATATCTATATTCAAAATATGGAGCTACAAATATAAATTACAATATTGATTCATGAATGAATCCAATTCTAATTCTTTGTTACAATTCTATTCTATAACTGCTCAAACTCTACTCTTCATCTCTCTCTTATCTTCCACTCTTCCCCTCTTCCTCTGTGTCTCTATATTTTATATTTGAAATAATTAAACCACTTTATTAGTTTTTTCCTATATCCTAAATGAAATATATATAAGTATTTGATCTAGGTTTCACTTCTTCTCTATGTTCACACTTCATCTATAACACATCACACTCCTATAAGTTTCCCACTTCTTGAATTTATGATCTAGAACCATGATTCTTTGTCTCATTAATATTTTTATCATATATTGCACTCTAGTTTTGATGCACATGCCACGTTATAAAATTTATATCAAGCATAGTGATATATATCACTATATATGTTTTATAATGCATATTTCTTACATGATCCTCTGCTTGACTGTTATGATAAAAAAATATTTAAATATTGACCATTGATCTTAAGTTTCACTCCATGATCTAATGATCCTCATTCAATTTTCTCAACTTTAAAATTCATCCATTAGATCAAGTTTTGATAGCCTCATGTGATCCATTGGATCCTTGTATGTTTTTGATCTTTAATGTTTAAAATTTAAAATGCATCCATTGGATATTTTTTTATAAACTTTTTCATGTCATTATATCTTCAATGTTGCACAAAATTTACCTCTATTTAACATTAAAAGTCAAGTACTTGGTTTAATCTCATTGTTTCCTAAGACTTTGAAATGAATACACTCCATCAATCTCATCAAAGTATCTCAATATTTAACTCACCTCTATGTCATTAAACATTGAGCTCTTAATCTCATTGAGTACACTCACTCTATTAGATATTCATTGCATGATCACATGCTCACCATTTGATCTTCTAACAAGATCAAACTTTATCTCTGACAAGCTCCCATGAATGTGACACTTGGAACCCTCACATGCCTTATGCACATTTGTTTTTATTTCTTTCTATTGAGACACTTGACATTCCCACATTGATCCTTGATTATTTGACTTTAAACCATTCTATATATTTACTATGCAAGCTCCATGATTGTGATACTTATTTTTAGCATGTTTACTTATAGGTGCCTTTGACTTGGCTCTACTTCATTATATCTTCAACATAAGATTAAGAGATAACCATTGATTAAGTTGGGATAAAAATTAAGTCAAGGACTTAGGAAATATAAAGTCTCTAAACATTTCTTGAGCTAGTAATTAATAGGTTGAAGGGGAAATTTGCACAATGAAGAGGAATACTTAAGTTATAACTTAAGTAATTGGTTCCTGTATATAGATATTCAACATAAAAATTAAACATGCCTATGAATACCATGGCTTAAACCCTTAGGGTTTAACTGAGAAACTTTTTAATATTTGAGAACAAAGATAAATTAATTTTGAGCTCATTTCTTCTCAATTGAACCTACAAATGATATATTTAAGATGATCTTAAAAAACCCATAACAGATCATCTATTAAGTACTCTTCAAGTGGTCTAGAAATGGTCTCTATAAAATCATGAAAACTTTGCATTGTGTAACTATAAAACATACTCTTATCTCCAATCTCATACCAACAATCTCCCTTTTAACATTAATGACAATCATTTTTCCAACATGTAGAGTTTGTATTATTTGCATAATAGGGGATATATTTCATGAGAGTAATTAACCCCAATTCATCATCTGGTCATAAATTCATCCTTATAGGCATGGACTAATGTACCAAATGGTCTGATGTAGTTGTGATAAAAAGGAACACCACTACTAAATTCATCAAGTTCCTAGAGATTAACAAAGTCACCCATTTCAGGGTCTCCATTTATTTAGTATGTGATAATGGCCCTATCTTTTAATAAATGAAATTCATAGAGTGGGCCTATTATAATAAAATCACACTCAAGTTCTCCTCCAATCATTACCTATAAGGGAATGGATTGGCAGAATCCACAGATAAAAACTTGATCAATGTCATGAAGAAATTAGTCAGAGAAAAGCCCTAGGAATGTCACTCATTGCTAAAAATTACCTTATGAGAAGACTACACCAGGTATAAACAATCCCTCAAAATCTTCCTTTTCCTTTTTATCTATATATTAGATCTAATAATGTTGGTCACTCTCAAAATTCCTACTTATAAGTTCATGGAATAATTGATAGAACTAGATGATAAAGTGAATTATGGACTCCTAGACATGATGTAGTTGGAAGAAACCTAAGATGAAGCTTTACTGATATTTCACAACCATCAAGACATAGTAAAGAGGTGGTTTTACAAGAGGTAAAAGTTCAAGACCTTTAGAATCTTATACCTATTCTTGATATGGGATAAGTCCCATGAGAAGAAAGGCCAATAGTTAACATTCAATCCCCTCTAGATTGACTCATAATAAATAGCCAAAATACTAAGCCAAAATGAATTTTATCTCACGGATCTTGAGTGGAATGACTTACTAATTCTAGTAAATGGGTATTTCTTGAAGCACTATTTCTTGTTTGTCCCCTCTAAAGTGATTTCATCCTAATTCAAGTAGGAGGAAATAATGTATATATTAGATAGATTTGCTTTAGTCGCATGTTTGATTTTGTTGTGTGTTTGTTTACATTATGTGATTTTCTTTGTGTTGCATTTTTCCCCTCCAACCCCTTTTCTATTTTTCATTGTTCCCTTGATGCCTAATTCTTATTAGTAACTAATTCAAGTGGTGGTAAAATCCTAGAAATATTGTTGAGATAAGAAATCCCGAGTTAAAACCTTTGATCCAAGTGATTTTAGGACTATAAAATAAGACTCCTAACATCCCAAATATGAGAGGCCAATAATTATAAAATAAATTGGTGGATTTTATAATATCTTGTGCCCCATTATGGATACCAAGTTACACTTAAAATAATATTTCCATAAGATATTAGATTGTTCAAATTGATCAAGGATTAATTGGTTATTCATAACTTCATCCTATCATTCACCCTTGGTTTGGTCCCAAACCCTCAATGGATAAGACTAATAATTAATGATATATTCTTGATAAACTTGGAAAATAATAAAGAAATCATGCAAAATCTAAATTTTGAGTCTACCTCAAAAGGGCTATATAGGCAATCTCCATCATAGGATTTCTACCCTGGCTAGTAGTGGAAGAATTCCATGAATGGGACCATAGGCATCTTTATTGGGGATATAGATGCATATATGGTAGTAGAGAAATGCCTTAATCATTCCCCTTAAGACATCAAGCTAATAATTCCTAGGAGGAAGTTTAATAACCATTCTAACTTTGATTACTCAAAGGTAATATAAGAATTAACTAGAATGGAAATCATTTCTCACACATGTTGGTGGTTGTCTATGGGTAGAACCTCAATATGTTGCTTGATATTATGATTCTTTAATGCCTCATATTTTTTAAAATGATAAAATACCCCCATACATGGTTTTTTATGAGCAAGGAAAGAAGAAGAAACTAATCATGTTCTAAGTGTTTCTCATCACTTTTCCCATGAAAGCCACCATTTTTTGTGGCGATCACACCCCCTATTCTCTGAAATGGGTGACCCCTCTAAAAATTTAATAAACTAGAGTTTTAGAATTCTTCATTTTGTTCTCATCCATGATGCTTTCTCAAAAATTTAGAATATATAACATCTTGATTTTCTTTAGGTAGTAACAAACCTCTTTTAATTTCTCTAAAAACAATTGAGTAGTGTTTGTTTTCTTTTGGTATATCATGACAATGAAATTGTAGTATGATTTTCACTTAGATTTCTTAGAGTATAATTCATTTCTTAGAGAAATAAATTGATTATCCACGTCTGATAGGTAAGCTTCAATAAATCATTTTCTTTTTATCTTTCTTACTTCATCATTTTGTGAATCTCATAAAGCCTGACACAATGAGGAATTACCATGTCATTTAGATTCAAAGCATATAATCCCCTAGAATTTTCAAATATTTCATATCCCAAGAGAGCCTACTCTAATGGAAAATCACCCCATAATTTGGAGTTAGAGTGGTCAGTCCCTCAAACCTATCAAATATGTTAGATCTTAGGAGAGCCTGGCCCATTGGGAAATTACCATGTCATTTTGAGTTAGAGTGGCCAGTCCCCCAGACCTTTTAGAGATGTAAATGTTTGGGAGAACATGATCCAATGGGAAATTGCCACATCATTTGCATTTAGAGTAGCCAATCCCTTATACCTGTTAGATATGTCAAAGACCAAGAGATCCTAATCCAGTGGGAACTTTTCACATCATTTTGAGTCAAAAAGGCTAGTCCCATGCACCTATTATAGATGTTATATCCTATGATAACCTAACCCAATGAGTAATTTCCATGTCATCTAGTACAAAGATGAACTAGTTCCACTTGTGACCTAAGAATATTATAATGAAGTATGAGTGGTTAACTATGGCTAATTATAGTGTTTCATGTGTCCTCAAGTGACATGTAACCTAGTTTAGGGGAATACCATGGAGTATGGAACCATTCCTAGGTGTTGACCATTAATATAAGGACCAATAGATGGATGACATATGTCAAAAAGTAAGATTTGGGTGAGGGGCCTCTAAGAGATGTGAATATGTGCCTACTATGCATTAGGCATTAATAAAATGGGAAGATGGACCTGATTAGATAGTTCAAAAAATATCCCATTACCATTATTATATTTAGCTGGTGATAAAGGATCATGGAATCCAAATCCAATTCTAGATTTATAAATAAAGGAAGAAAATCTAGCCACCAGCTCTATTTCAAAATCACTTCAAGTGATCCATAAAATGTTATTAATGTGGGGAGATGTGTTCATACTCTTATAAAGACCAAAATATTCCCATTAATATTTACCATTACTACCTTATAATAAATCTCAGACTCCTTGATTTCATAGTTACACATAATCCCTTATATATCACACCTTCAATGCCTAAATCTTTTTAATTGCCCCTTTATCCTACTCTAATGGCCACTACATCCTCAAACCCTAAGGTCAATCCCAAGTACTAGGAAAACACTTTCCCTACTAATTTAACCAGGTACAAACACTAAAATGATATGTTCAAAGTAATTGAGTAGGTCCCCAAGGATTATGTTGATGTTGATGACCATTTGGTCGAGTACGAGGACACTCTTTAGTCTTATAAAAGGTGTGGATTTCATAGAGTCATGGCCAAACTAGAGGCATTTCCCTATGTTGATTTCTTGGTAAACATCCTCCATAAGGCTATTTATATACACAGCACTATTAATGATTAGGTGTGTTCACCTACCTCTCAACACCAAATTATCAACATATATAGGAATGCCTTCAAGGCATACTAATCTTTCTTAAACTCCTCATTATCATATGATGTAGTGGTAATGTCAATTTGGATGAATTATTAGCATATCAATGATGTCAACCATGACTATCTTAAAACCCTAACTCCAAGTGGGTCAATAAATAAAATATCAATGCCTACATAATTTTCACCTTTTGAGAGGGGGTCTGAGTAGACATGATCCTAATGAGCTGGGTATTTATAGACTTAGACTGATAGCATGTCAATGAGCTATCAGTTCCATTTTTACACATGATGCTAACTCACTGAATTCTATATTATGAGACACCTACTCAATACCATTTGTGGGATGCTCTCATTAAATCCATCAATTTTTAATATATGGGTTCTTAGTGGCCCATCTATGTGGTTTATACAAGTTGTATGGTCAGTAGTTCCACAAACATGTCTAGGCTATTTATGATTATTTGTACTTGGTAGCATACTAGGTGGTTAACAAATCTCCAATTCCCCAACTCTCAATGGTATTTTAGGATCTTATCATAGCCAATGGGGACTACTACCTATGTAAAGATGACATAGTGATCTAAGTCATGGGCTTCCTCTAAGACCCCTTATGCCTAACATATTATGTACCTGACCACTTAGTAAAATAGGAGATCACCTATCAATTAGTGAATGAGATATTCAAGTTCTACATACAATGTTAATAAAAGGTATGCCCTTCACTCCTGATCACCATATTAGGCCATGTCTATAAGAACATCCATTAGATATAAAATATGGCAGCCAGAAGAGACTCCTTTTCCATTACAAAATGTGAGATTTAATAGTGGGACCCTAAAGGGGTGATTCAGGCCCATTTCGCATAATATTCAAATTATCTTAACATCAAATATGGGCATCAATATAAATATGATGACGCAATCTATATTTTTCATTGATGAGTAGGAAGTGTTATCTTAGATAATAGTTAACAGGAAGAATAAATAGAAGAAGGCTTAGGCAAGCCCCTTGATAACTCCTCTATCTCCTACTCAATCTATGGAGGACTTGACTCTAATAGTTTTAGCCGTATCCTAGATAATATTTTAGGTCATCTCACTACCTTCTCCTCCTCAAGATCCATCCCTAGCTCACACTCCACTTTCACCATTGGCCCTAGTTCCTCAAGCTCCATATTTGCCTTTACCTCCTCTAACAACACTAATAACTATTGTAACATTAGTTTTCACCCTTTCATAGGGTTATTATATCTTTTCCCAACTAAGATATAATATTGGAATAACCCCAGGTTGTGGGTATCCTATAGTAGGGTTGAACCTCTAAAGAAGTCTGGCTTTTTTTTGATAGATCACCTAAACTAATGTTTCTACTTGGAAAAGGGTTAGAAAATGGAAAAAGGGTTACTAAGAAAGCTAAAGGGTAATTCACCAAATTTTAATTATAACTCACATAAACATGAAATTTACACTGAAGAAGCATAAGACAATGCTAGCTCACACAATCTCATAATATATCTAATTGCATAAGTATTTCATGAACTATGTTTACCAAGCAATGAATGAAGCAAAGATGAGTTCTAAGACTCACACCAATATTACATTAATGTAAAAAATAACACAATTTCAAACCTAAAATCAAATTGAAAACACCTAAAAAAGGCAAGAAAGAAGGACAATGGACATGGAATATTTTCTTTCACAATGCCATCATGCACAAACTTACTAACACAATTTAGAGGCAAGAGATAGGTAAATAAAGTATTTATTGATTCAAGTGGTCTTTAATAAAATTTTGATAGAATCTATCCTTATCAAATGAGAGTCTCTTGCTCTTAAAATTTAGAGAGTCCTTGTGAGATTCCAAAATCTGAGAGAGAGTTATAATGGGGAAGAAAAATGGAAGATATAGAGAAAGGGAAAAGAGAGAGGTGTAGACATTAGTTTTATACACCTATGTGTATTAACTAGGTGTGCCATCATATTATTATATTATTTATAACATAATGGCCCCCCATTCATAATTATTTTAAACAATTACATTCACCCCACCCATTTACTTTTAACATGTAGGTTAATTAGACTTAATTGTTATAGTTAAATAGTAATTACCCCTATTTTTACCATTCTAACCATAAAATCCTAAAATAAAATTAAAAAAAAATCTATCTAACCTCCTAATAACCCTCCTAACAACTTACCCTCATCAAAAACCCATGCAAATAACTTAGTGTTATATTCACTAAGTTTGGCATACAGTTTGAAACAACTTAAACCATTTTTTAACGAAAATAGGTCAATCAACATCAATCTTCTAAGATCGATGTTGATTATCTCAAATATACATTGATACATATATACATAGAAAACCTCCTTGGCTTGAGAGGAATGGTGACCATCATTTTAGACTTTGAAACGTTGTTGAAATCTCATTGCAAGCTACTTATGGACATTATCAACATCTTGTTATCTTTTGGAACCTCTGCTTGAGAGATTATCAAAGGTTTTTGAATGTTTTTCACCTCATCTTATCAAGTTTTTTGTGAGCTATAAATTTTAGTATTGTATTTCAATTATTTTATATTTTGGAATCTACAGTCTTCTATGTCTGTCTATCACTATTCTACATTTAGTTTTTATTATTTTATCAATAATATAGGTCATTATTATAGTTTATTTTTAAAGTTTAGCTTTTTACACAAAATATATCTAGATCCATCTAAATCAAAATTGATCCTATAGGATCAAAAAAAATCCCTATTAATTTTTTATAACATTCTTGCAATATATTTTTATAACTTTTTTAGTCTTAAACATCTATCAAAACATGCATTCTATTTTCTGAAAACCTATCTTTTACATGTAGATGACTCTACCTAGATTAGTGCATGATATTATTAGAATATTTGATCTTCCCATTGTTCAACAACCAATTTTCATTGATAAAATTGACATTTCATTTGAATTAGGTCTTTGTACTATGGTTTTCACACCTAATTAAGAAAACATTAATAAATAATTGGTTGTAATTCAAGAAGATGTTGATATTACTACTAAATTTTGGGATAATTACTTTGATCATATTAATATTTATATAGAATAGATATTTTTTGCATTGTCTTTTTATATCTTATCCATATATATCTTTGTAATTTCAAGTTTATTTATAAACTTGAATGTTAAACATGGTCTGACATCCATTTAAGAAAGTGTATTGCTTTTTAGGACTGGTTTCTTACCATGCAACCCACTCATTTTTTTATTCATCTATTTTTTGTGAGTTATTGTGATTTGTAGGTCATTCCTCCCCATCCAAAGAGGAGTTCTCAAAAATATTGGTCAATGGTGCATAACCCCATTCGTATCTCTAGGTAATCTTAAAAACCCTACTTTTACTTTGTTTTTAGTAGCTAATTAGATCACATTAAAAAGAGTAAAAAAAATACTAAAACATTTTGGCATGCTCAGTAGTACCTCAATCTCATTTTTCTTATTAAAAATTCAAATTTTGAATTTGAGTCTCTTTCCCTTTCTTTGTGTGAATTCATTCAAAAAATATTAAAATTTACATTTCCTTTTTTTTCCCTTTTAAGTTTAAAATACATTCCATCTATTTTTCTTGCTTAGGTTCTTTCACATAGAATAATATAGGTAGTAATATATCATAGTCATCACTTTATCCACACACAAGCCAAATCACTATCATAAATTAACACATCTAAACACCTGACATAAGGAAACTAATGGGAATTTCATCACCTCATGACAACCTTTTTTTGATGATCCCACTTAGATTTCACCACCAAGGGGAAGACCAAATTAGTTCTTTAGCTGAGTATAATCTTTGGACCATTGATATATATTGGCTATGAACCCACATTAGATATGGGATTGTGACATGAGGGTAGTAAGCCCCAAGTATCAAGCTACATAATCATACCAATACAAATTTCCTTTGAGCATCAAAACAAAACATCTAAAACCATCCTTAGATTACCATTTCTTAAGATCATCATTATCTTTTTTATTTATTTTTTATCACATCTTAAATTAAAAGAGATAAAAAAAACTTTTTGGAATGACTTTAGTTTATGTATTTTTCATTCAAACCCTAAAGCAAGATAATTCAAAAAAAAAATTGTTATTTTAGTTTTTTTCTTTTTTCCTTTTCTATCTCATGATTTAAACTAGACAATAGTCAAAGAAATAATTTGATGAGGGTGTTACATCCTCTCCTATGGAACATACACATATATCCTCCTCTACCCTTAAGTCCTTTGAAAATCTTGTGTTCCCACACTTTTATTCTCAAGGAGATCCTTTGCAAACATATTGGACAATAACCCCATTGCTCTCATATACTATCTTAATAGTTGAGTAATACATATTTCTCCTTCCCCCCATGCCCAAGATTATTGATATAAATATGAGATGCCTTTCAAGGGAACCAAGAAAACTAAATAGTTTACCATGACCATGGTAACCTTTTCTATTGAATCTCTTCCATCTGGTTCTAATACCCAAGTGATGCAACTGTTAAAAAACCAACCACTCATAGTATCTACCAATTCTCAAACCTCTATTACTCAAACTCAAAATACTTATACTACTTAGCCTACATCTACTATTCTTACTCAAACATTAGTAGTATCATTTCTTGCAAGTCTCCCACCTGTCAGAATGACTCTAGCATATAGTTCTCAAGCTCTACCACACACACAACAAATCCCTCTAACATAACCTCCCCAATAGTATGTCTCCTTAGCTACCCAATACATGGCCTCATCATAACCATCAATAACCACTTATTTCTAATCTTCTATGCAATAGAATTTTTTTTATAAATTCCATTATCCGTGGTGGCATCCCAACCCATTATGTCTACTGCAGTTGGATACCCTTCTTCATAACCCTTGTCTGTTCCCTTTCCAAATTTTTAAACTCTTCATCAAGGTATATTATGTATTGTTCCTAAAAATAACACCCAATTAGACCTCATAAACATCCTTATGAATAAGATGGCTAGTTTGGAAGCCTCCACCTCTAGACACAATAATATGCTCACATATGAGCAAATATGTAATGAACCTATCCACCCATCTATTCCAATCCCACCATATCCTCTAAAATGGGAACTTCCAAAGTTTACTAAGTTTAAAAACAAGGAATACCCCTTGTAGCATCTTAGATCCTTTTGACATGCATGTTACCTTATAGCACATGATGCCATGTTATTACTTAGGACATTTCCCATGTTGCTAGCAAGGGTGGTATTAGATTGGTACAGCTCCATCCCCCAGTATTCACTCTTTTCCTTTGGGAAATTATCCCAAATTTTCTTATAAAATTTCTCAATCAAAATTTCTCAAAAATTAACTATCAAAAATTTAACACCATTCAATAATTTGAAAATGAATCTATATCAGACTTTGTGGCTTATTGGCATAGCCTAATCAACTAGTTAACCTTTTCCTTGCCACATCTTGAATTAATTGAATTATTTTCACACTCTTGTGCAAAACATATCTCATCCATGTCATAAATTCAAACTTTTAATACTTTTGACAAAGATTTTACCATGGCGTGAAAACTTTAAATCCATGGCATTGAAGAGGGAAAAGTTAAGTTATGTAATAAAAACATCAAACTTGACCCATTAAAAAGTAATTACAATAAAACAAAAGGGGAAATAAATGCTATTATTTAAAAACTTTTACCCCTCCAGCAGCTAATCAATCAAGACCATACACTTCACAAACATAACCACCTAGGGGCCTTACTAATTTCCCCCCTAAGAAATATACCACCTTAAGAGAACTTTACACTTTTATGTTAGATAAACTCCTACAAACAAATGTTATTGAGCTCCCTCTAATTAAACCAGTTGATGATACATATTGTAAACCCACTTAGTATAAAGAGGATGAGTTGTGTGCTTATCACAAGGTAATAAGACATGACATAAAATGATGTCAATCCTTAAATGGTTGGTACAAAACCTCATTAACAAGGGGGATATCCATTTGGACAATCCAAATGCTCCTCCTAATCAATCCTTAGATATTTTTAGATAGTTGTTTCAAAACCATCCATCCACATCAAACATAGTCCAAGCTAAACCTCGAGAAACACAAAATTAGGCTACACATATGATTGATACAATCTATGATCATCTAATGCCTAAAGAAGTTCCAGAGAAATCTTTGGTCTTGGATCTCATTACAGGAGATGATTTTGATATAAGTCAATTTGAAACTATCAAAACAACTCCCAAAACATATATAGAGCTCCCTAATGTCATTATATGGGATCATTTGTGTGAACCATCCCCTTCACCTTCTTGCATTGAATCTCCTAAAGTGGAAAATGAAACTAATCCTCAGAATGTCATAGATAAACATCTTGATACTGTTAGAGTAGAACATTCCACCCTTTTAACCACTACTAAACCTCTTCATGGTATGCACCTAATAGGATCCTATCTTTTTACCCAAAACCATGACCCTTCGAGACCATCCTCTACCATAACACCTTCTTACCCTAGAAATACTAAAGGAAAGGGTAAAGCTCCTATCATCAATAGATGGGAAAATTGTCTTGGTATTCCACTAAAGAAAGCCTTATATCATCCTCAAGTTAGAGTCAATATTTTTTAAGGGTTAAAAGACAAAAAATTTAGACTAAATACCCCCTCTTTTCTCAACACATGAAAGAACAAAGGGCTTATCCCTTTTGTATCATCTATATCATCTATTTTAGGACCCCATCCATCTTTTATCCCTGTCATAGGTTCTTTCATTCAAACACATGGGAAAATTTAAAGTCTCTCTCCATTATTTTCCACACCTCCATCCTAATATCCACTATATTTTTCTAAAGGCCCATTTAAAGAAAAGGTGCCTAAGGTTATCCCTACTATAAAATCCAAATGTCAACAATTAATACTTTGTCAATAGTAATTACATAACCTATTGTAAAACCACAACATGAACCTTTAAAATGATCTTATGTTGTAATCTTAAAACAATTTTTGGATACATCTTCATTATGCTACCACCTATATGGTCCATTAACCTTCACCCCTAGAGACCTGCCTAGTATAGAAATTAGGAAATATGTGCATATCATAGAGTACTTAGACATGATATAGAAAATTAAAAATCTATTAAGGACATAGCCCAATAATTAGTCCAATATGATGATATAGGTGATAATACTCCTAAGCAAAAGAGAACTATTCCATCCATTCCACCTATCCATAATCCTATGAGTCTTATAAGTGATAAAGAGTCAGTAGCTTGTTCAAACCCTCCATTATTACACATCGATGTTGTCCATGTAACCACCCATTCTCAAAATCAAAATGCTAATAAATCTAAGGTTTCAATTAGAAGAGCCTCTACCCATAATATGCCTAAAGCATCTAGACAAAAGCCTAAAGTCTCTATTATAGGAACTACCCAACTGAAGCTAAGGAGTTGATACAAATCTCCATATTAAAATAACTCCACCAAATGCTTGTAAAAATATCATTGTATGAACTTATCAAAAACTCTCCACACCATCGACAAGCAATGATAAAAGCTCTCTAGGCTACTAAGGTCCAACCGGATGAGCCTCAACCATTATCAACATTTATAGTGGCCCTTCATATGGTATCCACTATTAGTTTCATTGATTTTGAGGTTGCTCCTTTATCACCTAAAGATCAAGATCCCTCACTTTTCATCACAACTTAAATAAATCAAGCATGAATTTATAAGGTTATGATTTATAATGGGACCAATATTAATATTATTTATTCACATGTTTTCCAATAGTTATAACTGCCAGAAATTATTGTTTCCCAATCCTCAATAATTCTCCATATATTCAACAACATGGTAGCACCCATAGTAAGAACTATCATCCTCCTCATTTTCATAAGGTTTTTGCACCCTCCATGAACTCTTTTATGTAATAGAGGTAACTTTCTAATATAGTATTTTATTATTACATTCATGGATTCATGCAATACAATGTGTCTCCTCCAAGTCCATTAATGCCTTAAGTTAAACATGACAGCCAAGTACATATCATCCCTACTAATCCTCATGCCTTTAAATCATTCAACTTCACTTTTTGACCAAGTGATGTCATAACACCCTTATCTGACACAATTCCATCTTCATCTTCTAATCAAGCCTTGACTAGTACAAATATTGCCACTTCAAAACTACCAGCTTAGGAATTCATTAACGCCATGATGTAACATATTTCAATGGGGGAATACCAGTTATTATACCTTAACAAGTTACCCACTCCTAGGGAATATAGTCATCCTGATAAATAACCCATGTATTCACCCAACCTAGGTGAGCTCATCCCATTTGGGCCACCTTTATTATGTACTCAATATATGGTGGGATCGATCAAACTACCCTAGGACCTAAAAATCACACCTATGTTAAACCCTTCACATCTAATTTCTCATTTCTCAATAAACCCCAATTCACACAAATCCACCTTTATTTTTGTGCTTGGAAAGGCTTTAGCATGGGTAGATATGACCAGGGTCCCCATGATGTCACATTAGGATATTTTAGAAAATCATATGAAAATCATGGATTAGTATTTAAAAAAAAAACTCAAAATCTTCTCTTAAACCCATTCCTCTACTATTATTATAAGAAGTGCCATCTTCATCATCCAATACCTCTTCCTTGATTAGTGACACTGTATCCATCCCTCCTAAATTTTGGTTTATTCAATATGATCTCCATATAACCCCTTATCTTTCATCATAATGGCAAGACCCAAACCATCTCTTTAGCATATCCTAACTTAATAGGAATTGATACGCCAACTATCCCTATTCTTCAGTGTCAAAATGATGAGTCAATCTTGACTCATTTGATAGTTGAAAACTCTTATTTATGAAATTCTCTTCCATCTAAAACATCTAGCCTTTTAAACAAAGCCACTACTAATATTACTATTGGATCTCAAGAAACCCTAAGAATTATTAAAATTAGCAAAGTCTTAACTCTTCAATAAAATTAGTATTTAACTACTTTTTATCAGATCATAGTGAGGCATTTGCCTAGTCTTATAGTGATATGCCTAGTATTGATCCTATAATTGTTATCCATAATATTTTCACTTTTCCTGATGCTAAGCTAGTAAAACAAAATCTCTAAAAAAATGCATCCTCATGTTTCACTCCTAGTAAAAGATGAATTATAATGCCTTTTATTCACTAACTTTATTCAACCCATTGATTATCCTTAGTGGATGTCCAACATCATTCTAGTCACTAAGCCTAAAGGGGGACTTTATATCTATACTAGCTTTCATTATTTAAATCTTGTATGTTTGAAAGATGATTTCCCTTTTCCTACCATTGACCAATTAGTGGACCTAACAGATGGACATGAAATTTTATCCCTTATGGATGGTTTTTATGGGTACAATCTAATACTTATTGAACTAGGATATCAACATAAGAATGTATTCATTACTCCTTGGGGGACCTTTTGTTATCATGTTATGCCCTCCAGCCTAAATAATGCAGGATCCACCTATCAATGTGTGATGCCTTATATATTTCATGACATAATCCATAAAATCATTGAATACTATGTATATGACCTCCTTAAGAAGTCAAAAATTTTTAAGGACCACCTATCTATACTTAAGGTTACTTTCGATTGTCTACTTCAGTATCATGTGCATCTAAATCCAAAAAAGTGCATTTTTGATGTCTTGATAGGTAAACTCCTAAGTTTTATTATTTCTATTCATGAAATAGAAGTTGTTCCTACTAAAATAAAGGATATTTTATAAATGCCTCCTCCATCCAACCTTAAGAATCTATGTAGTTTACAAGGAAAACTCCAATCTATTCATCATTTTATCTCCTAGCTTTCTAATCAATGTCAACCTTTCCACTATTTATTAAAGAAGGATAGTCAGTTTGTGTGGGATCTTAATTACCAAGAAGCCTTTAACATACTCAAAAACTATCTTCTATCACCTCTAGTTCACACTTTACCTAAGGAAGGTAAACCTTTATTTATTTACATCTTAGCTACAGGTCATGCTCTGGGTGTTATGCTTACTCATAGAGACAAGCATCATAAAGAAAAATTTATTTATTACATAAGTTGTACCTTTTTAGAATATGAAACACATCATCCACATGCTAAAAAACTATGCCTAGCATTATTCCTTGTAACTTCTAAGCTTTGTCATTACCTGCTTAACCACAAGATGTATGTAATTATGACTAGTGACCCACTTAAATTCATGCATTCTAAACCTTATCAAAATTAGTGAATGGCTTGATGGATTATACTTCTAGCTGAGTTTGATCTAGAATTTCTCCATCAAAAATATATTAAAGGTCAAATTATTGATGATCAGGTAGTTGAATCACCTCTTAGTGATAATTGACCAATCAATTTTGAATTTCCTGATGAATCTATCACTTCCACCTCCTAATTAGTCCCAAAATATCAAATGACTCTATTCTTTGATGGATCCAAATGTGAGTGGGGAGGTGGTGTAAGAATTATATTAATCCCTCATCAAGGCATTCCTATGCCTTTATCTTTTAAATTAGACTTTGATTGCACCAATAACATTGTTGAATATGAAGCATTTATCATAGACCTCTAAATTGCCCTTGCATTAGAAGTCAGATCCCTTAATATCCATGGTGATTCTTAACTGGTGGTCAATCAAATTACTAGTGTGTATCAATAAAAGAATGATATCCTCCAAATATATAAGACATTGGCCAACCATCTCTTATCTTTTTTTGAATGTTACACTATCTAAACTACTCTTATATCAACTAATAAGTTCACTGACACTATATCATATCTTGCCTCCTTTATCCCATCCTCATCCCAAGAGTCTAAGCTATTTGTCCTTATCCATCAAGTTAACCAACCTTATTACACATGAACCAATCTTCCATCTATTAATAATATTGAGAAAAACCTAGAGGAGCCATAGTACACATAGATATTTACTTATTTGTCTACAAGACTATCTCCTCCCCATCTATCCAAAGGTGTCAGGTGTGTCTTTCAATAGAAAGCTGCCCATTATACTATACTAGGTGGTGTTCTCTATAAGCATGGTTTTGATGGTATTATTCTTCATTATCTTTAAAAAAAATGAATCTACCTTAGCTATCTAAGAATTATATAATGGTTAATGTGATGGACATTTTAGTGGTCATGTAATTGTTAAAAAAATATTACATCTAGGCTACTATTGGCCCACTTTGAATCAAGATTATTGCACATATGTTAAGAAGTATGTAAAATTTCAAAAACATGCAAAATTATCCCATGTCCCTAGTAAATCCTTATAGGTAGCAAGGGACTTCTCTCCATTCTCCCAATGGGGGCTTCATCTTATAGGGCAAATCAATCATAAGTCCTCTTAGCATCACATTTTCATCATTATCGATACATAATACTTCACCAAGTGGGTAGAAGTTGTGCCACTTATCTCAACCAAGGGAAAAAAGATAGTGTATTTTATCCACCATCACATTATTTATCATTTTGAAGTCCCATATATAATAATAAGAAATAATGGTAAATATTTTAAGAATAAGAAAGTCCAAGCACTATGTGACTCATTTAAAATCAAATTAAGTTTTTCCTCACCTTACTATCCTAGGCCAATGGTCAAGCAGAAGCATATAATAAAATCCTAGTCAAAATCCTAACCAAATTTATCAATGAATCTATAAAATATTAGCATCTTCACATCCCTTTTGCCTTATGGGAATATCAAACTAGTATTTGAACCCCTATAGGTGCTACTCCTTTTTCCTTAGTCTATGATATGAAAGATGTACTTCCTCTAGATGTCCTAATTCCCTCTCTTCATGTCTCTCTTAAAAACATCATTTATAATGAGTATTTGTGTTATGAGCATTTATCCAAGCTCAAACTCTTAGATGAGCATCATGTAACAACCCTTGATCACCTTTGTATATATCAAGAAGGACTAAAATGAGCATATAATTAACATATAAGAAAATTATAATTTAATATTGGAGACCTTTTAATTAAATAAAATAAACATGTCACTAATATGGAATGAATTAAAAGGGGTAAATTTTATCCTAATTGGCTTGGACCATATATCATAACCCATAAATATGGATCTGAAACATATCATTTGGCCTATCTTAATGGTAAACCAGAATGAGAACCTCTTAATGCATTACATTTGCATCCTTACTATAGTTGATAGATCTTGGCTCATCTTGGTTGGCTTATCTTTCATCTTATCATATCCCTTTATCCCAAAATACCAAATAATAATATGATATTTATGTCATTATTCGATAGTCACTATAACCTCAACCTTGAATATATATACCCTAACTCTATACATAGCATTCTCTCATGGATAAGTTTCACCTATGATAGGAAACCTCAAATCATTTTTCCTTTATTTATTAAAATACCATTCATTTTCTCAAGATAGCATAGTCATCTCATGTCTTGAATTCATGGAAACTATCTTAAGGTATCTTTATGATAAACCTTGCATTATTATCTATGGGATCCAAAATCAAGTAAGCAATGAAAATCCAAAGTATCAAAATGGGCTAAATAAATAGAATGATCCCTCAAAGGATAGCTATAATCAAATATAATGTCAAAAAATAGATTGATCCATTAAATGATAGTTGTGTAAAAATGTCAAAATGCAGACCACTCCCTTAAAGGATGGTTACCAAGAATAAAACTTCCTGAATTGATCAATTTTCAAAAGTATGCCACTTAAATGCCCTAAAAAAGCAACAAATCAAAAAAAAAAAAAAATTAAAAGGCAATATCCCATGAAATCTTCCCACATTGATCATCTTTCTAATTTTAGGCTTCCCATATTGATCAGTCTACTCATTGGCATAAAAGTGATCCTTGAAGGATAAAAAATGATTTCAAAATATGAGGTGAAGAAATTATCTCTAAATCAATCTATCCCCCATCCCATAAAAAGCATATAACCATAATAAATAACCAAGGTTGAAGCTCTAGATAACCTAGATTGTGTCATAGTCTCTTATCATCTAGCTAAGGATGCATAGGCCATGTGTATGATAGATTCTCTTTTGGTTATGGTCCAAGTCAATGCTGAGCAAATACATAATATATAATCACTAAAACCCATAAAAACATAACTATTAAAACATTAAAATATATCTATAATCCATAATCATAATCCATTTAGTAAAAACACAACTCATGATATAACATAATCCATAATCATCATTAAACATAATTCACTATCATAATCCATTTATTAAAAATATATATCATGATATAACATCTATAATCCATAACATGAAAATCCATAATCAATAAACCATAAACATCCACAACATATATAATAACAATGATAAAAATTAAAATACATATCATCTAATCTACATATTTATAGCCATCAATAAATCCATAAAAACACACATGATCCATCCATAAACATAAACAATGTCTATATATATATATATATATATCAAATGTATGTAAAAATGTCATAATACAAATACAATGGGGCTCTCAACCCATATATACTGATCTACTAAGTGAACTCAATCCTACTAAGGTGAATTTTATTACCTCCCTCATTGTCTCCTCCTTAGCTCACATTGCTCCCTCTACTAGTAGACCCCCTAGGAGTCCTTCGTGATCTATTGTGACTAGCCACATATGAAGAAAATTGAGCCACATCTAATAAATACCTTTATATAATCCTCTCATAATATGACATCTATACAAGTAAATCCCTGTACCTCTAGAGTGGTACCATATCTGGAGGTGTAGTGTTAGATCTTGTAATGTCTAGAGTGGGTCTCTCTACCAAAGTAAACCTCATCTACTCTAGCTCTATCCTATGTCTAGCATGTTCCTATATAGGCTGGTCTTGCTAACCTCTCATGCTATCTAAATCACTCTATAATATAGCAATCTAATCTTGTAATGTAACATGTGTTGTCTATGCCTCCTGTAGTTTGACCCTTAGACTATCCCTCACTATAATAACTATAGTCATATCTATATGCTCATATGCAGGGGCATCCTATGGTGGAACATTATCCATGTGTGCATTAGGAGTATCCTACTCCTATATGTGTATATTTAGGGCCTCTTTCTTTGCCTCTTGATCAACCTCCCTCACCTCCTCAATAACCACCTGATGTCATGGTCTAACTTTTCTCTCCTACCTCATCACCATCTTATCTATAAACCACACTATGTAATCATTAGTATACCTGATCTCATCTAGGTCACTCATTATAGGCTTCTCTTATGGCCCCATCAAAATAATTTTAGTGTCAGGTGTCAACCAGTCCATCTCTTTATCCTGCCACCTATATAAGCATGGGGCTAATGGAACATCTTGTAGTAAACCAAACTGACGATGGATCCTATCAAAATAAAATAGATTGAGGTACTTTGGTTGTCATCTATGTACCATATCTCTTAGGCTACATCTCTTATCTCTATTTTTGAACCAAGCCATGTTGGTAAGTCTATATAAGGCCTCTAGATAACATCTATTATCTATAATCTATTGAACACCTCTCTATAGTGCACTAGATCCCATACTACCCTATCTATATGTGAAACAATAAGGTCTTCCTTCCATCAAAGGAATCCCACATTATATACCATCTCTCTAAATCTATTCCATGGGGTCCCTCTAGGGTGAGTCACATGAATGTGATCATATGCCTAGCAATGCAAAACAAAGGTGATGTCAAGCCCTAATCAACATCGAGTACACCAACTCCACAACTCCCTATTTATCTATCCTAGTAGTGTGGGTGCCCAAGAAAAAAAATATAAGAATCCACCATGTCTACTATAACACCTATAGAACTCTATGGTAGTCATCCTCCCCCCAAAAAAGGTAATACATAGCAAGTCGATGCTAGCATCATCATAGTTGGCACTAGTATTTCTACAGGATCTTTTTCATATAATGGATGGAAGGAAAACCCCCCAGAAAAAATATGATGTTTAGTACATCCCCATCATATAAATGTCCCAATGTCACCACTCACCCTACCTCATCCATATTATATATAGGAGTACCTAGAATCAGTAATTGTAGAATATGGTGGATGTCCTCTGTAGTGATCATCATCTCACTAGTCAATAGCCAAAAAGTGTTGGTAGTATAATCCCACTACTCTAGAAATTCTACTATCATACTGATATCCCAATGGAAATAATGATGATGATGAAACCCTCTAAATCTAAATACCTCTATATGCACCTAGTCTTCATCACTCATTAACTCTCATAACTATGCCAACAATAGAGGGACCCTATCTCTCATCATCAGTAGCTCCCAAGACTATCAAAAATATCTTTTTAGCTAATCAAAAGACTAATTTTTGAGATTACCATAGATCCTTTATGGATCAATACTTATTTGACCTAGATTGACAATGATCCTTATTGATCATAGTTGATCCATTCACTCATGCATCATTCCTCCCCATCTAAAGAGGAGTTCCCTTAAAGCTTGGTCAATGGTGTGCAAGCCCATCCATATCTTTAGGTAGTCTTAAAAACCCTACTTTTACTTTGTTTTTAGTAGCTAATTAGATCACATTAAAAAAATAAAAAATAATAATAAAAGAAGAGGAGGAGCATATCATTATAAAATAATTAATTAGTTTATTCCACCTTTTATAAATGCTCAACCACAATTTAATCCAATCAAGATTGATCCTTCACTACAAAATTAACCCTTTTTAACCCCAATGGATTTTTAACTCTCTCATTGGTCAAGAAACATATTAGAAGATAAGAATAAATTTGAGGATGATGAGTCATGCTCTTTCTATAAAGGGAAATCCCTCTGGAAATCTATTAAATGTTTCAACTACACTCTCTAACCACTATATCTCCTTCTTAGAACTCTACTTCACCTTTCACTTAGATTCATTATGAGGACAAAACCCTCATATCTATGGACTTGACTGAGCCATGACTATATCTACCTTAAGTGGCTATAGGTACCTACTTGTTGAGGATATGACTATGTCGATAGATGAGACACTTTTTCATAATCACACATCTACCCTTCAATAAGTGAGCATAGGTTTTATTATAGATGAAAAGTAATTCATTTATTGGGTTTCCTATAGTCATCATATCATTGAAAATATTATTAGGTTACATAGCTTTTTTATTGAACTATATTAGGTTTAAATAAACTTATTCTACCTTTAAATCTTGTGGAAGCTGAGAACTCGTCATATGCATAGATCTTCTCTAAAGAACATTGATCACACTTGTGAAATAATAATATAACCCTAAAAATGGACTTTATATGTTCTAAATATTTGACCATAGGTCCTAACTAAGATTTAATGGTGGCCCCTTTGAAATACCTATTTTAGCTTTACCTGGATCGTATTTGATCTCCATTTGAAGTCTCTAGCGTTGACTTTATTCATCATCCATTGATCTTAATATAGGTTTCTAGATTATAACACTTATCATCTCCACATTTATTCTATGTATTCTATAGTTGTATTCTTAATTGGTTGACACTTAAACATCATGTGGTGGTATCATGTTTAATCTAAGATCCTTGACCTTTTGACCTTATGTGAACCATTGATCTTCTATGCATGGTTGAATGCATACCATCGATTTTGATCCATTTACTCAGATGTTCACCATCAATATTTTGGTTTCCTTTGATTGTACCACTTATAAATTATAAATTTTACCCTAGGATCCTTTGACTTGTTGACCTTGATCTCATCATTGATCTTTGATTTCATGATTGAATACATATCGTATATCTATTTGGGCACACTAAATCTATTAACTCTATGACATTAATCTATGATCTGATCAAGAAAGTTTTTAAAATTTTTTAGATCCATGTTCAACCTATGGATTATTTGAAATATTTAAATTAAAATAGATACTTTCCATGGATTTTATTTTATGTCTCTGTGCACATCTCACTCTACTAGTTCAGCTTTGAAGGCTTATATCTTGAGATAGACAACTCATCAAGATATGAAATTTGAAGAGGGTATTTATAGCACCAAAAATATCATCTCTATATGATAATTTGGATTTTAGAGGATTTTCAAGTGTACTTATTAAATACACAAGTGAAATGACCTGTTCATTCCTACATGACATGTTATAATGGTTTGGTTCTTTTAGGCTTGTGAAAGTCATTTTTCTCCCTTCAAAGCTATGACGAATTAATGAGATTTTTAGAAATCCTAATTCATTCTCATTAAATACCATGAACACCATGGAAACCTATTGGACCCTTTTAATTTAATTTCTTTGACTTGATTCCATGCCTACTTCTCAACCAAAACACTACTCAGCTTCTTGTTCCATATCAATACTTCTAGAATATTGATCCATTCAAGAAACATTTTATATTTGGAACAAATTTGGCCAATTTTTGGTGGCATCATGGGATTCCATGCCTACTTTATAATAAATTAGTAGCCTTATCCTATCCATTTGTCATGGAGTCTCAAGTCTTTAGCTTTTAATTGACATAAAATTAAAACCAAGTTGCCCCTTTATAGAAAACTTCTCTTGAAGCAACAAGGTCCAAAAGAAACAAAACAAGAAATATGCCCAATGCATTTATGAAAGGGAAACACACAATAGAAAATAAATGTGTAAAAGTTACTTAGAGGAAAACATGAAATCTACTCTAATATGTATAATATTATACAATGGTTTTAAACTCTATTAATAGCAAGGTTTTAAATGAATGCCATTGAATTGGAATGTGTAATACCTCTCCATCTAGATGGGAAAGCTAAAAATCACTATGTTGTTTACATCCATGAATCAAATAAAGACCACTCCATAAGCTATAAAACTTGTTATGATTACCTAGATTAGCCTTCTTTAAATCCCACTTGAGGATTAGATCCCCTTGTTTGAATTCCCCTGCTAAGTATCTCTTATCAAATGCTTTCTTGACTTGAGCTTGATGAGACTCTAGTGTCTTCACTATAAGGTCCCTAGTTTTTCCTAGCTCCATGAGCTATACCATCCTCACACTCATAGGTTCACTTTCCATCAACTCAAGATGATGGTCTAACTCTATGTCTAGTAACTCAAGAGAAATGGGAAATTTGGCTTCCCTCCCATATACAAAAACATATGGTGAATTTATAATGGAAACTTTGGGAGTCACTATATCAACCCATAGGGCTATCCTTAGCTTTGTATGCCACACTCTCTGGTTCTCTTCCATAGTACTCTTGATAATCCTTATCAAGTTCTTGTTTATGGACTCTGTAAGTCAATTACCTTGGGTATAATAATTGTAAGATGTACTAAGGTAGATGCCCATTTGAAGTTCCCATTCCCTTGTTCTCATGCCAAAAAATACTAAGGCATTATCTAAAATTATTATGGCTATCACCACAAACCTAGTCACTATGTTATCATAGACGTCTAATACTATTGCTTCATTTGTTTATTTAAGGAAAATTACTTCCACCCACCTAGTGAAGTAGTAAATAGTAGTGAGCACCCATTTGTGTCCTCTACTAGAATGTAGATTGATCATTCCTATGAATTCCAAACCCCACTTCATGAAGGGATGTTCCACTTGAATTGGGTTGATAGGAAAGGCTACTAACCTTTAATTATAAATAGAGCATAATTCTAACATTTTATGACCCATACATAGGAATCCTTGAAAAGGTTGGGCCAATAATAACCTGCTCTCATTACTTTTGTTGTTGTAGTCCTTGGAGTAAAATGGCCTCTTATATGCCCATCATAGAATTGTTCTAAGAGCTTTAACACTTGGTCATCATTTATGCACCTAAAAATCACTCCATTAAGGTTTATTTTGTATAAAACCCAATCAAACATAGTATAAGGTATGGACTAAATTCTAAAATGCATTCTCTTTTCTCTATTCATACTTAGAAGACACTCACATGTTAACAAAAATTGTGTCATATCTTAGAGCCAACTAGTCTGAGGTGGATGTGCACCTACTTGTGAGTTGTCTTATGTTACCAAAATAACTTATTTATATTTATGGAGGTCATCAACACATTTTTATTAATATTTGTTCATTTCTTAATTTGAAAGTAAGTAAGAAACTAGTAAAAGGGGTGTGTAAAGGAATACCTGGTAAAAGTGTGTGCATGATCCAGACAATGATGAGAAATCCTCTTTGGATTGGAAGGAATAACTTGTAGATAAGAAAGAAACTAGAAAAGGGGCTTATTAGAAAAATAGTTGAGTGGACTACCTATCATGAGCTAGATCTAAGAAGCATATGCTTGCTAGGAGGTTGTCAATCCACTGTTTATAACAATTAAGTTGATGTAGATGAAAAGAAAGAATAATAGAATTCAATAATATGAAATTAAATGCATACAAGAGGAATAAAATGAAATTATTTTTCAAATAAAATGACTAAACTAATAAAATTAGGTAAATACCTATGCTAAAATAGTTGGGGCCAAGTTTAGAAAATCAGAGAAGGCACTATGAACAAGAAAGAACATATAAAATAGGGTTTGGTTGAGGTTAAAGGGCTAAAAATAACTTGATTTTATTTATACCATAATGAACATCAATGGTTGGGTGAACCATCAGTAGTTGTCTTGGCCATTGGTGGTTAGGTAATTATCAATGATTGAGGTGACCTTTGGTGGTTGGGCTAATAATTAGTACTTGCCTATGTGTTTTTGGAAATGATCAAAAAATGAATTATAGATTAGTTAAATTATCATGTAGGGATTTGAATATCGGTATGGTTAGAAATAGAAGGTGAGTGAATACGTATGATTAGGTTAGGGGATTTATAAATGAAATATAACAAAGAAATAAGAACAAACATATCTATGACTTGCTAGATTATTTATGGTGGAATTGTGGAGAAATTTGACCAAAGTGATAGTACTTAGGCCTCAAGAGTAACTTGAATAGAGGTTTATATCTCCATTTATACTACTTGATTACTGGAGGAAGGTTGGATACTTGTGTGAGAGAAGATTTGATAGCTTGGATGTGGATTTATGGGTTTCACTTCCTACTTCTCTCCTTTGATATGATGGATTTGTTAATTGAGTATGAGGAAGTTACTAATTAGATAGGAGATAAAGTTTCTATTTATGATGCTTTAAATCTTGTTAACACCACATAATGGAAGTTTCTAAACTATGCCTTACTTATCTTGTACATATATATAATTATATTTAAAGTAGGTTTGATGACCTGACCATCGATGGTTAGGCTAACCATCAATGATTTAGTGTCTAAAGAAATTTTCTCAAGAAAGGGGTGTTTTAAAAGGTTAATTTAAAGGTGTTGAGTTATTATTTTGATAGGTTTAATTTAACAAATGAGTTTAGTTAACTAGGTGGTCAATTAGACTTCAAGTCAAATGAGGGTCAAGGTGCTTTGACATTTAAAACTATCATATGTAGTTTTTGAGTGTCTACATTTTTCCCCTTTTTGTTAGATGTCTTTGATTTAACAAGAACCAAAACAATATATTATTGGCCATGGTCTGATTTCCCTAAGTATGAGAGGAGGTGTTCCCCCTCAAATCGGGAGTCGATGAGGTAAAACTAAAATTAGGGTGGGGTTTGATAAATAGTAAATGGTGAGTCATGAGGTGAGTGACACAAAAGGGTTGGGTATTTTAGATGCAAACATGTGCACAAAATGTGATTAGGTATGATAGTAAAGATCATGCAAAGACTAAAGTTGCCAATGTTGGTAAAAATAAGGATAGTTTTAGAATAACATATGATAGGGCTAACTAATCCATAATACTAGTCATAATTGATCAGGTCATTCCTATCAATTTTGCTAGATAAGGTTGATATTTATCATAGATATCTAGGGTAGGAAGTATTCCCTTAAAAAACACAAATGGTTGGGTTATGCATGAGGTGGTGAAAATTGCAAAAGTTCAACATGGCAAGGTTGGTTGGTGCGGTCAAAAGGACCAAGCAAGGTTATCAAAAAAAGGTGAATAGTTTGGGTCAAAAATGGCTAACATCATGGTGGATGTGGTCAAATGGGTAATCAAAAAAGGGTAATATCTAAAAGTGAAAGTAGTTGGTTGGGTGAGATTAGTTAATTTCTAAAAGATAGCATGTAGGTGGGGTGCTAAAAAGTTTTAAGATTATGGGGATATGATAAAAACACATAAAGTAGTTTTAGATAACATACTAAATGTGGAAAAGAGAGAAGGATTATGAGACATATATATACATGAACTAATAAATAGAGGGTAAGAAAAAGGCAAGAAGTGTTCATTGATAAAGGCCTAACAAAACCAAACTTGGATGTGAGTTAATAAAAATAAGCCTTTTAAATGCTTTTCATGATCACACTTTGATTGAAAAAGAAGATATAATGCAAGGATATGTGAAGAGAAGGAATTTGGACTTCAAGAGGCAAGACTACCTCTACTCCAAAGATGAGGGAGAAAGGGGTAGCACCCATAGAGATTTAAATGCTAGTGTGATAGGCCCATAAAATGAAAAGGATATGTAGGTGCCAATCCTAACCTAAAACACTGATGACTTTGGTTATAATTTTAGTGAGGATTTTTTTAGAGGCTTCTACCTGTCCATTTGCTTATGTAAGATAGGGTGAGGAAAAGCTTAACTTGATGCTAAAATCATCAAAAAGACCTTGAACTTTCTTATTTTAAAAAGATTTGCCATTATTAGTGATGATCTTATGGGGAACACCAAAACAATAGATGATATGGTGATTGATGAATTTACCAATCTTTTCAGCTTTGGTCAAGATAAGAGGAATGGCTTCCACCCACTTGGTGAAATATTCAATAGCAATAATTATGAATTGGTGTAGTTATGAATAATGAGGATTCATTTCACAAATAAGGTTAAGACCCCATTGCAAGAAAGGCCAATAGTCTTTGGATACTTGAAGGCCATGGGATAGTGTGTGATGTAAGTTAGCATGTTATTTACATTTGACACACTTATTTACATAATCAAAATAATATTTATTGAGGTTATTCTAATATTATCCAAGATGAAGGATACATTTAGCGATAGCTAGGCCAATAAAGTGTCCCTCAAAAATTTTATCATGTGTTTCCTTGATATTGTGGGAAGCTTCATGACTACATAAATAATGAATAAGGAGGTTGTCAAAACCTCATTTTTAAAGAATTCCCCCTAGTATGTTGTAATGAGAGGTACTCTAAACAAAATCTCTTTGAGTATTTCTCAAAATTTTGGGAGGAATAATGTTGGGGTTAAGGTAGTTAAAATTTTGGTCATAAAAAAAGTTAGAAGGAGATGTTTCCACACTATAAATGGTGGGAAGGTCAGAAATGATATATGAGGGTGTGGTAAAATTATGTATGGTGACAAATATTTTAAATTCAGTAGGTTGAGATAGGATTTGGGAATCAAGGGATGTCATTGTGTCCATGAATTTGTTGGTAAATTAAGGAATTTACTAGATAAGGTAATGATCACATGATGGTAAGAGTATGTCTATGAGTTGTTTTTACTTCAATAGGACTTAATTTTTAAATTTATAAGATCCATTGACCTTATTGATCATAAGTCAATATTTACCAAAAACACTTATTGTTTTAACTCCCAAGGCTAGAGCAGTTTGGAGACCTATGACTAGGGCTTCATATTCAGCCACATTGTTGGTGCATTTAAAGTCAAGTTTAAAGGAAAGGGGAAGAGGTTCACCATTAATGATAATGATAATAACTATGAAACCCCCACCATGTTGACATTTGGATCCATAAAAAAACATGGTCACTTGGTAGATGGGTCTCTCTTGAGAAAGAGTTGTGATGGACTCATTTGGAAAAGCAAGAGGGAGTGGTTGATTGTCTGGTAAAGGAGCCTTGGCTAATTAGTCAGTGATAAATTACCCTTTAATGGACTTTTTTTGAATGAAATTAAGATCAAACCCATCTAGGAGCATGAGTCGCTTATCCATATATTGGTTTTGGTAAGGTTTAGTGTATATTTACTTAAGTACATAGGTTTTATGATTAAAAAGGTAGTGATAGAGTTTGGAGGCCATAAAAACTAAGGCAAGGAAAAGTTTCTTAGGATGAGTATACTGAGTATCATATTATATAAGGGTGAAACTAAGGTAGTAGATGGCTTACTCTTTATTTTGTTCATCATAATTAGTGAGCATTACCCCTAAGGAATGGTCCTTGGTAGATATATAAAGGTAGAAGGGTTGGTATTCTCTAGGAGTGATAAGGATAGGTGGAGAGAGAAGGTACTCCTTGATTAAATCAAATGCTTGTTTATAGTTCTTATTCCACTTAAAATATATGTCTTTCTTGAAGAGATGATGAAAGGGTTGACATTTATTTGATAACTAGGAGATGAAGTGATGGATAGATTGAAGTTTACCCTATAGGTTATAGAATTGTTTAAGGTTAGTAGGAAGAGGCATCTCCAAGATTTCTTTGAATTTGGTAGGGTCTATTTTGATTCCTCTAAGAGAGATGATAAATCCAAGAAGATTTCTTGATAAGACACCAAAAATGTATTTCTTGTGCTTGAGCCTAACATGAAACTAGATTAATCAGTCAAAGATTATTGTGAGAATAGATAGGTGATCCTTGTAGTGTTTGGATTTCCCTAGGATATCATCTACATTTTTATGGATGAGATCATGAAAAATGTAGGTCATGGCACACTAATAGGTTTCTATAGTGTTATTCAAACCAAAAGGCATGACCCTATAATAGAAGGTTTATAATGGGGTGATAAAGGAAGTTTTATGCTAATTGTTGTGAACAATAAAGATCTAATTATATCTTGAGAAACCATCTATGAGAGAACATTTCATGGCCATCAATAAGATCAAAAATTTGGTCAATGTTTGCCAAAAGAAAGTAATCCTTTGGGTAGTGAGGTTGAGGTCATGAAATTCAATGTAGAGGTCAAGTCCCCCTATGGGTTTAGTTATAGGAATGATGTTAGAAACCCATTGTGGATAGTAGATGGGTTGGATGAAGTCAATGGCTAAGAGATGTTGAAGTTCTTTGAATATAAGGGTGATTTGCGGGTACATCCTATGAAGTTTTTGTTGAACTGGCTTAACCTCAAGATGGGTGAAAATGTTGTGAAGGGAAATAGAAGGGTCAATTATAGGCATATCTTGATATAACCAAGTAAATTCTATGCTACAGTCATGAAGGAAAGAAGGCTAATCTTTTTGCTCCATAGAATTTAAAGATTGGCTGATTTTGATGATATAAGGGTTATCCTGAGGACCCAAGTTGGCATCGATAGTGGATTCATTTAGCATGGTTTGGTTCTCAGGAGGAAGAGATTTTTAGATAGAAGAGTCCCCCACACTGAGGTAGGTGAGAATGGAATCATCATCTTAATGTCAGATGGTGTTGATGGTAGGAGAATCTTTCTCTATCATTTTAGGATGGATGAGAGGAAGGGTATTAGTTTGACCATATTTTTGATAGGTCAAGGGGCCTAAACTAATGATATTGATGAAAAAAGTTATATGGGATGATATCAAAGTCTCCAGTATTCAAGGGAGATGGGGTTAGTGAGGATGGAACATCCTCATTGATAGTGGTGATGGGTTTTGGTGAGGTGGGTTTGGTGGTACAAAGCCAAGGCTGAATACTCATGAGGTTTTTGATTTTTGATGATGGGTAACTCATGAGGTCCCTATTCATAAAGGTCAAGACCAAACCCCTTCAAAACACACCTATAAAGGTAAGCTTTGTCAAAGGCTAGTTTGTTGAGATAAGAGAAGTTAGAGGTGAATGGTCAAATAGATGAGATAGTGGTGGGAGTGAGAAGTGGTTGATCAAGTCCCCCATAGGTGAATTTTTTTTTATTTTTAGGGAGCCTAAAAGGGATGATGATTATGATGTTAGGATCATATGAAGGGTCATGTTTGAGGTTCCTATACTCTTTCAGAGTAGGGAAAACATCCAAGGTTAAAATATAATAATCCCAAAGGGAGAGACGTTTAAATGTGGATTCTAAGGGGTCCTCTATGGGGATCATGGAAGAAGGGATATATGAGCTAGTTGAAGCTTCATCACTATTGTGGGTGGGAGTGTTGTTGGTTGGTGATGAGGTAATATTGTTAGTATTTGATGGTGACATGGATGAGGGAGGAATAAGAAAATCGGTAGGCTAATATGTCATATTACAAGAGGAAAAAATACTAAGGTCAACTTTGATGGTAATAACTTGACCTTCATTCTCAAATTTGACACATCAATGTAAGGTAGAAGAGACATAACTCATAACACATATCTAAGGTCATTCTAGTAACACATTGTATTGGAACTCACCCTATATAATGTAAAATAGTTTTAGAATAATAAAAGGTCCCAAGTGGATATGGAGGATAATGGTCCCCAAGGTAGTGGCCATGGTATCATTAAAGGAATGAAGGATTGTTGTACTTTTTGACATGATGTTCTTGGGTAGCTAAATTTGGTCATAAGCATGTGAGGAGATGGTATTGATGTTAGCTCCTCCATCAATAATCACCCTTTTGATGTGGGTTTGATTGATGTATGTGGTAATAAAGAGGGGAGGATTATAATCCTCAAGATGAATAAGAGGTATTTAAAAATCTTGAAAGGTGATGAAGGTAGAAAGCTGAAGGGTTCCAACAAAGGGTGTAAGATGTTGAGGGTCATCTAGTTAAACATCTATAGATTACAAAGCCTCTATTAGTGTCTAATGATGGTGGGGTGAGGTGTTGATCAATTTATAAAATCTCATTTTCATTCATGTTTGGTAAAGTTATTTCAACATGATACACTAGATGGAGTTAGATGGGTTGGAAGGAGAAGATTTTACAATAGACACTAGGGGTTTTGGTGGTGGCATAAGTGAAGGTGTAGGTGTTTAGATCTAGTTAGAAGGTTGTGGGGTTGAAGGGTATGTCTCAAGAATAGAGACTTTAGATTTTCCCTTGTCCTTCTATTAGGCACAATATTGGGTAACCATATAAATAGTGTGGATGGGAGGATTTTCTAGGTTTTATGGTTTCTTTAGTTCCTCCTCACTCTTGGGTGAAAGTGAGAGAGTAGGAAAATGTTGGATGGTTGGTTGGGCAGTTGTATTGGTAATGGGGGTAAGAGAGGCTCATTTAATAACATATCATCCTCATCATATAGGCTATGAACAAGTTATTGGAGAGCTTTATAGTTCTCTATATCATGTCTCAGTGCCCTATGGTATGCACAAATCAATTTATCATTGAATCAAGAGGGTTTGGTATTGGAAGGGTCGAATGGTTTGATAGGTGGTAAGATAATGGAATAAGTTTTTAATAAACTTTGTAGGATGGTTGAATAATATTCAATCAAATGTGTTAGAGGTGATTGGTTTATAGTTTTAGGGATGGGAACCTTTTTAGAAGTAGTTTTCATCTTAGAAGTTGTAGGTGGTAGAATGGTTTTAGTTGGTGGTTGGAATTACTTAGTTATGGTTATCTTCAAGGTAAATGATTTGAAAGTGGAAGATTTAGATGATGAGGGGTTGGATATAGGTGGGAAAGTGGAGGTAGATAGGCTAGTTAAGAATTATGGAGAACTAGATGGTTTGATGGGTGTAAGCGTAGGTAGTGTAAAAAGAGATGGTTTACTAGAGGAAGAATAGACAGTTGGGATGGTCAAAGGATGTAGTCATAAGATAGAAGGTAAGTGGGAAGGATGTGGCATGGGTCTAGTTTGAGGTAGATATTTGGGTAACTCTACCTTCTTAATTGGTTTAGTTGGGTATTTCTTTGGTGGACTAGATGGAGCTAAGTCTAACTTCAAAGAGGGGTGAGTACAGCTAGGTTTGGGAAGAATTCCTAGATTTTTTACCAGTTTGGTAAGAGAGGCATCAGGTGATTTGGAAATGTTAATGGGAGGTGATTAGGATGGTTCACTTATGGTTTTGGAAGTAGCAGTGTTTGATGAAGAGGTAATAATGGGTTTGATGGTGGATTCAAGTGAGGTTGAGGATTTAGATTTGTTTTGATGACGGAGCCCTAGACAATGCCAAAAGGTCACTCTATCAAAGTTAGGTTGAGAAGTGAACTTTAGACTTTGGACTAGCCTAGAAAATGGCTTATAGATGGGTTTGGTTCCTTGGTCATTGATTTCAAAAATTAAGCCCCTAGCTAAAGGAAAGGGAATGGCTCCTTAATCTTTGTTTTTGATGGGGGGTTCTAAAATTGGTACTTGGGTGGATGAGGTAATCTCCTCTTTTGAGATGGTTTTTAAAGGGAGAATGGATGGTTTCGTGATAAGGGAGGTAGGTATGGTGTCCTAAAGTGAAGGAATGGGCATGGTTTCTTCCTTTGTTTAGTTTTTCAAAGGAATGGAGGGTAATTCTACCACTTAAATAGGTGGAATGGAAGAAGAAGAAATAATTAAATCAAATGTTTTCACCTTTGGTGTTGTCATAAAAGGAGAGGTAGATAGAGCTAAGGTCTCATAAAGTGAAGAGAGAGGGGTAGTTGATTCCTTCATTTGGGTATCCAAAGGAATGGAAAGTGAGTCCACTACTTCCATGAGTGAAATGGAGGCAAAAGTGGTTATGGTAGTGGTCTCCTTAACATTGGGCTCACTAATAATAATGGTGATTGTATGTGCCTCATGAGAGTGAGATGATTCTAGTTTGTTGTCATGGTGATGGGTAGAAGGAGCATGATTGGTAAAAGGTTTGTGAAAGATGTCAAGGGACTGATTATGAGGTGTATTAGGATTTTAAAATGCAATTTATCCACTATTAATTAAGATTTAGATCATACTTTTGAAGTTATTTCACCTATTAGCATCATATCCTATAACTTAGTCAAAGACACAATGGTCATTCTCATTGTACCAACTAGGCATGGGGTGAGAAGAATTGACTTATTGGGGTGGTTTGATAGGTGGAAGCTAGATAAGGTTAGTTTTGAGAAATTTGTCCAAATTTGAAGCATAAGTCTCCCCTATGGTGATATATTATTATAGAAGAGCTCAGTTTTGGTTTTGGTTTTAGTTTTATTGGTAGGAAGGGTTGGAGGAATTGGTTTGATAGGGTTGGTTGATAGCTAAAGGTGGAGGAGTTTATAAGACCACTAAGTTTTTAGATGATTTTGTAGTGGCATTGTGATGGTTGGATTGGTTAGTGGTTTTGGTAGAGGTAGGGTCATTGGATTTAAAGCTAGAATTCTTGTTTCATGGTTTCAATTTCCCTTTGTCAATGTCTCAATTTTCAAGTTTACATGCCATGGTGAATGCCTCATCAAAAGTTTTGAAAGTTTGAACTTGAAGAGTGGGGGAATTTTTTTGGCAAAACCCTAAGAGAAAAGCTCAATCAACTTAGGTTGGGGTAAGGATAGAGAAATTTGGTTGATGAGACCTCTTCATCTAACTATAAAATCAGAAATTGATTCATCATCAAATTTCCTAATAGAATAAAGGTCAGTAATAGAAACCTTTTTAGATATATTTATTGAGAAGTGTTCAAATAATATTTGAGCCTATTGGGAGAAGGAAAAGATGGAGTGCATAGTAAGAGCACTATACCAATCAAGGGTTGGTCTTGATAAATACATGGGTAATGTATGAAGGAGGAGATCATCATCATATGCGATCAAATAATAAGAATGATGAAATTATCTCAAATGTTGTTGGGGGTCTTCTTTACCTTGTAACTTGGAAAACTTAGGAAATTCCCATTGAGGAGGATAAGCATGGATAGGAATGGATGGATGGATGGGTTCATTATAGATGTGATCATATGATAAAAGGTTATGAGACCTGAAGATAGATGACTCCAAGTTGGTCATTTTTTCAATTAACATCTTGACCAAACTTGTTTAAGGTTGGGAAGCTACATAATTAGGTGGCAAGCTTTGTTGAGGTTAGGTGGAAAAAATGTATGGATAAGTGATAGAAGGTGTAGAAGAAGTCACATATTAGTATGTGGTCATAGGAGGTTGGGATAGTGCCCCATAGGGGTTGATAGGCAAAAATGGTTGGGTGGAAGGTGATATGTATCCAAGTGTGTTAGAAACATATTGGTAGGATGTCATGGGTACTTGTTGAGGGGTTGATATGGGTTGGTTTAGAGGTATGTTTGGGTTGGTGGATGGTGGTATGGATGTAGATTGGGTTGGGGGTATGAAAGTGCTAGTTGTTTATTGGTGGGTGGTGACTCTAGTGCTAATAGGTGGAAGTGATTGAGGTATGAAAAGTACCAAATTATGAAGTGGGGTAGAAATAAGGGGGTTGGTTGAACTAAGGAGAATGGTAGAAATAGAGGTAAAAGATACTCCCATAGTAAAAGTAGTATAGGTAATGAGAGGTAAAGTTGATCCAATATTGGAGGTATTAGTTAGGGTAGTAGGTATTTGATTATTATTTAGAATATTGGATGGAGTTTGGGGAGTGATAATAGGTGGGATATTGGAAGAATAAGAGGCTTTGGTGGTCATGGGTTGGGTTGAGGTGGCACCCACCAGAAGATGGGGAGGCATAACATATGGAGGATATATAGGAAGAATTAAAGCAAAAGGGGTATGGTTAGATAAGGTGTTTAGGTAATGTTGAAGATCCATGGGGTTGTTATCAAAGAAGGCAAGGAAATATGGACCACCCTTAGTAATAATTGAAGGCCTAGTAGGAAGGGGAGAAAAATGATGGGAACCCTCAACATTAGAAGTATACTTCATGGAGGAAGAAGAAGAAGGTGGTTGGTGGGTTTGATTCCTTAGCTATTGTTTATTAAGGACCATGAGAGTAAGTAGGATGTAAAATGATGAAACTCACACCTTAAACAAAGAGCAAGCAAAAGAAAAGAACTCAAGGCAATCCAATCATACACTACAAGTGTGTTTAATCTTAGGTTTGTTTTTTAGATCACTTTTGGATTATGCCTTAGAAAGTGTGAATAATAAATTTAGCTTGTAGATCAGGTAATAAATATGAACTCTAAGGTTAGTTTTAGCTTGTGTTTAGGTGCTCAAGAGAGAAATCTATGTTGAACTTCTGTAAATGTCTTAGTATATGGGCCTACCCCCTCACTTCACATGCCACAATGATAGGGGTATTGGGTGTCTAGCCAAAATATACTAAATTTTAGAGTTTATACTCAACCAGAGAGTTGATTTAGTTCTCCCTTTGGTAATGACCTCCAAGTAGGATTGCCAAGAAAGGGTAAGGTTTACCACTAGGTGATGAAATCCTAGTCAGGGCTTGTCTCAAGTATGTTTTGATGTGTTGATTGATTATGTGGTTTAGAAATAGTGTGTGTTAATAAGAGTTAAGATTATAATTAATTACTTTACCTTTAAGTTACTAGATGAACTAAAACAAACAAGAAATTAATGTATACGAAAGATTTATTTTAAGCCTAAAAGAAATATCAGATTTCATTCGATGAGCATAAAATAAAAGAAGATACAAGGATATTGGGCCCCACTAGGTGCGCCAAAATTTTTGTCTTAATTTCCACTCATTTGTTAATTTGGAAGTAATTAAGAAACTAGTACAAGGGGTGTGTAAAGGAATACCTAGTAAAAGTGCACAAATGATCTAGATGATGATGGAAACTCCTCTTTGGATTGGAAGAAATAACCTATAGATAATAAAGACACTAGAAATGGGGGTTGTTAGTAAAATAGTTGAGTGGACTACCTAGCATGAGCTAGCTCCAAGAAGCATATGCTTTATAGGAGGCTATTAGTCCATTGTTTATAAAAATTAAGTTGATGTAGATGAAAAAAATAATACTTGAATTCAATAACATGAATGTGAATGCATACAATAGGAAGAAAGTAAAATTATTGTTCAAATAAAATGACTAAAATAATAAAAATGGGTCAATACCTATTCTAAAATAGTTGGGGTCAAGTTTAGAAAATTAGAGAAAGCACTATGAATAGGCAGGAACATAAAAAATAAGGTTTGGTTGAGGTTAAGGGGTTGAAAATATCTTGCTATTATTTTTTCCATAATGGCCATCGATAGTTGGGTGAACCATCAATGGTTGGCTTGACAATCGATAGTTAGGTAATCATCGATAGTTATGGTGACTATTAGTGGTTGGGCTAACCATTGGCTATTATTTGTGTGTTTCTAGAAATGATCAAAAAAGGAATTACAGATTGGGTAAATGGTTAGGTAGGGATTTGAATATGGGTCTCGTTAGAAATAGAAGTTGGGTGAATAGGTTTGACTAGGTTAGGGGATTTAGAAATGAAATATAATAAAGAAACAAGAATGAAATTACCTGTGACTTATTAGATTGCTAATAGTGGAAGTCTATAGCAATTTGGTTAGAGTGATAGTAATTGGGCCTTGAGAGAAACTTAGATAGAAGTTTAGATATTTTTTGTTTTTTGTTTTTGTTAAATTAAGGTTAGATACCTATGTGGAAGAATATTTGATAACTTAGATATGGATTTCTATATTTTTGGATCTTTTTCACTTCTTACTTCTCTCCTTTTATAGGATGGAGTTGTTAATTGAGTATGAGGAAGTTAATAATTAGATAGGATATAAAGTTACTATTTATTATTATTTAAATCTTATTAATATCACATAAGGGAAGTTGATAAATTATTCCATGCTTATCTCATACATAGCTAGAATTGGCTTTAAAGTAGGTTTGATGACCTGACCATTGATGATTAGTCTAACCATCGATGGTTAGGATAATTATTGGCATTCAAGTGTCTAAGATAATTTTCTCAAGAAAGGTGTGTTTTAAAAGGTTAATTTAAATGTTTTGAGTTATAATTTTGATAGGTTTAAGTTAGAAAATGAGTTTAGTTAACTAGGTGGTCAACTTGACCTGAGGTTAGATAAGGGTTAAGGTATTTCAAAATTTAAAATTATCATATGTAATTTTTGAGTGTCTATAACCATATAATCACATAAGAATTTTATTCTCACTAACTTAGTGACCTTGATCTCCACATCATACTCCATGACCTTGGTAATCTAGCCAGCTCTCTTCTCATTCAGGTCTTTGTTGAAGAGAAAATCACTGACTCTAGATTAAGACACCATAAGATGAATCTTGCTATTGGAGAGCACTAGTCTAAATTTTTTGAGGCTTCTCAAAGCTAAAAGAACTTTATATTCTACAAAATTTTACCTTACCTCATATCCTTCAAGCCCTTAACTAAAAAAAACAATTGGCTACTTAAATCCTTCACCATTCTTTTACATCAACATAGTTGATATATTATCAACATTGGTAATATAGAATATAAAATCCCTTAAGAAGTTAGGATTCATAAGTGAGGGTGCTTGAGAAATTGCTTGATTGATAACCTCAAATGATTATTTACCTTCATTTGTCCAAGTGAACACTTGGTTCTTCTTTAACATGGTAGTGATGGGTTTGACTAGGTTGGCCAAACCTGGTATAAACTTTCTTACAAACTTTATTTTCTCAAGGAATATCTAGAGTCCCTTCTTATGATTGGGTAGGGATATTGAAAAGATATAACATACCCTATGAGGGTTTATATCTAGTCCTTGTTTTGAAACAATATTTCCCAAGAGTTTGCCTTCATTAACAACAAACACACATTTCTTTAGATTTATAGAGATCCCATACTCTCTACATATTTCAAATATCAATCTTAGGTGATCTAAGTGTTCACTAGCCTTCTTTGAGAAAAATATGACATCTAAGTATACCAACATGATTTGATTTATCAATCCTTGTAAATCCATGTCCATTTCCCTTTGAAAGGTTATTCTGGCATTTGACAACCCAAAAGGCATATTTTGATAAGCATATGTTCCCCACTTTGTGGTAAAGGTTATCTTTTATTGATCTTCTTTTCTTACCAACACCTGGTTGTAACCTAAATACCCATCCAAAAGGGAGAAGTGGTATGAACCTACATCTATCTAAATGATTTAATTCATTGATGGTAAGAGGAAGTGATCTTTCAAAGAGACTCTATGTAAATCCCTAAAATTAACACACAATCTAGTCTCCCCATTTTTCTTCCTTATAGACACTATATTAGATATCGTGAGGAGTGCTTGATGAGAAAGATGATATTGGATTCAATTAATTTAGTTAATTATTTCCTCATAAGCTCTTCAATTTTGGGGTTGATAGGTCTTTGCTTCTACCTGACAGGATTGGCATTAACCTCTAATTCTATAGTGTGTTGGGCTAACTTAAGATCAAAACATCTTAGCTCACTATTTTCCCAAGCAAAAATATTTGTATATTATCTACAAAGCTCAATGAAATCATGATTTTCAGCCCTATTGCTTACCTTTCCAAGTTTAAGGAGCTTGTATTTGAGTATCATAACTCTTCCATAGTTATCTTCATTAGTTGACATCATTTATTTTTCTTTTCTCAAATTGTCTCCCTCATGGAAAAGGCCTTCAAGGGTGACCAACCCTTTAGGAAGTTTGTTGGACCTTAGCTAAACAATTTGATCCTTGTACTGAAGTTAGAAATTTTCTTGGTTCAATGAGAAAAATTTGCTTCCTACTATAAGAAACAAGCAAATTGTTTGTCATTGTCAAATACCTACCAATGAGATTCATCATTTGGCACTGATGGTCTTAATACCACTTTGACATGTGGTTATACTTTTTATTTTTTTCTATTTTTTAGGGAGGTAAAATTGAACTCCCATAACTGCCAACCTATCAACATGCTAATTTTGGTTCCTTAGCACTGCTTAGATGTTGAAGGTCTCAAAGGCCTCAAGAATGTCTCACAATTTGTGATTATAATATCTCATCAAGGCGTTATTTATGATGATTTAACCTCTAATCTAATGCACTATCAGCTCATTATCTCCAAACATTTTCAACTACTTGATTCCTTTTTTACTAACCCATTAAAGGCCATGGATAAGGCCCTCATACTCTGATGCATTACAAAAGGAACTAAATTTAAACCTATAAGAGGAAAAGTACTTATCATTTAAGGGAGATACTATCATTTCACCTACACCTACCCTATGTTTTCTCCTTGAGCCATCAAATAAAAATTTCCATAAACCATTAGCATCCTCTTATGTTCTAGTGAGGGATGGCATGGATTAAATCTCCTCATGCAAGTAGTAGACACCCATATCCCAATCTTTAATACCTTGAAAGTGTCAATTAACTGATTATCACTCCATAACTCATCTAAGATCATAACAGGTATCTCCTCAAGATGAGTGTTTAGTTCTTAACTAATGAAGTGTTCATCTTCATCAAGGATGGTGTAATTGATGTTTGAGTTATCAGGCCCACAAGGCTCAATGTGGAATTGTGTAATAAGTTTAGCTTTGATGAATACCTTGGTCCCATACCTTGTCTTGAAATTCATGTAGGCCCAATCTACTACTAGATAACCCCTAATATTTTTTGTGAAGTCTTTAGATAAGTATAGATAAAAATAAGGAGGCACATCCAAGATCAAAACATCTTGATCCATTTAAACACTAAGACAAGTATACAAGGTCAAGCTAAGACCTTTGATGATACTAGCTGGTTTGGTGGAAGATCCATCAAGTTGAAGAGCTCCCTTAGATTGGGGTTCATACTTCAAACCACACTAATCTAATATTGACTTTGGCATCACTATAGTACTTGTTCCACTATCAACCATGAAATTGTGAACTAAGGAGTCATCAATGATTATAAAAATTTATAATTTAGGAGGCTTGACTACCTTATTTTATTTCCCTTCATCAGGTCCTTTAGTTGCATTAGTGAAGACTTCATTTTCATTACTTGGTGGCTTGTCTAAAACATTCATATTTGATAATCCTTATTTAAGTATATCCAACTAACTATGAATGTATATCATGTCCCACATCATCACACTCACATTAGACTTTTTCATTTATTACACAATGTAAACCACCAACTTTTACTTGTGCTTTGGGAGCCACAACTGTACTTTGAACTTCTAAGTTTTGGGGTTCAAAAGAATTCCCTTGATTCTAATTATTTGGGATTATTGGAAAATTTAGAGTATTAGTAGGTTACTTTGGATTTGATAGTAATCTAATAATGCTAGGAAGCTCTTTGACTACTTCTTGGTTACCATCCATGTTCTTTCTTTTGAATCTTGTATTAACAGCCATTGGAATGGATGTTTGGCTAGAACTAGCCTACTGATTGGATGCATAGCATTATTATTGTTCATAATTAACCATTGTAGAATCCAATTGTCTTGGCCCTTAATTTTTTCCTTGACCCTATGTAATATACCTTTTTTTTCCTTATAAGCACTTCTACACTCTAAGCCATAAGGGCTTGATTGTATCCATAATTATCACTTTGATGCCATTATTCATTAAAATCCTAATTGAACTTAGTATTTAGGATAATGGATTTACCAAATGATTTATTATAAGGAATTGTACCTTCCACTTCTTTATAATTTTTTTTTGTATTAAGTACCAAAGTAGTAGAAGTGATTTTAGCCTTTGAATTATAATGATTTCTCCTAACATAGTTAGGTTGCCCTTGTCCTTGGCCTTAGAAAATTACTTTTTAGGGTGGCTTATTTGGTTGATAAGACTATTATTGGGGTTGATATGTATATTTATAGAGCCTATTTATTTGGTCTTCATACCTATCCACATTCACCAATTCATTCCCAAAGGATTGAAACCTGCTTTTAAACTCTTAGATATTCTTGTTTTCTTAGGATTCACTAGATTGACTAGTGGAATCTTTTTCTAGCTTTGGTGTAAATATGTAAATAATTTTTGGCATATAAGGAATGATAGAAATGGGAGGAATAAAAATATGATGTGGTTGGATCTCAAGGAATAAATGCATTGGTGGTCTAGGTGTAATCTTGCCAGCTTGAACTAGACAATTTTCTACTCTGATTACCACCTCATAAGCATTTGGTAGTGTGTTCCCTCTCATAGATTGGATTATTAATATAATATCACTTTTAAGGATTTCAAATAGTAAAGGAAATAAAATTTTTGGGTAGGCCAAATAGATATTGGGATCTTATCCATGTCTTTTGAAACCTTGTATTGAATTCTTGCATGACTTCATAAGGATCCCTTTTGATTGTGGTTAACTACTCTGTAAGTGATAAGTGGTCACTTTTATCTCAAATAACTTACACAATGTGTCTCCTAAATGATCCCATGATGTTATAAAGTTGTAAAAAAGGTTTCTATACTAGTCTAAAGCTTTACCTTTGAAATCAATGGCCAATAGCCTAATAGCCATAATTTCCTCAATTATGTCAAGAATATTGCAAAAGTTGGCTATCTCTAAGGTGTTCAGAAGGTGTTTTAGATTGGTCTCATATGAAATAAAGGACACTTTTAAGATATGATACTAGAATAGGATCATACTATTATAGGTCTAAAGGATTTTATCTATTGAAAACTACAAAAGGGAAAGATCTAGGGGCTACCATGGCAGTGAAAGGGGATTAAAAAGATCTTCTTGTAGGGGTAGACCTTAAAATTGGTTTAGAAAGAAATAGTAATTTATATGATTATGTATTAGTGAATCTTAACCTCTTTAATAAGTTTAAAGGTAATTAAAAAAATTTAAAAGGAATAACTATAGAAGCTGATCTTGTAGTCACCTTTGGCATGAAATATAACTACTGCTCTACACCAGAATGTTGAATGTTGCTTGGAGTCAATAGATACTATTTCATGAAAGCATATAACAACTACAAATTGATCAAATTAGAATAAAACTTGACCAATATTATTTGAATGTGGGTCCCACCAGGTGTGCCCAAAACTATTTCATGAAAGATTATAACTACTTCAAATTAATCAAAATAACATCAAATTTGGCCAATATTCTTTGAAAGTGGGTCCCACTAAGTGGAGGATTCTTCAAGATCTCCCCACTAAGCTACAATATTATAACAACCCTAGGTGTTTTGTATCTTATGGTAGGTTTTAACCTCTAGAGAAGGCCAAGTTCCTTTTGATATATCACCTAAATTATTGTCTCTACTTCGAAAAGGGTTAGAAAATGGAAAAAAGGTTACTAAGAAAGTTAAAAGGTGATGCACCAAATTTGAATGAGAACTCACATAAGCATGAAACATAAATTCAAGAATCATAAGGTAATGCTAGCTCACATAATCTGATAATCTAGCTAATTGAATAAGTATTTCATGAACTAGGTTCACCAAGCAATGAATGAAGCAAATAGGAGTTATAAGACTCACACCAAGATTACATTAATGGTATAAAGAACACAAATGTAGACCTATAATCAACTCAAAAACACGTTAAAATAGGAAAGAAAAAAGGACAATAGACATGGAATATTCTCCTTCATAATGCAATCATGCACAAACTTACTAACACAATTTAGAGGAAAGAGATAAGTAAAGAAAGTCTTTATTTCTTCAAGAGGTTTTTCATACAAATTATGATAGGGTCTAGTCTTATAAAATGAGAGTCTCTTTCTCTTCAAAATTATAGATTCCTTAAGAGTTACAATGGGGAAGAAAAATGGGAGATATAGATAAAGGGAGAAGAGAGAGGAGGAACACATCATCAAAATATAATAAATGAGCTTATATTAACTTTTATGAATGCTCAACCACATTTGATCCAATCAGGACTGATTCTTCAATAGAAAATTAACCCTTTTTAGCTCCAATAGCCTTTTAACTCTCTCATTGGTTAGGAAACATATTATAAGACAAGAATACGTTTGAGGATGATGAGTAATTATCCTATTATGAAGGGAAATCCCTCTAGAAATTTATTAAATTCTCAACCTACACTCTCTAACCACTAGATCTCATTTTTAGAACTTTACATCACTTTCCACTTGGCTTCATTATGAGTAAAAAACACTCATATCTATGGACCTAATAAAACCATGGCTATATCTTCCTTAAGCATCTATATGTACATGCTTGTTAAGGATATGGCTATGTTGATGGATGAGACACTTCTTCATAATCACACATCTTCCCCTACTTCAATATCTAATAATAAGGCTTACTATAATTGAAAACTAATTCATTTATTAGTTTTCCTATAGTCATCATATCAATGAAAATCTCATCAAGATGCATAGCTTCATTCTTGAATTATATTAGGTTTAAATAAACCTATTCTACCTCTAAACTTGTGGAAGTGGAGAACTCATCATATGTATAGATCTTATTTAAATAACACTGATCACAATTGTAAAATGATGCTATAATCCCAAAAAATGGACTTTGTATGTTATAAATATTTGACCAAGGGTCCTGACTAAGATTTAAAGGTGGCCCCTTTGAAATAATTATTTTGGCTTTACTTGGATTGTATTTGATCTTCTTTTGAAGTCTCCTAGCCTTGACTTTCTTCATTAGTTTTTGATCTTGATCTAAGTTTATAGATTATGATACTTCTCATCCTTACATTTCTTATATGGATTTTATATATGGATTCTCAACTAGCTGATGATTTAATTTCATGTGGTGGTCTTGTATTTAATTTGATCTCCTTGACCTTTTGACCTTATGTGCGACATTGATATTATATGCATGATTAAATGCATGCCATCAATCTTGATCCACTTGCTCAGATGTACACCATTAATCCTTTGGTTCACCACAATCATTCCACTTATAAATTCCACATTAAACCCTAAGATCTTATGACTTGTTGACCTTGAGCTCACCATCAATCTTTTATTACATGATTTAATATGTGTCATAGATTTGTTTGGGCCTATTGAATTGAGGTATTAACCATGTGTCATTGATCTATGATCCAATCAAGTGAGATTTTGAAACTTTTTAGCTTTAAATTAAACCTATGGATCTTTTGAAATATTTAAATTAAAATGGCTAATTCTTGTGTATTTTATTTGACATATCCATGCACATCCCACTTTGTTAGTTCAACTTTGAAGGCTTATATCTTGAGATAGATAACTCATCAAGATATAAAATTTGTATAGGGTATTTATTGCACAAAAAACATAATCTCCATATGATTTTTTGGATTTGAGAGGCCTTCCATGTGTACTTATTAAATGCAAAACTGAACTAACCTATTCATTTTTTCATGACATGATACAATGGTCTAGTTCTTTTAGGCTTGTGCAAGTCATTTTTCTCCCTTCAAATCTCTGATGAATTATTAAGACTTTTAGAAATCATAATTCATACTCTCTAAATTTCATGAACACTATGAAAACTTGATGTACCTTTTTACTTGTAATTATTTGATTTTCTTCTAGACCTGCTTCTAAACCAAAATTTGCTCAACGTCTTGTTCCATATTAGGACTTCTAGAATATCGATCCATTTGAGCAAAGTTTTGTATGTGGGCTAAATTTGGCCAATAATAACTAGGCCTCAAAAAAACCAAGCTTAGACTACATGAATTTAGGTATTCTAAGTGCAGCCCACTCAACCATCAATATTACATCCTCTAAGATTTCATACGGTTGGAAGCTCAATATTGAGCCCCAAATGAGGCACTCAGTAGACACCCATCTAGGTTCCCTTGATCGCTCCACCATATCCTCCCATTTTTATTCCACCCCTTAATTCCATCATGTTATAACTCCCTATTCTAGTGCCCACTAATTCACCTACTAGAGGTTTTTCAATGATGTCTCTAAGGTAACCAAAGATATTAATGAGGTGTCATATATGCTAGAATGATAATGACAAAGTGTGTTTTAATGTTCTTTAGTATTCTTACATGGTTATTCAGTGGTTGACTTGGAAATGAAGTTAATGGATTATATTAATGGTATGGACATGTTTCATATAACCTATGGGGTGTTATGAGTAGTTATAATACTTATGGAAGCAAAAGAAATTCATAAGAGCAATCATATGAAGGTCTAGGTTCAATTAGTCATCTTGAAAAATAAGACTGAGTAAGTATTTTGATGACATCATATTTAACATGTGTGAAGGTTTTTAGAGTATTTTGATACATGGATGGATTTATATATTAAATTTGATTGTGTGGTTCAAATTTTTTGTCATAAGTTTGAGCGTAGTAAAAGTTATTAACGTGGAAAGTTAGCCTTCTAGGTAGACTATAATGGTTTCTATACTTAGCCAAATTTTCAAGAGGAGATATAATGATGAGCATTACATATATCTAATAATAATCTAATATTATATATGAAGATACAATAGTGAGTGTATGATAATGCAAATAGAGATTAATGGTGTATGTGAAGTCAATATGTCAAAGGATGCTCAGAGGGCATGCAGGGATGCCAAGTGGCTTGATCTCAGAAGTGAGGATCAAAGATCAATGGTGCATATTAATTTAATATGTAAAAAAGGTGATCAAAATTCACATGGGCATAATCACATTTATTCTGGTAATTAGGGTCCATAGAAGGCATGTGAGAGTGCCAAGTGTCTTAATCATGGAAGCACAGATCTAAGATCAATGGTGAGAAATGCAAAGTTAAAAATAGGAATCTTGAAATGAGATAAATAGATCACATTTGTTTAAATTTTTAAGGGGACATAATATATGACAAGTGTTAGATGTTTTGTATTTACATAGTGATCATTGATATTCAAATTTGTCACAGAAAACTAGTGATGGATTTTTTATCTATATCTTGAGCATACGACATAATTTGATGGTGGTGTAAAAATAAAATTTATAGAAGACTTAAAGGCACATATATATAAGTGAGTTAAATTTTTTTACTATATATATAGTCAAATTTATTGAGATTTAAAGTTTATTTTTTGTATTCATGGTGTTACTATGTATAAGACTATTGTTTGAGTAAATTATGGTATAGTAGAAGAGTGTTTTCACAGAAGTAGTTATTTGAAGATGTCTTAGAGGTCATATGGAGTAGAAATATGTATTTTAAAATTATCTTATGTTATTTTTTTCTCAATAAAGTGATAAAGGGGTAATAGGTCTCCATGAGACCTATAAGGGATACTAAGGCCTAATTGAAAGGCGTAGTTACTTAAGTGTGTCCCATGGATGCTATGGTCAACTTGTGAAAATGAATTTGAGATATGTATTAGCATGATAAAATTATTAAGGGTTAAGTCAAGTATTATGGCTGACCTAGAAGTTGATATTCATGAAGACTCTATAAAGAGTAAAAGCTAAGGTAATGGTGTTGTGTTAGATGTGAATGTGTTGAGAGATAAGAAGATAGAGATGAAAGAAAGAGATTAGAGGGAGCGATGTAGAAAAAAATACCACTTCTCTCTCTAGGATTTCATATCACTATTCTCACTCTTGACAATAGTTTTCTTAGTTCATCTTTCTTGTATTGGACTCTTGAACTAACCCTTCATTTTAATGGTTTACTAAATTCACCTTGGTTTTATACTTCAAGATGATATGAAATTGTTTGTCAAGTTTTTCATTAACCTCTCAATCTCATTCATTCTCAACACTACCTTCTAAGACTCACAAATACTTTTCAATCATTACCTCATACCTTTTCCCTAACTCTATCTACTTTGTCTCAGTCCTTGTAGCCCTCTTAATAAACTTTTCTTGATGTGTACAGATTGTAATTTCATAAATTATAAATATAACACCTTATTAGGATACCATTTATCAATATATATCTAACTATTCACTTTTAAATTCCAACTCATTGTTTTGACCAACTTTCAAACCTAATTTATGCTTCTATTTAGGTCTTTTAGGCTTGTCTAGGGCTAAATTTCAAACAATCCTTATTTTACATTAATAGGGGTATGGTCACACTATAAAAACTTTAAAATAACTTCAATAATAGTCCACTTAATCCTCTCCCAAAGTTTCATTGAATTTTACTAGTGAAAACACTTTAAACACTCAAAACCCTAGATTTAGGGTTTATGCAACCCTATCACAGCTGAGAACTTACAATATTCCTCTGTGAATTTTATAATGAGTTTAAAAGGTCTGAAATAAGTTATTAGGGTTTTTATAGATTTTAATCAACTATTTAAAGCATTATTTTCACTTGACTAATCCATTGTTAAACTTTTTATGGCACATTTGCACTTGACTGTGTTAAAATAACATTCTACAGGCCTATTTCTCTACCTAAATACGTACACCATTCTCTACACCACTAAAAGTATAATATTAGAATTAAATTAACTTAATATACTTATTTAATTGTTTAAAATTATAATAAATAGATATTAGCCTTACCTTTATTCCTTATACAGTCATACGATCCATTCTTCCAAAGCTTGCAATAAGAAACACATGTTTGTCTTCTATATGCTTCTAAATAAAAGATTTTATTATTTGTTATGAATATTTTAAACCTCAATTAATATTTATTCCACATCTAGGATCATGTAACACAATCTCAATATTTACTTCTATCTGCATACAACTTGAATCAATCAATGGAATGACCCTTTCCTACATACACAGTCTAAGAAATCTTAACAGGTTTCTTGAGAAACATAGGGTTTCCTTATCTATCCAATATGGTTATTATAATTTATCCTTAAATATTAATCCAACATAAAATATTATTCATTCCTTAGCTACTTTATATATCCAACATCCTTTATCTTAAGATAATCACAATACAATTTGCATACAAAGAATCAACTCCACAATAAGGGTTATATTTAGTAACGGTTTGAATATCATATGGTATAATCACCATTTTAAAAAAATTATGATATATAAACACCTTCAATAGTCTCTTAATAACACTAATAATTACTAACTAACAACTTTTGATCATATGCTGGATATAACATAATCTGTAACAATAGATAAACACTCTCATGTAGGGTTATGTTTTGCTTATCCAATAACATGGGTTTTTCTTCTTGTACTTTTAATCCTCAAGGTTTATTAATAAACACACAATCCCTAAATTATAATTTCACTTTGAAACAACTATCAATTCATTTATTTCATTAATGAAACTATACAATCAACAAATGATCCAAGACCTCAATAGGGTCTGCATGCATATCCCATTCATTCAAAAATAATAGAGTTACTCATATAACATTCTAATTATATTCCTTAAAAAAAATTCATTACATCTTGAATTTAAATATTCAAATTTGAATACATTATGACTACCTCCAAAACTAACTCTACCACCTTTACCAAGGAGCATAACTGAATCTTGATCCTTTTACTATGTGGAGCTTTTTCTTGATTCATAACTTTTCTTGATTTTTACACCATTTGACATGTTTAGACTTATGACATAGAACTCATGGCACTTTAGGATCCTATTACCATTTCAATACTCTTAAAATTTATTTCTACCTCTTTCTATCCACTCAAAAATCATAAAATTCATTTTACATGACTTGACAACATTCAAAAGTTTAAATAATGATTTTTGAGGAAAACACTAGAATTTGAATTATATACTCCTTAAGACCAACTAAACACCTCTTATTAAATTCAACAGACCTTTATCACCTAAAAAATATATAATTAGGCTGTTAAATACAAAAAATGGATCAAATTTAGGGTCATCATAGGATTCCTCTACATTAAGGAGTGTGCTCAGTAGATAAACTAAGTATGAATTAGATTGAGGATAAGTGAAAAAGTCTAGAGTGATACAAAAGGGGCGTTTGGATGTATTTCATGTATGATCAAGTCTGAGTGTGTGTGAATATTTGAAAGAGAGGTATTATACATTATTTATCTAATCAAATTGAAATACAATCATATTTCTAAACTTATTGACTTCATACGTGTTGTGTAGGTTCTCAACATCTAGAACAAGTGTGTGCTAGTTCATAATTAGGAGTGGGTGTTCCTTGTGAATTGAGTGCCTCACTAAAAGGTCTCATGTTTATGATCATCTTATAGGATAAATAGTCCATGTGTTTTGTATTCGTAAGAGTGGGTTTTATTTCCCATGAGGGTTTCCCATATAATTCATGTGTTATATGTATGATCTTGCATTATCTCTCTTATTCATTGTTATGAATAACTAGTATGCTTTATGAATGCTTTTTGTCTTTGATTGAGATTTTTAAATAATTACTATTGAATTTTTAAGTATTTTTCATCATTGATTCACCCCCCCCTCTTAGTCATTTTACTTATAATAATTGGTATCATAACAAGACCTTTTATTCAAGTCTAACTACTTGAAGGTGATCCAAGGTACAATATGGGTGGTCATCAAATGCATGGAGGTTTATCAACTAAGCATTCACTAATATTTAATGGGTCTAATTATGTTTTTTTTTTTATTGCAAGGATGAATACCCACATCATGTCAATAGGGTTTGACATTTGGCAATTTGTTGAGGATGGATATGCAACCCCCACACCCCCTCCAACTAGTGTAATTGATAAGAAGCTATGTAAGAGCAATTCTAAGGCAATGAATGCCATCACCTATGGTATTTTAGAGACTGATTACATCAAGGTAATCCATTTTAAATATTCCAAAGAGATATGAGATAAATTGTAAATCATTTATGAAAGGGATTAAAAGGTCAATTTGGCCAAGTTATAGACTCATCGAAGATAATTTGAGAGTATTAAGATGAAGGAAGAGGATTTAGTGACATCATTTTTGTAAATATTTGATGAGATTATAAAAATAATTAGAGGTCTAGTATAGGATCTTGAAGAAGATACTATTGTGAAAAAGGTATTAAGGTCTCTCACCATCAAATTTGATTCAAAGGTTTTTTCCATAGAAGAGAATCATGATCTCATAAAATTGAAGATGGATGAACTACATGGTACTCTTATATCCTATGAGATGAGATTCAATGATTACAAACCACCAAAGAAGGAAGTAATATTCAAGATAGAAATGAAGTCAAAGAAGAAAATAACTCAAGGTAAGTAAGTCAAGTATGATGATATTAAAGAAGATGAACTAATTACTTTGTTTACAGGGAAATTGAAAATAGGTTTAGGAAAATATAAGGGTAAACTAAAATTTAAATTCTTCAATTATGGATATGTAAGACACATTTCCAATAAGTTCCCTCATAAGCATAAGAAGTATGATGATGAAAAGAATGATGAAGACCAAGATGAAGTCAAGAAGACATTTATTTCTGATAAGAGGAAGAAAGGATTCAAGAGGTATAATGACAAGAAGATTCTCTACACCAATGAAGATTGTAGGTCATCGGATGAGAGTGAAGATAGTGATTTTGAGTTTTATAATGAAGATGATGGTCTTTTTGAAGATCAAGTCCTTTATAAAGTTGAGGAAGGAATTTGATCATATCAAAAGGAGTATACTTGGAGTGATATAGATAATAAAGAATACAAGGAGGGCTATAAGACTAAGTTGATGAATTCTCTTGAATATATGAAGATTAAGAAGAAAAATACCAAGGACTTAAAGTTATATTTGAAGGACTATGCAGATCAATTCAGTATGTATGAGGCTAGAATAGATGGAGACTCCAAAGAGGATAAAGATATAGTCAAACATCTAAATAGTCTATTGGAAATCTTGTCTAAAATACTAAAAACTAAATAACATTAGTGTTTAAGGTATGTGATTGAAAATGAGTCATTAAAATTTGAGTTAAAAAAGACATCCAAGAAGATGAAGTCATTTGTGATGTTTGAAAAGAGCTCAAGTGATCTAGATAAAAATTTAAATAGTCAAAAGCATGCTAGTGATAGAATTAGATTTGGTTATAAATAAGAACAAAAGATTGAAACTAAATACAAGGTGAAGACTAATGTGAACAAATACAATCAGACCTTGAGGGTCAATAATCAGTCTTGGATTGAAGATGTTGGTAGAATGAGGACAAATCAGATTAGACAACCAAATGCCATGAGGTATGAAAATTTCAATGGTTACTACTATACTTGAAATAAATTTGGTCATAAGGATAGAGAGTGTATAATGATTTTTAAAAATGAGTGGAATCATAAGTCAAATAACATAAACAAAGTTGAGTTCTTCAGTTTTTATGACATAAGACACATTATAATATTTTTCCCAAATCAGGTAAGACAAGTTAAGTTCACTTCAAGAAGAATGGTTTGCTACAACTACAATCATAAAGGTCATATTTCCAAGAATTTCAAAATATCATTTGAGAAGGACATATAATTCATTGACACCATAAAAAGGTTCAACTAAGCCTAAGAAAGAAGAAGAAAAGAAACAAAACTCTTATAATGTACCAAAGGAAGAATCAATGTTTGTTCAAACAACTTTTCACACTCAAGAAGATGAGAACAAGAAGTGGTACATAGATAGTGGGTGTTCAAGTCATATGATAGGAGACAAGAAAATTTTTATCTCTCTCAAGAAGACCAATCTAGGTTTAGTTAGATTTGGTGATAATAATCTACTAATATTGTTGGAAAAGGTAATGTGAGTCTTGACAATGGTCATACTAGAACTGAGAATGTGTTATATGTAGAAGGTATAAAACATAATATTTTAAGTGTGAGTAAAATGTGTGAAAAAGGAAATATTCTAACCTTTCATGACAAGGAATGTAAAGTTAAAAGGGAAAATTTTGGAAAAATAATTAAAAACATTCATAAAGAAGAAAATAATATGTATATCTTCCATGAACCCAAGGAGGAATGTTTCATAAGTTAATTGGATGAAAATTGGCTTTGGAATAAAATAATTGGACATATAATTTTTACAATATGGTAAGGATAAATTAAAATGGGTTAGTAAGACATATGTCAAAAATTACCAAAATTCCTCATTCTCTCTACAAAGCATGTCTTCATGGAAATCAAATCAAGAAGAGATACAAATCCAAGGAGCATTCCACTATAGGGCCATTATAATTGATCCATATTGATTTTTTTGGACCTATGAAAATTAAAATTATTGAAGGTAACAACTATTTCATGCTTCTTATTGATGATTTCACTAGGATGACTTGGATATGCTTTATTAAAGAGAAATATGAAGATTTTGCAAGATTTACAACATTCAAAGTAGTTGTGAAAAATGAAAAAAATATAAAATTAAGTGTGTAATATCAGATAGAGGAGGTGATTTATGGAATCATTAATTTTATGTCTTCTATGAATAACACGGGATAAGTAGACAATATTATGTTGTTAGAATACCACAATAGAATAGTGTTGTTAAAAGGAAAAATAGAACTATTTAAGAAATGAGTAGAACTATGATTCATGATGCTAAACTATTATATGGTTATTGGGAAGAGCCATCAAACACTTTATTTTAAATTATTAATAGGTGTCAAATTAGAGTAAATGGTGATAAGACTCCATATGAGCTATGGAAGAATAGAGCTGCTAATGTCAAAAAAATTAGAGTATTTAAGAGGAAGTGTTATATCAAAAGGGATGAATAAAATCTTGGAAAATTTTATTCAAGATTTGATGAGGGCATCTTATTAAGCTACTCTTCTATTTTCTCTATTTATAGATGCTTCAACAAGAGACCTCACAATATTGTTAAAATCTCAAATGTGAGTGTAGATGAGATAAATAGAGTAAAGAAGTCAAACTTGCAAGTAAGTGATATTATTCAAAATTATATTTAAAACAAGAATGAGTTATTTATTCAAAAATATGATGAAGATGAAGAGTAAGAACAAAGACTTAACACTAAAGCTCTATCTAAGAGAATACAAAAGGATCATCTTACCTCCCAGGTAATTGGTAATGTCAATACAAGGTTGAAAATTAGAAGAAGAATGTTGATCAATAAAAATCAATAAAAGACTATCTTGTTGTCATTAGTTAAACCCAAAAAAATCTTGGAAGCTATCAAAGATGAAATTTAGACATGTGTTGTCGATGAAGAACTTGATCAAATAGTAAAGAATGAAACATGGGATCTAGTTCCTAGACCAAAAACCAATAATGTGATAGACACTAAGTGGGTCTTTATAAATAAGATGAATGAGAAAGGAGAGGTCACAAGAAATAAAGCTAGACTGGTGTTGTAGATACCTGAAAACTACATAATGATAGTTTTCAATGTTGTCTTGACCTGTAGACCCTTGATCGACTTTGCATCTAGTGGATCACCTAGTCCACTAGCACTCATTTATAACTTATCTATATCAAACACCCATTAAATGCATCATTTAATTCATAAAATTTCTACCCATTTACTCATGGCCCCTAGACCATCAATGATTAGGGTAACCATTGATGGTTGGATGTAACCATCAATGGTTGGGGTCACCAAACTTACCTTAAGCTTTAAAAGCACTACCAAATTTATTTGAGATCAACATATTCCAAAATGGCAACTTTATTTAAAACCAACTTATAAAGACAAATGAAAATAGGCATCTTTATCCTCACCCAACTTAGCAATTTTTTATCTCCTTAATAATTATGTGTAATAAAATTCAAGGCTCTTAGAGGAGATGAGGATCCAAAAAAATTGTATCCACGATCTCTTGTTTACTTTGTGTAGGTATCCAGGACCCTAAAACTCTATCCATGTGACTATTAAAATCTAGTGATATTATTACACTACCCAATTTACTTCAAACCACTATCATCATTTATTTGGTATTTTATAGGTATCTCTTGTTTGTTTTTATCAATTTCCCTTTTTTATTGAATTTTTTGTCTTAATCAAGCCACCTTCACTTCATCTCTCAAAAACCCCTTTACTATATTTTTCCCATACACCATTTTCCCCCTAGCTCCATATCCCTAGACTTCCCATAGGTAATCATCATCGGTTACTGCAAGCATCTTTAGTCACAATAACAATTTTTGATCACCCGACTGTCATTGGTCAGACCCAACCATCACTGGTTAATTTGACCTCCATCAGTCACTGTAAAAAAATAATCAATTATTATTTTTAGGCATTTTCCACCCTAACCAGCCCATTTTCCTATTTTGACTATTTGTAGAGCCTTTTTAAAAAATTTGAACCAGATCTTGACCTATTTTTATGCATGGTATTAACCCATCATATGAGATTTAGTCACCTTATTAAAAAAGTGCTTTTATTTATTTTTGGCATAAGAATTTTATTTATTATAAATTTGAATGAAAACATATTTTATTTATATTATCAAATCTTTTTATTGTTAGGGGAGTGGATTGATAGCCATCTAAGGGAGCATTCACTTCTTGGATCTAGCATTGCTAGGCAGTCCACCCTTCATACTCATCTACCAAATAGGTTGGTTTAGTGTGGTCTTATTTTAGGTATTCCTTGCTCACCAAAAAGGAGCTCTTACTTTGTTTATTCATAAATGAGTGCAACATTTACTAGGTACACACCCCTTATATTTTGTTTCTCTCCCTTTCACTAAAAGTAAAAATAGAGTAAGAAATAGTAGGAAAAATTTTGGCACACCCAGTGGGACCCCTTTTCGGTTTGTATTTCTCTTTAGACATATATTTGCATTCATAAAAATTAATTCTCTTGCATTTTTTTTTTATTTCTAAATTTCAAAATATAGAAATTTTATCTCTTTTCCTTCCTAAAAATATAAAAAAGAGTTTTCATCTTAGGGATAGGTTGTATTTTTCATCTTGCATTAGCTACATTTTTAGATATTTATTGTTTGCATACAAAGACATCAAAAAAAATTCTTTTTGGTTAAAATTGAGTGCATCTATCATTTTACCTACTCAACTATTAGCTCACCTAGATTAGTTAAATGCATTATGAATTAATCACACCACACATATGTTATTCTACTAGACCACTTGCATAAAATAAACATCAAAACTTAAATAAGATAATGCCCATTGGAATTTAATCACCCTTTGGATTACCTTACCCTACTCAACAATCCCACTTGGATTTCATCACCAAGGGGAGGACCCACTCCATTATCTAGTGGAGTATAAACTCTAGACAAATAGTATATATTGGCTAAGTGTCCTAGATCGGCTTCAGGTTTGTGAAGTGTGGGGAGCAAGCTCCCACTAGTAGACCACATACTTGGTCTAGTGTAAATTATTTTAGAACCAAAACTTAACCCAAAACCATCCTTAGATGGCTCTTCTAGTACCTGACTTACAAGCCAATTTCCCCTTTCACACTCTTTAAGGCATAATCCAAAAGTGATTTAAAATAAATCCTAGGATTAATTACACTTTTAGTGTGTACTTTACTTACTTTGGGATTTTATTTTTTTGCTCATTATTTGAGATGAGAGGTTAATTATCCATTTCTAATTTCTCATATGGTCTTAACCATACAATTGAGAAATCAAAACAACCAACCACCATCTTCTTATTCTTCCTCATTTAAGGATTACACCTCGGATGTTGATAGATCACCCCATGCTTTATTGCACCATTCTCCCCCACCTATGGTGCCTCCCATGATCCCTAAAGGTAATAAATATTTTTCCACCTTTTTGGACAACAATCTAGTTTCTTTACAATACTATCTTAATACCTTAGCCCACAATACTCTAATGACTTTGGTTCCTCCCATGGATCCACCCTATGGTATGAAACAACACCTCATAGTTGGTATTACATCATCCCAATATTTTATTATCCAAGATTCTTCTTTTATCATTATTTCATCTACTACTACCACCTAGACACCTATTACCCCAACCAATGCCTCTAACATTGGCTCAACTTTACCTATTTCCCTTTTGTTGGCACGGTGTCTTCTACACCCATGTCTACCATTACCTCTAGCTTAAATAATATACTAACCTCAACCCCCTTTTATAACATGTTTCCATCCATACCATAATCACTCCCTCCCATTAGCACTAAGGTGACTACCCATCAATAACCTACAAACACTTTAGCATTACCAACCCAAGCCATACCCCAATCAACCAACCCAAATGTACCCCTAAACTAACCATTATCAGTTTTCCTACAAGCCCCCACAACATCTTATCAATATACTCCCAACCCATAGGGATATATGTTACCCTCCACTCAACCCTTAATGCCTATTAGCCTTATTGGGGCACTATCCTAACCTTAGGCCCATGCATACCAATATGTGCCTACCTCTGTACCTCCTACTACATACTAATTCATAGTTGTTACCCAAACTCAATAGAACCTACCACCAGATAATGAAACTACCCAACTTGATAAGGATGCTCATAGATAAGATGACCCAACTTGAGTCATCTATCTCTGGGTCCCATAACCTTTTATCCTATTACCAAATTTGTAATGAACCTATCAAACCATCCATCCCAATTCATGCTTATCCTCCCTAATGGGAGCTCCCCAAATTCTCTAAATTTTATGGTAAGGAGGATCCTCAACAACATTTGAGGGTGTTTTACCATTCTTATTACTTTATTGCATATGATGATTCCTTCCTCCAAACCTTCCCTATGTCTTTATTAGGACCCACCTTAGATTGGTACAATGCCCTTCCTAAACATTCTATCTTTTCATTCTCCCAACTTTCCCAAATCTTTTTAGAACATTTTTTAGTAAATATATCCAAGAAAGTCTCCATGACCAACCCATATTCTATCAATTAGTTTGATGATGAATCAATTACCAATTTCATCACATGATCGCAAGGCCTCATTAATCAGTTGTCCTTTTCACTACCCCAAATGAAACTCATTGAAATTTTCTTTAGGGTTGTACAAAACACATTTCTCCCACCCTTTAAGTATAAACATTTAGAACCTTTGATTAATCATTCACAATGGAACACAAACTTTAAAATAGTTCCATAGATGAGGGCAAACTAAAATTATGAAATAAAAATTCCACTTTCAAATATAATGACCCCCCCTTCAACCAAAACATCAAACCCAAACAATACCAAAGCCAAAAAATATACAAATATGGTTATCTTAAAAACTTCCCCACCTCCATCTATTAACCAACCATGTCAAACCATGCATTCTAACCCTTCTTACCCACCAAACTAAAATCAAAACTGGGTTCCACCTAAACAATTCACACCTATAGGTAAATATTATGCATCTATACTAGACAAACTACTCAAAGATAACCTTGTCCAACTTACACCAATCAAACCACCCCAATAATTTGACCCCTCTCACCTCGTGCCTAGATGGTACAATAAAAATGACCATTGCACTTTCCACCAGGTCATTAGACATGACATAAATTAGTGTAACACTTTTCAAAGTATTTTCCAAAACCTGATTGATAATGGTGAATTGTCATTTGATAACCCTAATGAACCTCCTAACCATTATCTTGATTTTTTTGCAAATATTTTCCTAACCATCCTCCACCTACCCAACCCCACAAAAATCAATTTGAACCCTCTTCATCTCATGAGGCACACACAATCAAAGTCATCATAAATGAGCTCATTTGGGATGAGCCTCATATTTATATTTCTCCTTCACCAACCTCACCTATTGAAGAAGCAAATTCACCTCTTATAGAAGGATCTATAACCCCAACATCTCTTCTTGATCAAACCATGCCCATGCATACTTCTCCTTTCATAGAAACAACTATTATTTTAACAACATTTTCTTTTACCCCATCAAATGAAATAGTGGAACTTACTTCTTCTCCTTTAGACACCCTAGCAAAGGAAGGAGTTGGGATCGTACCTACACCCCTGATCAAACAATCATCTCCTCCCTTAATCACCCACAGGAAACCATTATGTTAGAACCTTCTAACTCAAGTAAAAATTAAGGAACTATTCCCTCTTCTTTACCCAAGGGCTTAACATTTGAAATAATTGATCAAAGACCCAAACCCATTTACAATCCCTTTTCTTGATTAGTGAAAAATCTAAAATTTGTCTCACAACCTAGCCTAGCATTGTCTGGGGCTCCCATACTAAAATAGAGTTGAACCCTAGACCTCATTGGCATCTACCCTTAAACTTATTGTCACCCCAACATCAAACACTCCTTGCTCCTAAGACATACAAGAACCATATCACCCACCTCCACCTAGATCATCTCATAATTTTCTTGTTATACCAACCAAGACTTTAGGTATCCTTCCCACACCTGCATCACCCATCCATTCTTCAAATTGGACCTAACCTCTTCTAGTCCACCAAAAAAACCACCAACCAAGATGAACCAAAAGGTATAGTTTCCTAAACATCATCCTTGAGCTTAACCTATGCCACCTCCTTCTCATCTACCATCTATTTTGGGAGCCCACCCTTCTACCATCCTAGTAACTTATTAATCTTCAATCAATCCAACCCCCTTTTCTATGCCTACCCCTTCACTACCCAGGCATTGACTCCTTCATCATTCTTAGCTAGTTTATCCCCTCCACTTTCCCACCTATTATCGACCCTTCCTCTTCTACTTTGAAACCATCCAATGGTAACCCAATCACAACTAAGTTAAACCATCTACCAAATTTTCCCAACCACTTACCCTCTCTAAGGTTAAGACCACACCTAAGAGGGTTCCTAGTTCCTTGACAAGCATTGCAACACCCCCAAAACCTATGAAAGAATCATACTCCATTATTTTATAAAGGTTATTGCAAAAATCCACAATTAAACATCCACCTATTAAGCTATTCACCCCCATACCAAACTCTCTTGGTTTGATGATAGTCAGATTTGTGCATACCATAGGACACAAGGACATGACATAGATAATTCTAAAGCTCTTTAAGTTATTTTTCACTACTTATACGTTGATGATGATCTATTATATAATGAACCACGTTCACTTACCTTACCAACCCAACTACCAACTCAACTAATCTAATCACCATCCCAACCAACACCTACTTCTACACTTTCATGTAAAAGTGAGGGGGAGGAATTGAATCCATCACCTAATCCAATCGATCCCATTATCCATACCATTCACATGATTACCTAATATCAAGCTTAATAAAGGGGTAAAAGAAGATCCAATACATCCATTCCATGGACATATCCTTTAAACTCTCAACCTTCCAACCAATCCCCAACACCAACACCTTCACCTATGCCATCACCAAGGCCCAAGGTATCCATACTTGGTTCCCCTTCATCTAACCCTTTTGAATCCATTCAAAAAACCATGTTGAATCAACTCCACTAAACACTGATCAAGATGAGTCTTTATGAGTTAATCAACACATCACCTTATCATCATTAGGTGTTCATAGAGGCTCTACAATCCATGGAGGTTCAACTAGATGACCCTTAACCTCTTGCATCCTTTATTGGATCCCTCTGACATTCAGCCATTATTACCTTTCGGAGATTATGAGATACCTCTAACACACTTTGAGGAATCTGATCTGCCTCTCTTTATCATTGTAGACATTAATCACACCTATGTCAAAAGGGTGATGATTGATATAGGAGAAAGCATCAACATAATCTCCTCCCATGCTTTCAATCAACTACATTTACCAAAGAACATCATGGTCAAAATCATAGTGGTTCTTCACTCCTTTAATGACATAATGGCCACTACTTTGGAGACCATTATTTTTCAAATATGCTTTGGGTCTCACACTATTCTTGAGATTTGTATGTTGTAGAGGGTGAGTTCTAATAGAACATTCTACTTAGATGCCCTTGAATTTAAGCTGTGAGTTGTATCCCCTCTACTTGACACTATTGTGTTAAATTCAAACATGAAGGATAAGTTATAACCATCAAGGTTGATCACAGTCCTTTTACATCTTATAACATGACCTATCAGCCTAATGATATCCTTCTTACACATTCATCACCTAGAAAATAAACCAACCCCATTACCATAATCATACCACAAATTATGACCCATGATGCTTCTACTATAAATAATGATGAAGCCTCAACTGGTGTATCTATCTCTTCTTCCAAGATTCCCATTGAGGACTCCTTGGCACAAAATTTCTAACATCTCTCCCTTCAAAAATATTAACTTTTAGCTTTAGATGATCTTCCCACTCTACATAAATATGAGAGCCTTCAAAATAACCCTTCATATGATCCCAACATAGGAACCATCATCCCCTTTGAACTTCCCAACAATCGAACATATTTTTTCTATGGGGGACTTGATCGACCACTCCTCACTCCTATCACCACTCCATATATTCAACCTTTCAGTTCTAATTTTTCCTATCTAAGCAATCCATCCTTTTCCAAAACCTATCTTCATCATTGTACTTAGAAAGGATTTGGTATGGGGCCTTTACAAACAAGGCCTCACGAATTTCCCATTATCAAAACTAGAAACCTCATGAGTTCTTTGGGCTCAGATTCAAATCACTAGAAAAATACACCTCACCATAACCTATTAATAACCCTATAGAAGTAATTCCATCCTCACCTAGTTCATCTTCCCAATTCAAAGACTCTGATATCATCCCATCCAACTTTTTTTATCAATACCACTAGCTTAGGCCCATTGACTTATCAACAAGATGGCCAAACTAAAAAAATTATTCTCATCCATCCTGAACTGATTAACCTTGATTTTCCCACCATTCATGTCATTCAATGTCATGATGATGGTTCCATCCTCACCTACATTGGTGTAGGAGATTCTTTTATCTATAAATCTCTCCCTCTTGAAAACTAAACCATACTCAATGAATCAACTATTGATGTTAACTTGGGGACCTAGGAAGACCTTCAAATCATTAAAATTATCCAATATTTAGACTCATATGAGTAGAAAGATTATCCCACCTTTGTTTGAGACTGTATCATCACATTCACATGGTCTTATCTGGACATGGCTAGGATTTACCCTTCCATCATGCTCCATAACATCATTACCCATCTTGACGCTGAGCTGGTATGGAAAAATCTTTATTAAATGCACCCTCACATATCTCTTCTTATCAAAGAGATTTAGTATCTTTTGTCCATCAACTTCATTCAACCCATTGAATATCCATAATGGGTCTCTGATATTGTTCCCATTACCAAACCCACTAGGGGACTCCATATTTATGTGGATTTTCATGACCTTAACATTGTATGCCCCAAAGATGAATTTCTTTTACCCAACATCAACCAACTAGTTGATCTTACCATGGGCCATGAGATATTATCCCTCATGAATGGCATTTCAGGATATAATCATATCCTGATCACCCCCTTAGATCAACATAAAACCACCTTCATTACTCATTAGGGAACCTTCTACTATTAGGGTATGCCTTTTAGTTTAAAAAATGTAGGTGAAACTTATCAATGAGCCATGACCTATATCTTCCATGATCTTATCCATAAGATTGCAGAATATTACATGGATGATCTCCTTGGTAAATACAATAACTGTGATGACCATTTAGTTATTCTCGCTATCATTTTTGATTGACTAATCCAATTCCATGTTTAGCTCAATCCTGAGAAATGTATTCTTAGGGTTCTTTCCAAAAAAACTCCTTGGATTTATCATTTCCCTCTATGGAATTGAAATTTATCCCACTAAGGTCAAATTCATCCTAGAAATGCCTCCTCCAACAAACTTGAAACAACTTTGCAGTCTACAATGAAAACTCTAATCTATCCATCACTTCATCTCCCAGCTACCAGATAGATGTTAGCCCTTTCACTATCTCCTAAATAAGGACACCTACTTTAAATGTACTAGTTAACAAGCCTTTGAATCACTTAAGGAGTACCTACTTACTCCACTAGTTCTTATCCCACATAGGGATAACCAATATTTCTACCTTTACATCTTCACCCCCGATCACTCTTATGTGTAATTATGGCTCATCAAAATGAACAAAACAAAGATAAATCCATTTATTATATTATCCACACGCTTTTGAAGTATGAGACATGATATACCCATCCTAAAAATATTTGTCTTGCTCCCGTTTTTATCACCTCTAAACTACATCATTAGCTTATCAATCACAAAACATACATTATTACCACCACTAACCTACTCAAGTATATCCACTCCAAGCCATATCAAAATCATCATATGGCTAAGTGGCTCATGCTTCTAACTGAGTTTGATCTTGATTTTATTCACCAAAAATCCATTAAAGGTTAGGTCATTGCTAACTAATTGGCTGAGGCCCCCCTCCCAAATAACCAACCCATTTTATTAACCTTTTTAGATGAATCTATTATGACTCTTTCTTAGGAATAACCCCCTTACCAAATGGCCATCATTTTTGATGGATCTAAATGCCAACATAGTGGGGTTTTAGGCATAATTCTCATTCCCCTTCATGGTGAACCTCTCCTAATTTATTTCAAATTTGAATTAGAATGTACTAACAACATAGCAGAATATGAAACTTTGGTCATTAGTCTCTAAACCGTTCTTGCCTTAGGAATCAAAACCATCTCTATCTTTGGTGATTCTCAGCTCATGATCAACCAAATCAATGGGTCTTATCAATGTAAAAATGAAAATTTTCAAAAGTATAAGATTTTCATTGACAAACTCTTAGCATATTTTGAACATTACTAGATCTATTTAGTACCCCAATATACTAACAAATTCACATATATAATGGCCTCCCTTGCATCTCAAATCCCATATAATCCCACTAAGTCTAAACTATTTGTCATCATCCATCATTTCATTAGGCCCTCATATATCAGTTTAGCCCTTCCTACCATTTGTAGTGTGGAGGCATCTCCTTCAAACATCTAGTACGACCAAACTTTTAACCACCTTAACCTTGGTGTCATCTAATCTAACCTCTCAAAGAATTCCCAAAAGAACTTTGTGTAGGGTACCTCTCATTATACCATACTATGGGGAATCTTTTAAATTGGATTTGATGGTTTTCTCCTCTGTTATCTATGTAGTCATGAGATTCCCCATGCCATCAAGGAAACTCATGATGGAGTTTATGGGGGACATTTTAATGGCCTCATTGTTGCTAAAATAATCCTATGCTTTGATTACTATTGGCCTACCCTCAATTAGGACTATTGTGACTATGAAAAGTGTGTTAAATGCCAAAAACATGATAATTTACATCACACACCCACTCATGGCCTTCAAGTATCCAAATATTATTGGCTCTTTTCAAAATGGGGGCTTGATCTCATTGGAGAAATCAATTGTCACTCATCTTAATGACACCAGTTCATCATATCGCTACTAAATATTTCACTAAATGGGTAGAATACATTCCACTTATCTCCATCAAAGCTAAAAAAAATATCTATTTTATCAATCACCACATCCTTTATCATTTTGGTGTCCCTCACAAAATCATAACTGATAATGGGAAATCCTTCAAAAATAAGAAATTTCAAGGCCTCTACAATGCTTTTGGTATCAAGCTAAGTCATTCCTCACACTATTATCTATAAGAAAATGGATATGCAGAAGCTTCTAATAAAACTCTCATCGAGATGTTAACCAAATATATATATGCTTTAGGATAAGATTTGCATATACACATCCCATTCAATTTATAGGCCTACCGCACTAGTATCTGATCTACAATAGGTGCTACACCTTTTTCTCTAGTCTTTGGCATAGAGGTTGTCTTACCTCTTGAATTTCATATTCCCTCCCTTTGTATATCCTTTCATGACATCATTTTTGAAGAAGACTATTGTCAAGAACGCCTCACGTGCCATGAATTACTCAATGAACATCACCTTATTTCCCTTAACCATCTTTGCATCTACCAAGAATGTCTTACCCATACTTATAAAAAACATCTAAAATAATTGGAATTCAATATTGGAGACCTCATCCTTAAATAAAACCAACATGCAGAAAATATGGAGAAAATCAAAAAGGGAAAAATTGTTTTCAATTAACTTGGACCCTATATCATTACCCATAATTATGGATCGGGAGCTTATCATTTGTCCTTTCTTAAAGGCAAACCAGAACGTGAACCTCTCAATGCCTCACATCTATGTCATTTCTACTATTATGACAGATATAAAATAACCTTGTGGTCTAACTTAAGCTCACCCCTTGGTTTTATAAGATTCACCCCTCCCTTATCTTATTACACTTTTCCTCTTGGGGAAATTTTATCACAATAGACCCATGTGATTATCCATCATATTTTTATCCCAATATTAAACATGGGTACCATGGTTCTACCTATGGTAAGGCTCTCATGGATACTTTTTGTCTTTAACTAGATGAAATCCCATGATCATTTGTTTCTCAAAAATCACTTTTCCTTACCTATCAACCACCTTTTATGGTAAGCATTTTACCTCGATAAGGTCAACCTCTAAGCTTCGATAGATGGGTCCATGTCTAATAAAACATTCAAATATTCTCTCTGGGATATAACATGTTATTTGGGTCCATTTTCTTAAAAGATAGATCATTCCTTCAAAATATGGCTACTAAATACAATCAAAATAGATAGATTGATCCCTTGAAGGATAGCTATCAAACATGTATTCATACTTAGACCATTCCCTCAAAGGATGGCTAGGCCAAAATGTCAAAAAATAATCTATTCATAAAATCCACAATCGGCTCAATCAAAACACTTGAAGATTATCACATTGATCAAATTGACATCTCTTATAAAAAAAATTAATGAATGACCCTATTATCCTAGCAAATGGCCATAATTAGTTCTCTCATAACATAATATATATTTGTAGACTTCCCGCATAGATCAGTCTACACCATGTAAAGATATGGACTTATATGTTATGATTCTTAGGTCACTTATAAAAAGGGTAATTAAATCCACATTAGGTTCTTATCTTATCCCTTTTTCTCTTTATTTACCTATCATCTCCTTTTTATCCTCTATAAATCAACAAACTATGAGCTCACTTGGCAACATGGTGTTTATAATGATACCTTTTCACTAGAAATGTCCTCATGTGAAGCCTATCAGAAGATTATTTTTATTAAGATCCTATCTAACCTTGGTTCCACATGGTCCTTTCCAATGAACCCAACATGTCTCTTTATATTTATATTAGTTCATAGGGATGTTGTATCTTATCATTATTTCTCAAAACATTATAAGCTTATCACATCATACCACAACATCACAAACCATAATAAACAAACATATCATAAAGTCCACATCATCACCTAAGACAACAATCTCTAGCATTACGATCACATATTTCCATCACATAGAACATAAAATCATCATATCATAATTAAAATCAAATCTTGATATATCATCACATGCCTATCCTATGCATGATAATCATTGACACTATAAGTCTCATACATAATCATAATCTATAACATATAACATTAATAGTAGTCATCCTCAATACATTATCAACATATAAGCATTCATCTCATTAAAAACATAACATAAAATCATCTGAATCATATATATCTATATCAATAAGTGTCTACACATGTACATATCTCTCGCTTATATACATATCACATTTTAGCATGCAGGCTAGTATAAAAATCATAAACAAAAACATCTCGACCATGGGTCTCACAATCTTGGGGCACCAATGCCACTAACCCCATCCACACTTATACTTATACTTGTGCCTATCCCAGTACCTATACATATCCCAAGTAGAGGCCATGTCAGATGACCCACTTTCATAGCCCACTAACCTAGAGCCACAATCACTGCTACCACCCATGCAATTCAATCCATATACTATAAATAGCTTCATGATAAAATTCAAAAACATAATGACCCTACCTCATATTGTGAGTGATGATTAGGCTTTAATGCATGCCCAACCAACTCACCACATCTACCTCTCACATCCATCTGATATATGCTCTATCACATGATAGATTTTTCCAACTCATCATGTACCCTCCAATCACAGATAAGATTTTCACCAAGCACAAAATGCCAAGCTCACCAAATACTAAAATTCAATAGTGTTCAAATGTGATCAAAAAAATTTGTTTTCACTTTTTACCACAATTTTAGGGTTGTTTTACCTAGCTATCAATGGTTTTCTAACCATTGACAATTGATCTCAACCATCAATGGTTGCCTAATTGTTGATACTTGATCCTAACCATTGACAGTTACCTAACCATAAATTATTTCCCCTAACCATCCACAATTAGAGTTTAGCTCTATTTATCCACCCTTCTCACCCCTTTTCTACCTACACTATGCTTATCAATATATCCAAATGGGGAAACCCATTCTTTAACACCCCTTGACCTACTCAAGAGTCACCCTCTCCTTCAATAATCAAGAACTACATTTAGCTTGAAGTCCATGTTGGATCGATTATCCATGGGACTATGTAGGTAGCATCCTCTTGCCTAGTATATCAAGAGTCAGCTTGGCCATTCCCTACCCAACCAACCAACCCACCCATTTTCCTATGTACACCTTATCATTGGATTTTGTTTACACTAACCTATTTCCATACCTTGTGATGACCTTGCTTTGGTAATAATGACTACCTTGACCAATTTTTCCATGCTAAAATTTTGAATTATGTACCACCTTATGTATAACCCACCCATTAGATTTTTTCTCATGAGCACTTAATACCTTAGATACCTGAGTACACACCCAACTTATTTAGGTGACTTGATATGCATGACTTGATCATTTATGAAAAATGTTAGGGACCGATTACATAATCATCTATCTTAGAACAAATTTTAGTCTTTGCATGATTTTGACTCTTGCACTTAGTCACATTTTGTGCACAAATTTGTGTTCCAAATACCCACGCCTTTTCATCCCCCACATCATGACCTCCATTCTACCTTTTATCAAACCATGACCTAATTTTTGTATTCCCTCATCGACTCCCAATTTAAGGGGGAACACCTCTTCCCTCCCACACTCAAGTCAACTAGTCTTAGACCTTGAGCAACTACCTATTTTTTTCTATAGCTTGATTAAAGCTACACAATAAAAATGAGAAAAATATAGACACCTAAAAACTACATAATGATCACTTTCAATGTCATCTTGACCTGTGGACCCTTGATCAACTTTGTATTTAGTTGACTACCTAATCCACTAGCACTCATTTATAACTTCTCTATATCAAACATCCCTTAAATGCATCATTTAATTCATAACCTTTCTACACATTTACTCATGGCCCCTCAACCATTGATAGTTAGGGTAACCATTGATGTTTAGCCATAACCATCAATGGTTAGGGTCACCAAACTTACCTTAAGATTTATAAACACTACCATCTTTATTCGAGATCAACATCTTCCAAACTAGTAACTTGTTCTAAAACCATCTTTTAAAGACAAACAAAAATAAGCATCTTTATCCTCACCTAACTTAGCAACTTTATCTCTCCTTAGTAGTTTTATGCTATAAAATGTAAGGCTCTTGGAGGAGATGAGGATCCAAAAAAATTATATCTAGGCTCTCGTGTTTTCTTTATGTAGGTATTCAAGACCTCAAAACTCTATTTTCATGACTATTAAAAGTTGGATATATTGTTACACTTCCAAATTTCCTTTAAACCACTATCATCATCCATTTAACATTTTACAAGTATCTCTTGTTTGATTTTATGAGTTTCCCTTTTTTATTGACTTCTTTATCTTAATCAATCCACCTACACTTCATCTCTCCAAAACCCATTTATTATCCTCTACCCATAATCCATTTTCCTCCTAATTCCATATCCCCAAACTTCCCATAGGTAATTATCACCAGTTTATATAACCATCACCGATCACAATAATCATAGTTGGTTACCTGATCATCATCAGTTAGACCTAATCATCGCTGGTTAATCTGACCACTTTTGATCATTGTCATAAAATAGATTATTATTTTTAGGCATTCTACACCATAACCATCCCATTTTCCTATTTTTGACTTATTTATAGAGCTTGTTCATATTTTTTTAACTAGATCTTGACCTATTTTTATGCATGGTATTGATCCATAGTGTGAGATTTAGTCACCTTGTTAAACATATACTTTTATTTATTTTTAGAATAATTATTTTCCTTCTTATCAATTTTAATGCAAACATATTTTATTTTTTTTATCAAATATTTTTATCATTAGGGGAGTTAATTGACAACCATCCAAAGGAGCTTTCACTTCTTGGATCTAGCATTGCTAGGTAGTCCACCCTTCATACTCATCTAAAAAATAAATTGGTTTAGTGTAATCTTATTTTAGGTATCCCTTCCTCACCAAAAATGAGATCTTACTTTGTCTGGTCATCAATGAGTGAAAAATTTACCAAGTACACACCGCTTATCTTTTGTTTCTCTCCCTTTCACTAAAACTAAAAATAGAGTAAGAAATAGTAGGAAATAGGTGTGTAAAGGATATGCTTAGGTTGAAGGGATATATTTTGATGATATTTTTGATTCAGTGGAAATGATGGAAGCAATTAGACTCTTCTTGGCATATGTTAGTTTCAAATATTTTAAGGTATACCAAATGGATGTGAAATTTGCCTTTTTAAATGGTAACTGAGAAGTGTACATTGAGTTACTTAAAGGATTATCATTATCAAGTGATCAAGACTATGTGTGAAAATTGAAGAAGGATTTATATGGTCTTAAATATTTTCTTATATCTTGGTATGATAAACTAGATAAGTATCTTCTAAGTGAAGGTTTCAAAAGAGGGGTAGTTGATAACAATTTGTATATTAAGAATGAAGATAGTCATTAATTACTTGAAGTTATCTATGTTGATGGCATAATATTTGGTTCTAATAATGACAATATCATTAAAGAATTTAAAGATGTCATGAAGAATAAATTTGAGATGTCTATGTTGGGGGATCTTTCATTCTTTATAGGATTATAAATTAGTGAACTAGATATAGGGATATTAATTTCAAAAGCTAAATACATTAATGATATACTAAGTAAATTTTATATGATGGAGTGTAAGATAATGAGTAAACTAATGATTATAGGTTTCAACATAAGTAATCAAGATGACTCACCAAAGGTTGATCAAACCTTGTATAGATCCATGATTGGAAGTTTTTTGTAATCCACTACTTCTAGACCTAACATCATGCAAGTAGTAGGAATTGTTGGTAGGTTTCAATTTGATCCTAGAGAATATCACTTGAAATTAGTCAAAATAATTTTAATGTTTCTTAATGGCACCATATAATATGGTTTATAGTATCTTAGGAGCAAATAATTCACTCTAAAAACATACACTAATGCAGATTGGGTTTGTTGTGTGGATGATAGGAAAAGTACCATTGGTGGTGTTTTCTTATTGGGTGAATGTTTGGTATCTTGTATAAGCAATAATAAATCCTTAATATCCCTATCTAATGTATAATATAAGTATATAGCTACTACCTCATGTTGAACTCAAGCTATATGGATGAATCAAAACTTGGAAGACTATAAGGTAAGGCAAAAAGAAGCTTGTCCCATCTACTATGGCAATACTAGTGCAATTAATATCTCAAAGAATCCTATAATACACTCAAAAACTAAACACATTCCTATTAGATATCATTTCTTGAGAGAACAAGTGATCAATCAATATGTTAAGTTAGAATATGTGCCTACAAAAGAAAAACTTGTAGACATTATGACCAAACCATTAACAAAAGAAACATTTGAGTATCTAAGACAAATATTCAGAGTCATCTCCTTATCTATATATTAATATAAGGCTCTTGGTTTATGGGGATAAAATAGTTCATGGGATTTCTCTAGCAGTCTATAGTAAAATGTTTTAGGTAACTTGTTCAGGGATTTTGGTCCTAAAGGGTCAAATTGGTTAATTCTAAGTGTTTAAAGAGTTGATGATAGATATTATTCATTGAGAAATCTTTTTATGATATCATGATCCAAGTTGATCATTGAGTTAGAGGGGGATAACTTAGATAGTTTGAGAGGCTTGAAGAGTTATGCATAATGTAAATGGGAGTGTATCTTAATGTTGTCAAGGTAAGCTCAAGAAATTTGTATTGCTCTTATATGTTTTGTCTTCATAGAATAGAGTATGATCAAAGAAGATTATAGTTTTGAATAATGTTTAAGAAGATTAAGGTAATAAGAGGTATGCATAGTGTTAAAGTGATTTTATATCATCTCTTATATGTGGTTCTTTCTTTTTGTTGGTTCTTGAAATCTTTTCAAGTCTTCAAGATCAGAAGATGAGCCCACTATGTCATTGTGTCAAAGGGGAGAAAGTAATTAGAGAGAGAAAAAAAGTCTAAGCATAAGATTTTTATTGATGTTTGACATCAATGAAAAAGGGGAAAATTTTTAGAGTTTTGAAAATGATGTATCCAAGATGAGCAAGGATGTTGATGAGGTGTCATGTATGCTAGAATGACAATGTTAAAGTGTGCTTTAATTTTATTCAATGTTTGACATATTAAGGTAATTAATTTATGATATTTATGGTATATACATGTTTCATAAACCCTATGGGGTGTTATGAGTTCTTAAAATGATTATGGAAGTGAAAGGAATTCATCAGAGTAGTCATATAAAGGTCTAGGTTCAAGTAGTCATCTTGACATAAGATTGAGTAAGCAATTTGATGACATCATATTTCACATGTGTGAAAATTTTATGAGAAATTTGATAAATGGATGGATGACCATATGAATTTGATCATGTGTTTCAAATTTTAGTTCATAAGGTTGAGCTTAGCAAAAGTTATTAAGGTGAAAAGTTAGCCTTCTTGGCATAATACAATGGTTTCTATACTTAGCCAAATTTACAAGAGGAGATTTAATGGTGAGAATTAAATATATATAATGGTGAGAATATAATTTGATATACAAAGATCCAATGGTGATAATATGATTGTGTAGATATATATCAATGGCATGCCTGAAGTCAATATGTTAAAGGATGCTCAAAAGGCACACATGACTGCCAAGTGGCCTGATCTCAGAAGCAATGATAAAATATCAACAGTTCATATTAAGTCAATAACTTAATAGGGTGATAAAATTTCATGTGGGATTTCCAAATAGTATAATCACATTGAGTCTAACAAGCAGGGTTTATAGAAGGCACATGAGAGTGCCAAGTGTCTTAATCATGGAAGCACAAATCTAAGATCAATGGTGAGTGATGTAGAGTTACAGATAAGAAGCTCATGAGGATATCGATGGAGTGTATTTTTTCAAAGTTTTTAGGTGACATGAGATTATGACAAGTGTTATATTTTTTTCATTTACACATTGATTGTTGATATTTAAATTTGTGAGAGAAAACCATCGATGGGTTTTTGATCTATATCTTGAGCTGATTTAAATTTTTTGGTAATATTGGAGTTTTATTATTATTTTAGTTAAGGGTATGGATTAATAAATTAGTATATAATATTTTAATAATTATAGTCCTAATTTTTATAATTTATGTATATCTTTTAGCTTTTTAATAATAGTAATAAATAAGGAGAAATAATGACTTAGCTAGAAATAGGCTGAGACAACTGAGACAGGGTCTGAAACTAGTTGTGAAAGATTGGGATAGTTTCATAAATCAAAATCTAGATTTAATTTAGTTAAAGGATAGGACAAAAAAAAATAGGACACTTTGGGGTCTGGTGTTTTTCTGTACTTCTACCACTATTGTCCAAATTGGTCATAGAGAGTTAAAACTTACTAGGTTTTAATGATGTGTTGGTATGAGATTTCTTGTGAAATCTTGAGTGCTGAATATCAATGGATCTCACTATAGAGATGATTTAATATTCAAACCCTAACCCTCCATTATTCTTGATGAATAAGATTTTAATCACCTAAAAAGGATGGGTTATTGTGTGTAAGATGCACTGAACATGTGATCTATAGCCCTTGTGTGGGTATGTTGCCTACAGACCAATACTCCATAGAGGGATCAAGCCATATGTAATTCTCCCACTTAATGTGATTTGTGAAATAGTTTGATTTAGATTAAAATATGCCAAATTGAGAGTGCTTGAGGTGGTTAGGGATTGGTATGAGGGTTTGAATATGTTTCTATCTATGTTAGGTGACTGTATGTAAAGAATAAGAAAGTTTACATTAGTAGTTTATTTGTATTTTTGCTTGCTTTGTAAGATCTATCACCTCCCTTTTAAATGATCTTTGGATAGGATTTTATAGGGAACTATTTTTCATTTCTTATTAGATAGTTAAAAGATAGGTTGAATGGCCCATACCCTTTACAAAGACATCTGAAAGATAAGCGGGATTAAGTAAACCAAAAAAAAGGGATAAGAGAGAAAAACCAACTAATTAACTCAAGGGTAGCCAAACATTAGCCACCTATCAGCCAAAAAACCAAAATGGAAAATAGGGAGAGATAGGCTAATTCAAATCAAAGTGACTGACTGATTGATTGGTCTCTGCATTAACATTTTTGTTTTTTTTCCTTGGTCTTACTCCCAATGAACTAATTCTTTTCCTTGTCCATTATCTTCCTTTTGAGATCCAAGTGGAGGGTCTCTTGGTTATCCTCCTCAGAAGCCCAAAATCCTTCTTCCTCTTTATCTTTTTGATAATATTTATTTATGGGGTTATGAGCCAAGAGGGACTTTCCATCATTGTTGTCAGACTTATTAGGGTAGAGAAAATCTCTAAGCCTCTCAAGTTCTTCAAAAATTTCTCCACATAAGATTTTCTAAATTGTTATTTTCATGTGGAGTTTATAGAGAGAATCCTTAATTACACCATTTAAATCTATCCCCAAGACCACCTTTCCTTTGGAATAAGTTGAGAGAATTGAAGGGTTTCCCATATCAAGATTGGGGTCAATGTGCTCCTAAACATTTGAGTCCCCCAAACCTTGTCCCTATTGTTATTATTTAGAATCTAGTTGGGATTGATACTCTCCTTCTTCATTTGAGTCCTCCTTTTGTATGATAATGTTAATGGCATCAAGGATAACTTTAGACAAGACCAACTCCCCTCACTTGATGAGTAAGTGGGTAAGGCCTTGGTGGATTAAATTAGCTAAAGAATTATTTTTGAAATTTAAGATAGATACCTCCAATGATTGTAGCAAGAAAAAGGGAATACTGATATAATGTCCCTTGAAATGATTCAAAATCAAAAAATGGTGCAAGAAGAGAATAGTTTGTTTACCCTCAAGCATGATATATTTAATTATTTAAAGACAAACCTCCTACCATTTCCTCAGTAGGTCTATTTACATGAACCCTTTATTGGGGATGCATTTTGGTTTGTGTTTTGCCTTCTTAAAGAAGACATTAATGAGTTCTTCCCTACATCTCTTATCTTTGAAAGCCTTTATTTCATGACAAAGAACTATTGGTTATGGGTTAAATGTTGTATTCATGTAAAATTTTCAAATTGGTATTTTAAGTGTGGTTTATAACATCCTAGCCATATTTCCTCTTTACATGCTCTTATAACCCTCCTAGGTACCTTTTTTCTTATTCTTAATCATTCATAGCCTTCTAGATGATCATTATAGCTTAGCCAATCTCTATTTCCTAGGCCAATTCTATCCCCTAGGTATTGAGCTTAATGGATAGGAGTGTCATACTTGGATTATAACATCAAACCCTAGGGTGTCCCATTTTTATCACTCCTATCCAATTGCATTTTAAGCCTACATGACTATTTGCATCTGATTCCTATCCTTCATCATGTCATCCTAACATGAATACATTTAACCCATGATCAATAGTTCCCTATAAAATCTCATTCAAAGGTCATTTACAAAAGGAGGTGAAAAATATTACAAAGCAAGAAAGAATACAAGTAAACTACTAAGGCAAATTTCCTTATTCTCTACATATAGTCACCCAATATAACTACAAACACATTCAAACTCTCATACCAATCCCTAGCCACCTCAAGCACTCTCAATTTGGAATTTTTTCATCCCCATAACACTATTACAAAAAACACATTTATGTGGGAGAACTACATATGGCTTAATCCCTCTTCAGAGTATTGGTATGTAGAGAGTATGCCCACACAAGGGGTCTAAATCACATGTTCAATGTATATTACACACACTAATGCCCCATATTACTTAATTTTTATTCAAGCACAATGAAGGTCTAGAGTTTAAATATTAAATAAACTCTATAAGGAGCTCCATCGACATTCAGCACTTAAGATTTCATAGGCAAACTCATACACAGACAATGAATAAAACCCAAAAACTCAAATCTCTATGACCAGTTTGGACAATAGTAGTAAGAGTGGAATATAGCACTAGACCCTGAAGTGTCCTATTTTTGGTGCTCTTGTCATTTCATCAAATGAAACCTAGATTCTAATTTGTGATAGTATTATAGTCTTTCACAGTGAATTTTAGCCTTTATATCAGCCATCTCAATCTAGTTTTAAGCTAAGTTGTATTTATCCTTATTTATTGATATTTTTAGAAGGTTTCAAAAGACATAATAAATTATACAAATTAGTATTGTAATTATTGAAATATTATTTACTAATTTATTATTCTAGATCCTTAGCTTAAATTAGGAATAAAACTCTAATATTCCCAAAAAATCTAAATCATTTGGTGAACCCGACTTCATTTACACAAAAAAACCCTAGGGAAAATTACTTGCTAATTTTTTTCAATATTTTTTTGATTTTTCCTACATATTTAAAATTAGAAATCACATTTAATTTTTAAATTTACCTTAGTAATTTTTAAAATAATTTCAATCAAACCCTAGTTGCCTATATTAGGTCCTGATATTTTTCCAATATTTTTTTGATTTTTTTCCTACATATTTAAATCAAAATTGCACATTTAATTTGTCAAACTTTACCATAGTAATTTTAAAAATCATTTTCTCTCAAACCCTAGTTACATATACTAGGTCCCATGCTTTTGAGGTATCACCTTACATGTTTGTGAGTTTTTAATCCTTTTAGGCATATTCCAATTTGTTATTTTTAGGATTTTATATTTCCTTTACTTAATACTTACATTTCATCAAATTTGTCTTATTAAAAATTATTACAAAAAATTCAATCCATTTTTTACTTGTTTTCTTACTTTAACAATGGCCCAATATACTAGTTTTAATGAAATTGATAAGAGGGAACTTCAATAACTTTTAAATAAACATCCTAATATGGAAGATGATATGCTTAAAATGCTATAAGAATAAAAACAAAAAGCAAACAATGGTCAATCCTCTCAAACCATAGAGTAATCAATTACAAATAACACTACAGGGGCAACTATGTCTCAATAACCCCCTATAGCAGCCCAACCTTCTTATGAGGCACCACCAGTTATGGATAGTACATATTTGTCTCCTAACATGGTTTCCCTTTTGTAAGAGATAAAATCTCTTTAGTCCAAGATGTTACATCTTGAGCAAGGTTCCTCTAGACCAACATAGGCTTCAGATTATTTTGATCTATTTCATACACCATTGGTATGCATTATTGGTTCTACACCCTTACCACTAGGTTATGTTCAACCCAAGCTCACTCTATATGATGGAAAAGGTGATATATACACACTTTATATCTTTTCATGTAGTATACTTGGACAATGTGCCAAATGATTGGTTACTAACCAATCTATTTCCACAAAGTTTAAAGGATTATGCATTACAATGGTTTTATAGTCTATCAAATCAGTCAGTCAATATCTTCAATCCTTTAGCTGATATGTTCCTAGCTCATTTCAGCATTAACATAGGTGACAAGGTTTCTTATTCCCAAGTTTCACAATAAAAACAAAGGTCAAATGAGCATCTTACAGATTATGTTCTTAGATATAAGACTATCTTGGCTAAAATGACTAGCCACATGGTTGATCAAGAGTTACAAGATCTCTTTAAATAGAGTCTTCTACTATTTTTCCATGAGTCAATAATGTTTAAAAAATTCTCTTCCTTCACTCAGCTATGTCATACACTAAAGTAAAAGGAATTCAAACTCATTTCAATGGGTAAACTCAAGTACACAAGCATATCAAAAATAATAAATAAGAGTAATAGTAAAGTCCCATACAAAGTAGAGGTCAATGATAAAAAAATTCAAAATCAACCTATAGTTAATGTAGCTTTAGAGCCCCCTTAATGAGTGGTTTTATCAATACCTCCTCGATGAACCTTTACCAATCTACCAGTATCTCTAGCTAAAGTTTTATAAATTTTGGAATGTAATATCATATCTATCCTTCCTATTCATGAGGTTAATACAACAAAGCCTCTTACACATGGATATTATTAGAATGAATTTTATTATTTTCATAGGGAACTAAGCCACAAAATAAATAGATTCATTAGTTTGAAACACAAGATACAAGATTTGATAGATGGAAACTTTATTGATCTTGGCACTCTAGTTGAGCCTCCTCAGGCAAAGCAAACATAAGACAAGGCTCTAAAACTTTTCTTGGATCCTTTCCCATAACATTATAAATAATATATAGGGGATACATTAGGTGTTCACCATGATCATTCAAACCCTCCACTAACTACATAATAATCACCTTTAGTTGAGTCACATCCTTTGAGTAACATGATTGGTGTGTATAATTCTAGAGTTCTAGCTAAACCTTTGATCTCCTTCTTAGAGTAGGAGATAGTTGAGGATGATTCAGATTACCATGTACTCTTTATCATATCATACATTAATCATCATCATATTCGTAGTGTTCTTATAGATAATAGATCTAGTGTGAACATGTGCGCTATGACATTACTACAACATTTGGGATATTTATAGTAGAATATCACCCCAATGGACATAGTTATCCATGGATTTAGTGGGAACATATAGAATTAATTTGGTTATATTGTACTTCCTCTATAGGTTGGTCCAACACATGTGGCCCCACCATTTATGATTGTTCCCAGTGCAAGATTATTTGATATGTGACTTGGTTAACCATTTATTCATAAACTTCATGTAGTACCTTCTATAGTTCACATATCCATGAAATTATTTCACACTAATCAATTGTTATAGTTGATTAATTTCCATATGAGTTACCACTCCCCAATTCAAAGACATCTACTACTCTATAGTCACTAGTATTAGCTTTTCCACCAATTACAATTATTCTTCCAGTTCATATTTAGACATGGTCAAGGCCTTCCTCACCAGTATAGAGAGTTCATACACTTACATGGAGGCCTATTTTATAGAAACCATAGTTTTAATATTTTAGATAGTTTCTAGATATAGTATTCACACCCAAGGTAGTCTCATTTAGGTCTCATGCCTCTACACATAGACCACACTTTTAGAGATATTATTCTAATACCAGATGGGTCCCTAAGATCCCCATAGTTGTATCCATTTCTCAAATTTACAAGGGGATTCCATAGTTGGTTTCCACCAAAAATATTTTAGAGAATTTACAACATACACAACTTTCAGAGTCATAGTCTTATCCTTTCCATCATGCTTCATGATCACACATTATTCCTCTCCTTGATATAAAACACCATAATAGGGAGTCTCTTATGAAATTCATCAATTAGTATCAAGTCTTTTTAGTATTTATTGTACATATATTCTTTTTATTTTTTGGTACATATTCTCCTTAAGATTTATTGTACATAACAAAATTTCAAAATACCAAAAATAATATAACATTTCAAAATAAAAAAACAATACAAAATTCTAAAATACAAAAACATTCTAATATTCTAAAAATACAAAAACATTCAAATATATCAAAAATAACAAAAATATTCAAATAACTCAAAAACAACAAAAAATTTTCAATTGTATTCATTATCCATGTTTTACGTTTCTACTACCATGTTAGACTTACATTTTATTGTTATATGTTATTGTATGTCAATTTATCTACATTATCATGCTTCACTTGATCTTCTTTGAGTGTGTGCAGTGACACCTAGATCCTTGATTGATTCACTCTAACTATTGAGCAGGGAGTCCTATTTATACATTTGAGACATACATCAACTTATCTACCCACTGGGGGCATCTTCTACATGACTATACCATCTAGGTTATGTAATTCCTACACCACCCATTCATTACTTACTAGCTTACATAGATTATTCTATCAACACTCACTAGTATATAACACTTGTGTATTTTTTAAAATTTACCTATTCTTGTACTTCATGTCTTTCATACTTTCACTTCTTGATTTTATTTGTTAGATTCAATTGTATTTCCATCATTTACATGCCTTCCTTTCTTGCTTTGCATAGTTAGATGTGATTACATTTCTTAGTTCCTATTTTGTCTCTTATGTGTGCCTTAGGACATTTACCAATGTATTTTAATTATATTATTGTGTGTGCCTTAGGACATTTGCCAATGTCTTTTGCTTGTAATATTCTATGTACTTGTGGCCCTTGTGTCAACCTTGATTATTTCCAATTGTATGTGTATATGGATTTTAAACATGCTTTGTATACTTGGTTTCCTTGTTTAAGTGACATGTGTCCATGTCCATTATTTTCTTGTCCCCTTGGCCACTCTTGTATGCTTCTTGCTTCTTCTCTTGTGTGCTTTTTTGCTTCTCAATTATATGCAATGCCATGATCTATATCATGAATTATCTTTCTTTATTAGATCAATGATGGACATCATACTCCATCCCTCCTTGAAAAACTAACAACTAACTAGAATTTTTAGTTTTAGTTCAATACATTACACATGATATTACATGATTACATCTATCTAGGCGTACCCCTATTGATCTAACAATATTAAAAATAAACTATATTATATCTTGAGACTTATTTTTTATTATCATTACTATATCATGTATTTCATAGCATAACACACTTGTAGGGCTCTTTATTCGAAGGGTAGTCATTTTAGGGTCTTCATTCCTACCCTCAAAAGAGAGGGAAACAATTAGATGTTTTGTCATAGAGATCAAAGCCTCCTATCGGTCAAAAATTAGTTTTTAGAACACTCATAACAATAATTAGAACCCAAAATAGGTAGAGCAGACTAGGAAAATAATGATGAACACAAAATAGTCATCAAAAATAGTAAAGGACAAGAACACCAATCTTAGACTATAGCACCAGACACCAAGGTGTCATGTTTTTTATGCTCCTTTTTAAATAGCCAAAAACATAGATATTTTAGAAATAGGTAGAAAGGTAAGTTTAGTTACAATTTTATCAGATACAGATCAATTTAGATTCATAAGTTTTAGTACAATTTTTCTTAAAGAATCTAGATATAGGGGCATCATGAGCAGCATGATGGCTCTGAATTCTAGTTTTAGCTTGGGTAATTGGTATAACTTCTATATTAGAATCCATGTTATAGACATCAGTGATTGGGGGTAATGTGCATGGCACATTTGACTTATTTTATTTCTAAGTTTATTTGTATTACTTAGGTATTCTTAGTAGTTACATGCCTTATTCCATCTTTAGGTAGTTGGGAATCATTCCCAAGTGGCTTCCATATAAGCCTAGTTCCAAGTTTCAAAGTGGATTTCATACAAGCTTAATCTCCACCTTTCTGAATGGCCAATATTAGCCTATTTTCCAATACAAATTTAGCTATCCATGTCACATTGTTAGATTATAGAGCATTCATGGGCTTTAAAAGCCATCTCATATGACACATAATCATACTAGTATCAGTTCATAGCTTCACTTAGTGGGCAATAATAGAGCCAAAGGTATAGCTAGCCTTTGTATTATTGAGATGCTTACTCAGAGAGATTGGACACATAGTCCAAAAATTTATTAACACACACATGATCACATAACTTCACTTAGTGGGCAATGATGGAACCAAAGGGCTAGCCTTTGCATTCTTAAGCCACTCTCAAGGAATTGATCACTCAAATTTTTCATGATATTACTCTTGATACAACACATACTCTACATATACCAAACACATACCCAACATCATTCAGCATCATGCATCTCCATGGGCTTCACCTTTATAGGTAAGTTTAGGTATGCTTTCTACTTTTTCCTTTATCATAGTATTTCACTTTGCTACATCACTAGAATAATGGTGAGGTAAATGTAGTCATATAAATGTTCAAATTCGTAGTTTGAGTTTGGTTTGTGACATCCTAGCAATATCTCCTCTTTTCATGCTCTTATGACCTTCTTATATACTTTTTTTATTATTATTAGTCATTCATAGCCTTTCAGATGATCATTCTAGCTCAATTAGTCTATATTTCCTAGGTCAATTCTATCCCCCAGGTCTTGATCCTATAGGATATGAGCACCATACTTTGACTTTAGCATCAGATCCTAGGGTATCCCATTTTTTATTCTCCTATATAATTGTATTTTGATTTCAAATGACTATTTTCATCTGATTCCTATCCTTCATTATGTCATCCTAGCATGAATACATCTAACCCATGATCAATAGTTCCCTATAAAACCCATCCAAAGGTAATTACAAATGGAGGTGACAAATATTACAAAGAGAGAAAGAATACAATCAAACTATTGAGGAAAATTTCCCTATTATTTTCATACAGTCACCTACCATAGTTGTAAACACATTCAAACTCTCATACCAGTCCCTAACCACCTCAAACACTCTCAGTTTGGTATTTTTACATCCACATAACATTATTACACAAAGCACATTTAAGTGGGAGAACTACATATATCTTGATCCCTCTTTGGAGCATTGGTATGTAGGTAGTGTGTCCACACAAGAGGTGAGAATCACATGTTCAATGCATATTACACACACTGACCCCCCTCTTTCTCTATTTTTATTCAAGCATAATGAAGGTCTAGGGTTTAAAGATTAAATTAACTCTATAGAGAGCTACATCAACATTTAACACTTAAGATTTCATAGGTAGACTCATACAGTGATAGAAAATAAAACCCATAAAACACAAATCTCTATGACCAGTTTGGACAACATCGACAGGAGTGGACTATAATGTAAGACCTTGAAGTGTCTTGTTTTCAGTGCTCTTATCCTTTTATTGAATGAAACAAAGATTATGATTTATGACACTATCCCAATATTGTATAGTTAATTTTAGCCTCTGTCTCAACCATTTGAGTCTATTTTTAAGCTAAGTTGTATTTATCCTTATTTATTAATATTTTATAAAGGTTAAAAAGACACAATAAATTATACAAACTAGTACTATAATTATTACAATATTATTTTTTGATTTATTATTCCAAATTCTTAGCTTAAATTAATAATAAGAGTCCAATATTCCCAAAAAAGCTAAATCAGATGTATTCACACTAGGTTGACATAATGAAGGATAGGAATCAAATGAAAATGACCATTGAGGCTCAAATTATAAAGGGATAAGAGCATTGTAAATAGGACACCCTAGGGTTTGGCACTATAGTCCAAATATGGAACTCTTATCCTATAGGTTCAGGACCTAGAGGAACAAGATTGGCCTAAAAAATATAGTCTAAGGTAAAATCATCATTCAGAGGTTTTAGATGACCTATAATGAGAAAAACATTGTCGATAAGGGTCACAAGAATATGAAAAAAGGAGCAATGGATAGGATGTCATAAGCGACACTCAAAATAGAAATTTGGACATTTTATATGACTAAATTTGTGCCTTTATTCAAGTGATGCATCAAAGCAAAATAATATGATAAATAAAAGTATAAAGTGTACCTAAACTTACCTATAAGGGTGAAGCCCATGAAGATCTATGATGCTGAGTGATGTTGAGTAATGTTGGGTATGTGTTGTACCAAGAATAATATCATGAATGGATCTCAGTGTTTAATTCCTTGAGGATAGATTAAAAATACAAAGGTTATCCCTTTGGCTCCATCATCACCCACTAAGTAAAGCTATGTGATCATGTGTGTGTTAATCTATGTTTAGACTATGTGTCTAATCCTTCTAAATAGGTGGCTCAAGAATATAAAGTCTAGTTAGTCCTTTGGCTCCATCATTGCCCTTGAAGTATGGAACTATGAAATAATACCATTTTGAATGTGTGTCATAAGATGGTTCTTGAATCCCATGAATGCTTTGTAGTTTGAAAATATGGTGTGGATAGTTGAATGTGTGTTGAGAACTAGGCCAATCTTGGCCATTCCAAAAGATGGAGATTAGGCTTGTATAAAAGCCACTCTAAAACTAGGAACTATGCTTATATGAAAGCCATTCTAAAATGATGCAAACCACCTAAATATAGAATAAGGCATGCAACTACTAAGAATACCTAGGTCATGAAATGAACTAAAAAGAAAATAAGGTAAATGTGCTAAGTACATTACCCCCAATCACTAGTGTCTGTAACATGGATTATAATCTAGAAGTTGTACAAACTACCCAATATAAAACTAGAAGTGAGATCCATCATGCCATGCATGATGCCCCCTATATCTAGATTCTCTAAAAAAACTATACTAAAACTATCCAATCTAAATTAAACTATAGTTGACAAAACTATAATTGAACTTACCTTGCTATTTGTTTTTGGAAAATGTAGTTTTTTTGTTGTTTGGAAAAGAGAGCTGAAAATAGGACACTTTGTTATCTAACACTGTAGTCTAAATATGAAACTCTTTTATTTTGCTATTTTTTATTACTATTCTTTATTTTTCACTATGTTTCTAGTCTATTCTACCTAGTTTGAATTTTGAATGCTATTTTGAGTGTTCTAAAAAATAATTTTTGACCAGTTGACTTTAATCTCTATGACAAAACCTTTGTTTGTTTCCCCCTCATTTGAGGGTAGGAATGAAGACCCTAAAATTATTTCCCTTAGAATAAATATCCCTACAAGTGTGTTATGCTATGAAATAAATTATATATAAATTACAATTGAAAATATGTATCAAGATATAGCATAGTTTGTATTGGAGATTGCTAGATTAATAGAGGCATGCCTAAATAAATGTAATAATGTAATAACATGTGTAGGATACTAAAATAAAAGTAGAAATTTTCGTTAGTTGTTATTTTTAAAGTGTCAAGGAGGGATGTATCATGATGTTCATCATATCATCCAAGAAATCAAGATAATGGATGATGTGGATCATGACATTGCAAACAATGAGAAGTAAATAAGTAACAAGCATGTAAGGCAAGTAGTAAGAAACATATCAAAGTAGTCAAGGGTCCAATAAAATAAAGGACATGGGCACATGTCACTAAAATTATGAAATCAAGCGTACAAAACATTTTCAAATGCCACATATGCATATAATTGAAAATAAACAAGGTTTGTACAAGGGCCACAAGCACATAGAAGAGTACAAGCAAAGGACATTGACAAATGTCTTAAGGCTAACACAATAATAAAAGCAAAGGACATTGGAAAATATCTTAAGGGTAACACAAGAATAGAATCAAAGGACATTAGCAAATGTCCTAAGGCATACACAAGAGACAAAATTAGAACTGAGAAATGCAATCACATCTAGTTACTCAAAGTAAGAAAGGAAGGTATGTAAATGCTAGAAAATACAATCACATCTAACTAATCAAAGAAAGAAGTGAAATTATGCAAGAAATACAGTACAAGACTAGGTAGATGCTAAGAAATATAAAAGTGATATATACTAGTGAATGTCAATATAATAATCTATATAAACTAGTAACTAATGTAAATTAACATGATAAATAGAGTGTGTGGTGGAGAAATGACATATCTTGGATGGTGTATCCATGTAGAATATGCCCCTTGTGGGTAGATATGTTGATGTATGTCTTGAATGTAGATGTAGAATGCCACCTCAATAGGTAGAGTGAAGAAATAAAGGATCTAGGTGTCATTTTACACACTCAAAAAAGATCAAGTGAAGCATGATAATGTAGATAAATCAATAAATAATAGCATAGAATAGTAAAATGTAAGCCTAGCATGCTAGTAGAAATATAAAGCATGGATAATGCATATAGTTGAAATATTTTTAGTATTTTGAGTTATTTGAATGTTTTTATATTTAAAATTTTTGAATGTTTTTATATTTTAAAATAAGCTATGTAAAAGTAATCATAAGGAAATTATGTACAAAATATTTGAAAAGTATCTATGTACAAGAAAGACTAAGAAAAAATGATACTAACCGATGAGTCTCATGAGAGACTCTCTATCATGGTGTCTTGTATCAAGGATAGGGATCATGTATGATCATGAATCATGATGGAATGGCTAAGACTATAAATCTAAAGCCTATGTATGTTGTAAGTTCTCTAAAATCTTTGTAGTGGAAACTAACTATAGGGTCCCCCTTGTAACTCTGAGAAGTAGATGTAATCATGGAGCTCTTAGGGACCCATCTAATAGTAGAAGAATCTCTATAAAGGTTTGCTCTATGTGTAGAGGTATGAGAAATCAATGATACTACCCTAGGTGTGAACACTATAGCTAGAAACTATCTAAAGTCTTGAAACTATCACTGATGTAGTGGTCACTCTAAAAGAGGCCTTTGTGGAAGTGTATAAAATCTTTATGCTAGATTGGGAAGCCTTGACTAGGTCTAAATCTCAACTAGAGAAAGAATTGTAACTGGTGGAGAAGCTGAAACTAGTGACTATAGAGTAAGAGATGGCTCTAAAGTGGGGATTGGTAATTCATATGAAACTCTACCAACTATAAAAACCTAATTAACATGAATGAAATTCATGCATCTATGAACTATAAATGGAATTATGTGAAGTTTATGAATCCATAGTCAACCAAGTAATATATTGAAGACTCCTGCACTAGGAACAATAGTAAATGGTGTGTCCACATGTGTTGGAACAATTTTTATAATAAGTACAATCTCGCCTAATGAACTCTATATGTGCCTGCTGAATCCACTGATAATTATGTCCATCAGGGTAATATCATGCCCTAAATATCCCAAATGTTGTAATAATGTCATAGTGCACATGCTCACACTAGATACATTGTCTATGATAACACTATGAATGGGATGATGATTAATGTAAGCTCTAATAAAGAGTGCATGGTAATTGAAATCATCCTCAACTATCTCTTTCTCTAATAAAAAGATCAAAGGTCTAGCTAAAATTCTAGAATTATACATACCAATCATGTTGTTCAAAGTATGTGACTTAACTAAAGGTTTTTATTATGTAGATGGTGGAGGATGTGCATGATATACATGGTGAACACTTGACGTGTCCCCTGTCTATTTTTTAGAATGTTGTGGGAAAGGATCTGAGAAAATTTTAGAGCCTTGTTCTATGGTTGCTTTTCTTGAGGAGGCTCAACTAGAGTGTCAATATCAATAAGGTAGCCATATATCAAGTCATGTATCTTATGCTTCAAACTGATGTATCTATTTTTTGTGTGGCTTAGTTCCTTGTGAAAATCACAAAATGCATTTTGATCATAACCACATGGAAGAGGCTTTATTGGATCAACTTCTTGAATAATATGGAGAGATATGATATTGCATTCCAAAAGCTACTATAAGACTCTGGCTAGAGATAATGAAAGATTGGTAAAAGCTCACTTAGGAGGTGTTGACAAAACCACTCACTAAGGGGGATATAAATTTTCATTAAATATAGGTTTATTTTCACTTTTTCTATGATTAATCTTTACTTTTTATGGGACTTTACTGTTACTCTTGTTTGTTGTTTTTGATATGCTTGTGTACTTGAATTTGCCCATTGAAATTATTTTGACTTCCTTTCATTTAGTGTATGACATAACTTAGTGAAGGAAGAGAACTTTTTGAACATTATTAACTCATGCAAATCTGGTAGAAGACTCTTTTTGAAGAGATCTTGTAATTTTTGATCAGTCATGGGGCTAGTCATTTTAGCTAGGATAGTCTTATATCGAAGAACATAATTTGTGAGATGCTCATTTGACCTTTATTTCTATTATAAAACTTGGGCATAATAAACCTTGTAACTTATGTTAATGATAAAATGAGCTAGGAATATGTCAGCTAAAGTATTGAATGAATTGATCAACTGATTTGGTAGACTATAGAACCATTGTAAAGCATAATCCTTTAAACTTCATGGAAATAGCTTGGTTAGTAACCAGTCATTTGGCACATAATACAAGCATGCTATGTAAAAATATCTCAATTGTGTATCTAGATCATCCTTTCCATCATATAGAGTGAGCTTGGGTTGAACAAATCCTGGTGGCAAGGATGTAGAAGTAATATGATGTGCCAATCATGTATGAAGTAGAGCAAAAAAATCTAAAGCTTATATTGGCCTAGAGGCACCTTGCTCAAGATGTAGCACTTTAGATTTAAAATATTTTATCTCTTGCATAGGGGAATCCATATCATGAGACAAAGATGTACTAGTCATAACTGTTGGTGCCTCATAGGAAGGTTGGGCTACTATAGGGGGTTGTTGAGACATAGTTTCCCCCATAGTGTCATTTGCAAATAGTTATTCTATATTTTGAGAGGATTGACCATTGTTTTCTTTTTTTTATTCTTTTATTATTTTAATTATATCATATTTTATATCAATATTTTTATTTAAAAGGTATTGAAGTTTCCTCTTATCAGTTTCATCAAAACCGGTATATTGGGCCATTGTTAAAGTAGGAAAACAAATCGAAAATGGATTGAATTTTTGTAATAAGTTATAATAAGAAAATTTTGATGAAAATAAATTATTAAATAAAGGAAATGTAAATTAATAAATAAATAAAACCAAAAAATCATCAAAATGATATGAATCTCACAAACATGTAAGGTGATACCTCAAGAAGCAAAGGGACCTAGTAAATTCAACTAGGGCTTGAATGTAATAAATATTAAAATTACTATGGTAAAATTTAAAAATTAAATGTGAAATTTTGATTTATATATGAAATAAAAAATAAAAAAATACTAGAAAAATCAACAAGGAATTTTCCCTAGGGTTTTTAGGGCTTTTATGCATAAACGAAGTAAGTCAAGTTCACAAAATGATTTAACTTTTTTGGGAATATTAGAGTTTTATTCCTATTTTAGTTAAGGGTGTGGATTAATAAATCAGTAAATAATATTTAAATAATTAAAATCTTGATTTGTATAATTTATGTATATTTTTTACCTTTCTAATAATAACAATAAATAAGGAGAAATAATGACTTAGCTGGAAATAAGGTGAGACAATTAAGACAAGGTCTAAAACTAGCTATGCAAGACTAGGATAGTGTTGCAAATCATAATCTAGATTTTTTTCATTGAAAGGATAGGACTATAAAAAACAAGACACTTTATGTATTTGTGTTATTTTACACTTTTATTATTTTTTTCTAAGCTGGTCACAAAGACCTAAAACTCACTGGGTTTTTGCATTGTGCTAGTATGAACCTACTTGTGAAATATTGAGTATTGAATGTTGATGGAGATCACTATAGAGATGATTAATATTTAAACCCCAACCCTCTATTATGATTGATAAATGGGATTTGATTCACATAAAAAGGGGGAGGCTAGTGTGTGTAAGATGCACCAAACATGTGATCTACACCTCTTGTGTGGGAACACTATCTACATAACAATACTCTAAAGAGGGATCAAGCCATATGTAGTTCTTCCACCTAATGTGATTTGTGTAATAGTTTGATGTAGATGAAAAAGTGAAAAATTTAGAGTGATTTAGGTGGTTATGGATTGGTTTTAGGGTTTGAATATGTTTATAGCTATGTTGGGTGATTGTATATAGAGAATAGGAAAGTTTGCCTTACTAGTTTGTTTATATTCTTGCTTGCTTTATAAGATTTGTCAGCTCCCTTATAAATGATCTTTTGATAGGATTTTATAGAGAAATATTGGTCATGGTTTATATTTATTCATGCCAAGATGACATATTGAAGGATAAGAATCAGATGAAAATGACCATTAAGGCTGAAATTGCTAAGGGATAGGAGCACCATAAATAGGACACCCTAGGGTCCAAAATTATAATCCAAATATGGCACTCTTGTCCTACAAGCTCGAGACCTAGGGGAATAGAATTGGCTTGGGAAATATATTTTGGTTGAGGTGGAATCATCATTCATAAGGTTTTGGATGATTGGTAATAGGCAAAATTATGTATAAAAGGGTCACAAGAGCATGCAAAAGGGAGCTATGGATAGGGTGTCACAAACCACACTCAAACTTCCAATTTGAACATTTTATATGACTACATGAGCATATGGTAGAATTTTATGGTGGTGTAAAAGGAAAATTTGTAGAGGACTTCAAGGTACATATAGATAAGTGAGTTATAATTTTTTACTATCTATATAGTCAAAGTTATTGATCTTCCAAGTTGATTTTTTGTTTGTTCTTGGTGTTACTGTGTACAAGACTATTATTTGAGTAAATTATGGTTTAGAAGAAGAGTGTTTTAGTGGATGTATTATTTTTAAAATGTCTTGGAGTTCATATGGATTGGATCCATGTATTTTAAAGTGTCTTGTGTTCTTTTTTGCTTGATGAAGAGATAAATGGGTAATAGGTCTCTATGAGACCTATAAAGGCTATTAAGGCCTAATTAAAAGGCATAGTTACTTAAGTGTGACTCATGGATGCTATGGCCAACCTATGATAATGAATTTGAGATATGTATTAGCATGATATAAGTCTTAATGGTTAAGGAAAGTATTATTTCCAACCTAGAAGTTGATATTCATTAATATTCTATAAAGAGTGAAAGCTAAAGTAATGGTATTGTGTTAGATGTGAATGTGTGGAGAGAGAAGAAGATATAGATGAAGGAAAGAGATTAGAGTGAGTGTGCTTAGTGGATAGACTGATGTACATAGTATATTAAGTATTAGTGAATAATTCTATAGTGATCCAAAAGGGGTGTTTGGATGCATTTCTTATATGAGAAAGTTTGAGTGTGTTTGAAGAGTTGAAAGAGAGGTATTATACATTGTGTTTCTAATTAGATTAAAATGCAATCACAATTCTAGAATTTTTTATTTCATAGGTGTTGTGTGGGTGTTCAAAATATATATAAAGGGGGTTATTTTTCATACTTAGGGGTGGGTGCTCCTTGTGAAGTGGGTACTTCACTAAAATCTCTCATGTTTGTGATCTTATCGGACAAGTAATCCATGTGCATTGTAGGATTAAGAGTGGATTTTATTCCCCATGAGGATTTCCCACATAATTCATGTGTATGATCTTTCATTATATCTCTTAATCATTATTATGAATAACTTTTATGATTTATGAATGCTTGTGGTCTTTGATTAATAATCTAAAAGAATTACAATTGAAGTTTGAAATATTTTGCATCATTGATTCACCCCCCTCTTAGTCATTATACCTCTAACATATCCTCCATGTCCCCCTATATTTCCCATTTTTTCCCTTCCATATTTTTCCCAAGTACCCTTGGAATCAATTATTTTTAGGGTCCTCACTTACCCATTCCCTTCCACTCCACCCATCTCACATCTTGGAGTCTTCCTAGTGCCTCCCTTGGGCATACCCTCAACATTAGGTGTGACTATAACCTTTGGGAGCATATTAACTCTATTAGGTACCCTATTGGTCCCCCTTATAGTTATATTATCACTCCCCTCTATAACTTTAAGTCCTCAATCATCATCCCCTGCATCCCCCACCATCATCATTAGACTATCCACCATAGCACTTAGAGCTGGCCCAAGAAAGAGGCCAAAGAATAAATCAAAGGTGACCCATCATTTGAATCTATATTAAATTAATTTATTTATATATCCACCTCCTCTATAGGTCTTAGTGACTCTTTCATCCCTAATATCATTAACTTGATGATTAGCTCCCTAGCTCCCTCTCCCTTACCCAAGGCCCCACTAGCTTTGCCTTTAAGCAATATATCCTATCCCTATTATTCCATGATCCATTCTTGGGGGGAAATCCTACCTTACATGAACCTCATCTAAGAATAATGTTGAGATAAAATTTTCCCATTGGCCTCCCCTATCATTCTCACTCATTTTTCCCCCATACCCCCTCCACCTCCACTCCTTTCCTATTTCACTTCTTCTAAATCCTCCACCTCCCCTCCACTTCATCACCATCTCAATCATACCTCCTACACCCACAAAAAATTTATGGATGGTATTAGGGTCACATGAACCATATATGGATTTCCAAGGCAACCTAGACACATAATGGAGTTTTGACACATCTTTCAAGAGTATGAAGATTATGTTTACTTAGAGATTCATCTAAGAGGGGAACCTGGTGATATAGTTCCCTCACCAAGATGAGGACCACTACTAGAGAGGAAAATATGGTTGAGGCCCACTATCCATCTTCTATGCTACCCATGACATGTCCCAAAAACTCCTTAAGGACATAGATATCTAACTATAGACTCTTGAGGCCCAAGTGAAGAGTACATTCTTAGTTAGACTAATTGGGTAGGTCAAGAACACCCTCCTACTACTTTAATAAATCCTTGTAAAACTAGTGGGGAATTATGATAATACCAATGAAAACATATAATGGATGTAGGCATACATTAGGAGGATCACAAAAATTTATGATAAATGCCATAAGATATAGGTAGTGGTCAACAAGGGGATGTTTCCAAAGATCAAATTGATGCCAACCTCATATTCAGGGTTATACCAAACTTATGTTGGGAACATGAGATTGGTGATGGAGGATTTTTTAGCCTTGGCCTACACTATAACATAACCCTTGGAAAAGGGTGAAAAGAAGATATTGACATCAAGGAGTTTAATATCTCCATGATATTTCACCAATATGGTACTTTACTCAACCAAGGAGAATTTGGAGTCCACCTAGTTAAATTATAAGAGGTTATGATGGGGAAAGTGGCCAAGGTGAACTAATAAAGAGCTTAAGTAGTGCTTGACCTATCAAATCATTCCATTGTGAGCATCAACCAATTCACCAAACTCTAATCCTCAATGGAAGCATCTTTCTGGATCTCATAGAGATAAGTAGATCAAGTAGAGGTGATCTTCAGGGATCCTCCAATGAACCCTAATAAGATGGATAAAGATTTTGACCTTATGTTAGTTGTAATGGAAGCTAGGAGTGCCCAATCAAAGCAATTAGGATTCAAACCCTCTTAGTTGTCTTCATGTGTTTACTAGTTCTCCCATGCAAATTTGTTTCAAGTTTGTTGGGATTTATTTTGGTTTTAATTTTGAAATACATTTGTAACTTCAATTAGTGGCCATCAAGGCCTAGGATGGGATCCTCATGTTTTTTTGAGGTAATCCCTAATATTTATGTATTTATAAAAAACTCATATTATATTTTAGGATCAACCAAAAATTTCTTGAAAGTGTTGCTGGATTATTTATAAGATTTCACCTAAATTTCCTTTTATACTATAGACTATAATATTGGCCTAGATATATTATGGCATTAATTTTTTACTCTTTTAATGAATACAATATTTATTTTTACAAAAGCATCTTCTCTGCATTCAATTTTCTCTCATCTTCATGTTTAAATGATCAGCAATGCTAGGTTAATTAGAATAACACTTTGTCACTTTATATATGTCATGATTATGGTGTGTTTTTTAACTCAAAAATCTACACCCTTAAGAGAGGATTGTTTAGGCTTATCCAAGTTTGGGGTAACATGGGATTAGTCTAAGGGTCATCAATGACCTATGTATGAATGAAACCTCTAGTTTATGGGAGATAGATCCCCTAATGCATCAATTAAGTTTAATTCCTAAGATTATTAACATTTTGGGGTTAAAAGGGAGAGAGAAACATGAACTAAAAACTAAGATAAGGGAGGTGATATACCAATATTAACTTATCTACTCTAGTTAATCCTTAATCAACACTTTGTGAACCAAGTAAGGACTAATGATCAAAACAAGTTTTATAATGAGTTCCTAAAAATAATTAATTAATGTGAAGGCTATGATGGATGTATGAAACTTGAAGGTAATGGATAAGAGGTCTATATAAATCACTATAAACTATAATACTCTTTAAACATAGTCACCAATGCTTGGCACATCATATGACCTACATAGAATAGCATCCTAGAAACTAGGTAAAGGAAAATACCTACAAAGGAGAAGGAAAATTCACCACTTAAGCAAATAAAAAATCACATAAACCCACTAATCTAGTGAATAAATATGAAACAGTCCTTATTTATTGATTCAAGAGGTTTACAAGATACAATTTGGGAAAAGTCTCATCATACTTAGCTAAGGGATGAATATAATGGCCTTAGAGCCTCAATTTATATAACATGAATAATATGGAAGAGATAATAAAGAATTGAAATGTCATGAAGAGGGCATTAATGACCATAATCCATTCAATTATCAATTATAAATAGCCTTCGTACTTCTCCATGCATTACCTTGGTGATGAGTGGTCTTCAATGAGCCTTTTGGGGCATTGATGTCCATTATAACCATAAAGAATTTAAATTTAATTAATATGTCATTAATGACCATAATACATTCAATTATCAATTATAACTAGCCTTCACACTTCTCCATGCATTGCCTTGGTGATGAGTGGTCTTCAATGAGCCTTTTGGGGCATTGACTTCTATTTTTAAACAAGGTTGACCCCATAAAAAGGATTAGCATTATAACCTATTAAATTACCTATAATTTTTATATTTATAAATAATCAAAGTGGTTTAATTAGGTCCTCTCATGAAGCATATAGTAGCCACCTCCTTCTTGCATTCTAATATGACTTGGGAAACTATCCCATCCTTTATGGTGGATAGGAAATGGGCCTTCTCACATTCATGAAGTATTTAAAAGAGTTTATGATCATTAATTTAATCTATAATATCACTCTACACCCATGAACATCTCTTTTTGTTGACTAATTAGGCCTATTGGGAAATTAGGCCTAGTCTCTTGATTGCTCCCTATTTGGATGAGAATGGGGATTGAATATAACCTTAAAGATGAGTGATTGATCTTGTTTCAAGTATAAATAAGCACATTATACCATGATATATTCCTCCCCAAGAATTTCACACCTACAACTCTACCTTATTTAGGTGACTACGTCACCTCCCACTAGCACGTTTAGACTGCTTGTTTGTCCAAGATTTATAGGATTATTTATAGGAAGTATTATGAGTATTTTGTGGCTTTAGAAGTTATAAAAACCTCATAATACCTTATCTAATGATATAAAACCTTTCACCAAGATTTGTACCTTAGATTTATCCTTAAACCTTGCTAAAATAGTGTTTTTAAGGGGTCCATAAAATTATTCATACATACCAATGCTATGTTTGGGATCTCCTCATAGTATAATATGATATTCAAGTGTCTACCAAGTCATTCCAATGCATTTGAAATAAAATTATTCCATATTTCCTCCATCAGGTCATTATTAGAATTTTAGGTAGGTTTAAGGGGGTTTGGGTTCTTAGTAATGGTTCATAAATGTTAGGCCCCTAAATTATGAACCAATGCCACTAGTTTATTCTATACAAGCACCATTAACTTTCCAAAAAAATTTATGACCTCATTCAACTATTTTGTACAATTCAAATTGCTTCTTGAGTGATAATTTTGTATTATATGCACTCTCAAGGCATTTTCAAGCCAAAGTGACCAAATTTAAACTTTTATCTACAAAACACTATTATTTACACATTTAAAACTCATTTAAAAAAATCTCCATGATGGTATGAGGTGTTATCTAACTCCCTTTTGTCCTCTATTTTAGTCTTCAATCAATCATGCCTTGAGAAGGGTGTTAGACCAATAGGCCTAGAAGTAGAGTTCTTTTATCTTGAATTAAAAATGAAAAGGTGAGGGTACTTAGCCACTCCTAATAGTAATAAATACATATTTTAGGACCTTTAGATCATTTGTGATAGCTTAATTAAGCCACTTACTCTTCTTTGTGTACAATCCTCTACTTAAGTACCTAGACATACTTGTAAGTGACTATTAGACATGGTGGACCCTATAGTTGGCCATTATGTAACTCTTTGAGACCTATGAATCTTTCTCCATCCTCAAAAAAATATAGTATGTGTAAACATCTTTTAATCTCTTGTATTTAGGCTTGGAATAGCCCTTTAAGGCATGATCAATACACTGCATACCGTACATGTGCTATTCAATAGACCATTTGGGTGCCCATGTGACCTAGGGAGACCATTAATACTATTTTAAGGCCTAAATATCTCATTTGGAATAACTTTAGGGTGAAATTTTCTCATTAGGTCTTAGTCAGGGTTTAGAGAGGGTTTTGGTTTCCCACCATCTTAACAATGGTTTATAGAGTATAGGCCTCAAAACCAAGACCTTTTTCCATGGATTATAGCCCATAGACCCATATAAATCTCCTAAATATCTCCTTGTCCCATGTAGATTATACAATGAGTACTAAGTGAAAGTTGTTGGCCTTCGAGCTCTTTGTTAATCATTATTTATAGGTTATAGTGTTAAGTATTCTTCATAGATATGGGCTACTTACTGTAAATTTTTCTTCCATGGATCTTAAGGGCATAGGGGTCCTCAACTCCTCCTAATATAACTGAGCCTGAGTCATCATGCTAGGTGAGATATGAATGCTTAAGTTGGTAGTTCAACATGGCTAATTAGGGTAGTAGATCTCAAGAGGGGTGATAGAACCAAAATGGCCACTTTTTTGCTTTATTCTACTTCAAAAACTCCTTCAAGACCTAAATCATCACTATACATATTCTCATATACTGAAGTTTTCTTGGGGGTTTGGAACTACCATTAAGGTGGATATGGGGTCTTGAGGGTCAAGGATGGTTTGAGGTCTTATAGGCCTAGACTGAGTTCCATAATGTTGATTGACTTGTATATGTGTATGTTTCTTCCATCTCATTATTTCACCATTATCTATTTGATTTCCATCCTCTTTACTTGACCTCATCTACCCAGACCACCATCACATCTCTCTCTCATCTAGGCCTACTCTAACCATCACTATTTAGTGTGAGCTCTTGAAAGAGTTAGTTTTGGAGACCTTAGTAGTATCTTTTGTATCTATATAGAGATATAATTATGGCTCAAGTAACATATTATCAATATCTAACCATATCCTTTGAGGCTTGTCCTCCCTAACTATGCTATCTTAGCTTACTTACACATTTAGGTGCACAAGCATGTATCTCCTAAGTGTTTAACCTAGAATAAATAGGTTTAAATATTGGCCATACCCATAAGATATTGAGGATGATTATTTCCATTTAAAATTTTAATTATATGAAAATTATTTTCCATGCCATTTACATCAGTTAGTCATTATGACTGGATAGGCAAATTTGAATGCATCTAGGCCACTACTCATGCCTGAGTGAGTTTTCTTGGTCATTTATTCAAGTTCCATTTATTCTCAACAACATTATCTCTATGTTTTACTTCTCTTTGATATATCCCCTATATGTTCTTATATCATCTCATGTCCAATTTTGAAGGTAAACTATTTGCAGTTTTGAGCTTGAAGATCTCAATGTATGATTATCAATGGAGGCTCTTCATAGGGTGAATTGAATAAAAGGAGGGATTTTATGTTATTATTGAGACCCCAATGGCTTTCCTTAAATCTAAATCACACTCATTTAATATATCCATCTTCATAATCTATGACCCTTCTTTGCATTTTTGAGACTTGGTTGTATATGATGGTTTTGAAACCCTTTGAAGGTTGGGCTTGAGTTGACCTCATAAACTTGGTTATGCTTTCTTAATATTATTCACACTTAAATATGGCCTATTATCACAATATAAATGGTTCTTGGTAGTACTATTCAGCATTTAGTCCCTATTTTTATGCCTTGGGCTTGGGTAAAATGGTTTAAACCTATAGGTAATGGTTATATGATCCTATAGAGCTTTAACTTGGAACCAAGGCCTATTGATAGGTGAAATGGTTTGATGGAACTATGACATAATGGATAACTTTTGAGATATTCCATGAGGACTATTTAATCATGCTTAAAAACACCTATGGGTACCCTAGACACCCCCATTCACACACTCAATAGGGTAGGACATTTGGATTTCATTTATAAGATACATGGAGGGAGAAATTGAAACCTAGGATTCCATAAATACCTTAAACTTTTCTAAAGAATCTTAAAATCTGCTAAACAAATCTATGAAGGTGTTGGGAAGATAGTTGATAGTTCCTTGGTTTTTAAATCCATAATGAGGCCTATTTCTTGTGAGATAGGGGCCCTTCTACATTAATATAACTCTTTTTATACCTCCATGATTCCCTCATGATATCTAATAACCACCATCATGAAACACTCAGTTCATATCTACACTGAAGCTTAACTACATAGATAGTTTCATTTGAAGGTAGGGTCTTGAGAGAATTGAGTTTCATATGAACACTCAACTTATGCTAAGGAGGTAATAAGATCTTAATAATTCCAATAAACCATCATTAAACCTCAAACTACTATCCATTCTCAGAATTATGCATTGGAGGTCCTATATCATTATTAAAACATTGCGTGTAGTCTACAACTTATGATAACTTGGAAACTTTTTATCCCTATAAGCTCACACAAGTGAACCAGTGATAAATAATGTAATTTAAGGATCTTTAGGACTTATATAAAGCACACATAATCACCATTTTATTTAACCAATTCACAACCACACTAAAATGATTCCATTCTTGACCTTGTGTGGATGTCTAAGACCAATTTGACTACCCTAGATTATTAACCATTACTAATAAATCATAAGTCACCATTATTCAAACCAATTCTAATTATTATAATTCCATTAAACCCCCTTCCTCTATCCAATATCATAGGTTTCTATCTTCTCTATCTTATCTATATTGAATAAGAACCTGAGGTGTTATCCATGGATGGCAAGGAGGATGATATAAAGAAGGGGACAATCTTTTATCTCTTTTGACTTGAAACTTTTGGATTCTATTACTTTATGTCTATATTTAATCCCCTCTATATATCAATGAACTTTCCTAACCATGACAATACTATATGGATTTGTACTTGCTTTAAAACTCTTACAAAACACTAGTTTATTGCATTTTCTTAGGTTTTCAGACCTTAAAACATTATTGGTGAGTAGGAGGAGGGAAAATATTGGTTAAAATTCAATTAAAAACATGAATTGTGGATGGTAAAGTTTAAGATCCACTATTTCTCATGTGGGGCCCATTTAGTGTACAATAAAACATTTTAATTATGAAAAGACATCCCCTTTGCATATGAAACTATTTGATCATAGAATTGTGGTGATCATGGGGACATTTGAGAGTGTAATTTATGGTATTAGTGATGTTTTGGGATCAAAATAGCATCTTTTTATGGTCAAACACCCCTTTTGAAAGTAATAGATATGATATCAAGTGAAGGTTCAAAAATAGGTGACCCTAATATCAATAAAAAGACCTTCAAACATGCTAAGGACCTAAACAAGGATACCACATACACTTTATAACATATTTAACCTTTTTATCTTTCTTCATCTTGTAATATTTCAATGTACTTGGATATATTCATGATAGATCATAATTTGAAACATTAGATCATCCTTTCATATAATTTTGGACCATTACGACCATCCCAAGGCCTGTTATGGATCCTTATGCATAACTAATCACAAAGATATCACTTTGCACAAGATCAAATAGGGTGTAAAATATAACTACCATAACATACCTTGACATAACACCTCACTTGACTTGTTTCCTTGACATCATCACCTATGATCCTCCTTTTGAACTACCTTGACACTTCAAGAAACATGATAGGGTGACCAAGGTGAGTTTAGGTGCTTAGGACATATGTTTACTCCTTTCTAGGCCCAAGGGTAGAAATAAGTCAACATTACTAGTGACTCTAAAGGCTTGACCTATCTACTAGTCAAGATGACCCAGGATCTCTTATGTATCACTCATGCATAGATGAAGACTTTTTGACTAAAATGGCACCTCATGATAAATAACTTACATATATCAAGGATTGAAACAATGTTCATAAGATATAATAGAGACACAATAAAGACACAAAATAAAAATAAATAACACAACCAAACACATAACTAGAAAATCATGTACCACAACACTTGTAAGAAGGAATCCTAAACTACTATGAAAAAATATGGTTTTGTGATTCCTAATAATAATACTTAAGGAGCACCCAATTGATATGGATATGAATTTACTCACCACTCAGCTTGTAAAATTAGAAGTAATTTTTCTCTTTGTAAATGGTAAGAACATATGGTCCAGTCCAAAGACTATCAAACTTTAAGTGCTTACCTAATTTAACATGGTCTTCATCCCACTTGAACATAATGTCACCTTGTTAGAACATCTTTAAAGAATATATCTTGTTAAAGGATCACTTTACTTGATCTTTATGGGACCACATGGCATGCATAAAATCATCCCTTGTCTCTTATATATCCCTCAATTCATTCATTCTTACCTTCATAACATCATTCTCCATGATTTCAATTTGGTGTGTAAATTCTAATACTGGTAGCTCAAGTGATATGGGTAACCTTGCCTCTTTGCCATAAATAATAAGATATGGTGAATATCTATTATCTCTCTTAGGAGTGATAATACCTGCCCATAAATCTATCCTTATCTTGGTATGTCACTCCCTTTGGTTGTCCTCCATAGTTCTCCTTATAATCCTAATTAAATTCATGTTGGTGGACACTACAAGTCCATTTACCTATGGATAATAATTGAAGGAGGAGATAAGGTAGATACCATGTTTAAGATCCCACTCACTCAAACTTTCACTAATGAAGGCTAGTGGATTGCATGATTTGATGGTGGAGGGGACCCCAAAACTAGTCACTAGATTATCATAAAACTCCAAAACTAAGTTCTCATTTTCCTTATTAAGTGAAAATTCCTCCACCCACCTAGTAAATTAGTCAATAGTAGTCAAGAACCACTTATGTACTAAACTATATGGATGATGAATCATACGTATAAAGTCTAGGCCCAACTGCATGAAGGGATGCTCCACTTGAATAGGATTGAGAGTTAAGGCAACCAGTCTTTGATTGTCTATGAACATAACACATTTTTGGCACCTCTTAACCCAAGAATGAGAGTTATTGAATAAAATTGGACAAAAATATCATGATCTTATTATCTTTATTATTATAGTATTGGCTGCAAAGTATCCTCCTATAGGCCCATCATTAAACTAGTATAGGAGCTTGTCAATTTGGATAGTTTCTACACACCTCAAGAGCATAACATCAAGATCATTTTTGAAAATCTCCCCATAAATCAAGACATAAGGAATATATTTTAGTATAAATTACCCCCTTATTTTCATATGTATTCCTATATGACATTGTCTCATTTGAATTAATCTCACCATGCCTTGAGTCTAGCTAGAAGGAAATATAGGTACAACTGCATGTTGATCACTTTACATTCATAAAACCACCGCCTTGTCATCTTTCACATTTAATATAAGGTGTTCACACATTCCCCTGCCCCTTAAAAATTTGTGTCATTCACTTCTATGTCATATTCCATGCATTTGGTCACCCAACAAGCTCTCTTTTCACTCAAGTCTCTATTAGGGATGAAGTCTTTGATGATAGGGTCAACCACCATAACATAGATTTTGTCATTAAAACAATGTATCTAAAATTTTTAAGATTTATCATGACTTTAATTACATGGTTTTCCAAAAATTTATACCCTTTTTCATACCCATCTAATGCCTAGTTAAAGAAGGCTATGGGCTACTCAAGACCCTCATTATTTCATTGCATAAGCATGGCAAAAATAGTACCATTTGTTGAGAAGGAATACAAGAAGAAGTATATTTAAAAATTAGGGTTGAGGAGGGTGGTATATTTTTAAATGGAATAATTTATGGCTTCAAATATTTTTTTCCTTCCTTAGTCTATGAAAACTTTGTATTTCTTGAGCATGAGGGTTAGAGGCTTTACCAATTCTAAAAATATAGTTATAGACCTCCTAATATAGTTGATTTTGCCTAAGAAACTCTATAATCCATTCTTATGTTTGTTAATTTTTAGATAAAGGATTGAACTTATATTCTTAGGGTCTATAGATAGGCCTTATTTTGACACATGTCCAAGAAGTCTACCCTCATGGACTATAAAAATACTCTTTTTGGGATTCAAGGAGACCCTGTACTATCTACACATATCAAACACCATCCTCAATTATGTAAAATTATCTTTTGAATTATTGGAGAATATTGTGACATCATCAAGGTATATTAGCACCACCTCATTGATAATTCATTGGAAGGCTACATCTATTTCCCTTTAGAAGGTGGCTCCTACATTGGACAGTCCAAAGAGAATCTTCTTGTAAACATAAGTGCCCCATTCGGTTGATAAGGAATAATTTTTTTGATCCTCATCCTTAAATAACCCATAATTTTTTTTATGTTCCTGCTACATCTTGAACTTGTGGAAATATCAAGAAACCTCTTTACTATCTGTAACCTTAAAGGATTAAGGGGCATAACTAGTTATAGGCATCCATAGAGTTCTTAGGTCTCTACTTTGGATCTTATGACACTTTGAAGGCTTAAAAACTTATTTAGAGACATTTTAAATAACCTTCATTCCATATAAATCATATTTGTCACACCTTCCTTGCATAAAAGGATGACATGTTCTTTTGCATAGACCTACAACTAGCAAGGTCACTTCATGGATGAAAAGCATGTGAGACCATGGATGTTTTTTTGGTGTTTAGAGGTTCATATAGTTTTATAAGACTAATATAAATATATTTAAGTATTTAAATCTTTCCAATAGTTCTTATGGAAATATTTTTCTCATTCCCCAAATGCTAACTCATTTAGAAGCTCACTGTTATATAGACAAGACTGCAACTTATAAGGTCATGGAGATTTTTTTATATAATGGTCTCAAATGTGAAATAAAATGGTAAATATAAACATTTAAATACTTAAAAAACAATTTTAAAATACATTCAATCACTTATTCATAAAACCATTTCAAGAATGCACTAAAACCATTATAAAATTGACCCCTATACAGATGAAGAAGATAACTTTAACTTCTTAGATTCTTAACCATTATTCATAAATCATGGGTTTTGAATATAATAAATAATTTTAATAATTGAAAGGTAATTATACCCATTCCTCTCCCCAAAATATTAGTTCACCATATTCTCTCTCCTATACAAACTGAGCAAAAACTTGAAAGGCTTTTTTGAGCTACCAAGGAGCATGATGGAAAGAAGGGGAAATTTTTTGGAATTTTTAAATTTTAAACTCATATATATCTATTTATATTCATACACTATATCCCCTCTAAATATTTATAACCTTTTTTAACCCTGACATGTTTGTACAGGTCTGTACAAGCCTAAAACACCTATAAAACCCCTTTTTCTACATTTTTTCATGAATTAATTCCTTTAAATACCATTTGAGGATTATAGGAGGAAAAATAGATGTAAAATATGGTTTCAAACTAATTAATATGATTTGGGAAGTTGAAAAGTCACACTTCCAAGTGTGTGCAGCCCTTTTTGGAGAATGAAAGATGTGTTTGACCTCTAAAAGGACACTTTTGCACATAGATCATCTTGTCATGGTTTGGAATGCTTATGAAAACATTTCCAAGGCAATTATAATAATTTTTTACACCTAAACATATATTTTCTAAGGTTTTACAATGTGGAGTTTGACTCTTACGATGTTTGAAGGGTCATTTGATGACTTGGAGAGTTAATCAAAGATTGAAACAAGTTTGAATAAGTATACCATGGAATACAACCTTAGATAATTCTTAGATCTCATGTTATGAATTATAAAATGTTTATATACCCATTTACCATGATAAAAAATGTCCCTTCTCAATAAATGGCTAAAATAGGCAACTAGCAACCTTAATCTCTAAAAATTACCTTAGTTTTTGTTAAGAAACCTTAACTTTATCAAACAAGGAAAATAATAGTATTTAGGCTTCAAAATACCTTTTACACCCCTCCACTCACTCAATGAACACCATGATAACTTAACACATCACCTAAGGACTCATAATATGTTATTATATGATGACCCCTCAAGCAACCCATGGTACATATACTGAGAATGTAAACAATGTTAAAAAACTTAAGAGACCATAAGAAGATCATGACAAGGTATAAACCACCATGTAAAATCTTGGAAGGGTTTTCATGAGATGTTTTTTATTATAGGCATTTATGTTTGGCCTAGGAGACCAAACTATCAATAATGCTTAGCTATTATATTCTCTGTGTGAGTTCCTTCATTTTTATTTTAGTAAGTGCTGATAATTTATGTGCCTAGCTATAAATTTTTGTATGGAATTTATCTATTTTCAAAAATAAACATATATTACTAATATTTAGTATTAATTCACATTAAAATCATACTCCCAATTCCCTTAGACTCTCCCCACTATATTTTCTTAGAGGTAGAACTTTAGAGAAACCTAATCTATAGTGGTATAGTTGTGGCAGAGTCACTTAGTTCAATGACGATTCTATTGATCTCATTTTAGACCTATAAGCTTTCCTTCTCTGCTTTATCCTTCCCTATCTTTTTTGTTTATTTATTGATTATTAAATTCCCCTTTCCTCTTGTGTTTATAAGTAATAATCTCAACACTCAAATTATTCATAACTATATTTAACTTATGTGAAGTATAGTGTATTGACTTTCACTAGTTTAGTGCATCTATTAGATACTATTCACATAGACTCCATTTATGAATTCCAACACCTAAAATAATGCCCTAGGCTGATATTAGATCAATCCTAAAATAGATAATGAAATTCTATATTTGTCCCCACCTTCCCCTTTTTAAGGAATGCCTAATATCATGGGGATCTCATGGTAAAGAGTAGATTGGAGAAAATAATAGGTAGTAGGAGGTTGATTATTTTTGTTTTGATGGTAAGGAAAGGGATCCTTGTAAATTACTAAGTGATAATTATCTTGATTTAAAGCTTCATTTTTAGTTTTAGTTTCATGAGCCTTAGTTGCTCTTTTTTAAGCCTATTGACATTTACATATGAGATATTCTTGATAAAAATTTGGTCAAAGAAGATAATCCATAGTAAAAAAATTTAATTAGTGATAATTTTTATGATTATGTCCCCAACTTGCATGAAACCAACAAAATTTGTGGGGATCATACCAATGTTTGATAGGGCATGTAGGATCAAGATCTCATGGGGAAGGTCAAGGAAGATGCTTTTGAATTTATTATATGGAAAGAGGTTTGTGTACATCCATATTATGCCCTTGAGAAAATACATAAATAGGATGAGAATTATTATTATTTGGCATTGGAGGATTGTGATCCATCAGGATGTTTGGATAAATGGATTAGATATTGTGTATGGAGTCATAAGTATCCATAAGATCATCATTCATTGCATTTAAATTCTTATCTTTCACAAGAATTTGAGTTTATGTTAGAGGGTATGAAGGCTCAAATTAACATATAAGGAAATTTTGACATTTATCTAGGTTGAGGGCCTCTTCTAAGGATTTTGGAGAAAAGTTCCCAACACAATATTATAATTTAGGATGAAGAGCATTAATAAATAATCATATGTTCTCATCTAACATATTATGTTCAATGTTTTTAGATAGGACTTTCTGTCATTTAATAAACACTTATGCCATTTTAGATTTTAATTATTTATTGTTGATAAAGTGGGCTAAGTTATTCTATGGAATATTTATATTTTTAAATTATTTAACCAATGCATTGGCTAAGTCTTCTAAGCTAGTGATGGAATGAGTTTTAAGTTGGTTATACCAATCTAATTCATCAACTAAAAAGGTTTTATCTAAGAGTTTGTTGTCAAAAAAGGTATTAAGTTTAACCTAATCTTTATATATTTTTCCAAAAGTTTTCAAATGCAAATTTGGATTCATGGATCCATTATAAGTGATAGTGGGTATTATAGCCCCTATGTCAATGTTTACAAGTTGAGTAAAAAGAGGTTCATTTTTTAAGTGTTTAATAGTTTTGTTAATAAGTGGGGGTTGTGGTATAAGGTTACCATATGCATCTATAAGGGAAGGTGGGGGAGATTAGTATTTTTAGCTCCCCATTGAGTAAATTGAGGGTGTATTTAGAGACACAATAGTTTTTTCTATGTTTGAATCATTTGGTTGGCATTATTAGTTTGAAAGGTAGCCATTTGATTGAGAGTTTGTAATATTAATTTATTAGTTTAAATGGTGTTTTAACTAATAAAAGCAACATTGGATGCATTATTATTATGTGAGGTATTAAGAGTTTTAGATACACTAGTAGCATGATATGTGTTAGTGGCATGAGAAGCACTATTAATAGTAGATGTATTATGATTTTTATGGCATTGGGTATTAGTGTGTGTGTTTTGAGTGAACTCACTAAAATTCAAACTTACCATGTTTTTATAAATACTTGGCATGGATGTGAAAGAATACATGGAAGATGACATCATAATGTTATAGGGAGACATGAAAGAGGGTACAGGTGTGGTGTAATTCATAAAATGACTTTGTCTAAATCCCATGGAAAAGATAGGTGAAGGTGAATGTGGTTCACCAATATAAGGTCCCATCATAAGGTTATATATGAACGTAGTGTCCTTACCTCTATGTTGAGGATTTTAATTGATGAAGAGGATAATTTTAGTCATGTATTCAAGGTTAATTTCATATTATATATTTTTCATGAATAAACAATTAAGTGTCATAGATTAGGGAGGAGTCACATAGTTAGTAGTTCTAGTGGTAACATGGATATTTTTTTGATCTAGGGTTGTCACCACAAAATGTGCCTTAGGAAGTTTATTAGGACTAGTGAAACTAATCATGTTAGTTTTATTTTTATTTTTATCATCATAAAATATATATTTCATGGTGAAATGATTGAGTTAAACTCTTAATAAAAAATAAAACAAATTGTAATATATTGGGTCAAGCTGGTTGACAGGTTCTATAAGAAGAAAGATAGAATAGTATATAACATAATAAGTCAATATGGTCAACTTAATTATATATTAATAAATATATAATAGTATTTAATATATTAGGTTGAGTTGGTCATCTTAGTTTTTTAGGAATAAAGACAAAATGGTCTATAATAGACTAGGTCAAGCTAGTTAACTTAGTTCTATAGGAAGGAAAATAAAATATTTTACAATATATTAGGTCAAGTTGGTTGAATTAATTTTGTAAAAAATAAAATAAAAGTCTAAAATATACTAATTTTATTTGGTTGAATTAGTTTTATATAAAATAAAATAGAACAGTCTATAATAGTCTGGGTCGAGTTGGTCAACTTAGTTCTATAAAAAGAAAAATACAGTAGTCTATAATATACTAGATCAAGGTGATCAACTTAGTTTTGTAATCTAGTAAATTTTTAAAATGTTAAAAATATATATGATTTAGTTTTAGTTACAAATAAGATAATTAAACACACAAGTAACTAAGTCGAGTTGGTTGATTTAGTTGAAGCACAAAACACAAACCTTGTATCAACATTAACTAATACAACTTTGCAATACAATATATACTAATAAATAGAAATTGACCATAATGAAATTTATAGGTTAATTAATTTTTTAAAAATAAGATCAAGAAGTTATTCTAAAGGTTTTGATTAAAACTTAAGGCTTCTAAAGATACTTGTTTGTATGTTGGATAATGTTGACCTAATATTTTAGATCATTGACTATGAAGGAAGTACCATTCACATAGCCCACTAAACATAGTTTCAATAATGATCTAAAATTATATTATTAATGTTAATTACTAAATGATTCACCACACAAATAAATAGATGGTTGGATTCCTAAAGATCAATAAAGAGGTAAATCCTAGGCATTTTTAAATTACCATGAGATAGGTGGAAACTAAAGACCATGTTTAGATCTATATTGCGCCCCTCACACCATGATATCTATAAATGATACATAAGAATGGTAAACATATTATATAATATCCCTTTATTATATTACTTTAGTACTTTGAAAATTACTAGTACAAATTTTCTAGGCAAAACCAAACAAAGTGAGAAATAAGGGCAAAATCAAAGTTTTAAAAGTTAAATTGTAGTTTTTAGAAATTAACTAAATAAGAAACCAAATTTAAAGTAAAGTGAGTTTAACTACTATAAATTTAGGTTAATTCCCTTTGATTTAACTAAGAAGTAATAAATATAATAAGGTTGACTTAGTCAACCAAGTTGTAAAAATAAAACAAAATAGAGTTGAGTTGATCGACTTAGTCTATTAAAAGATAGTCTAAAATGAACATAGTAAATCAAGTAGACTTGGTTTTTTGGACAAAAATTATATGCAAAACTAAGTCAAGTGGGTCAAATTAAATGACTATAAAGGTATAGTTTTATATAACTAAAAAACTAGTAATGGTTACTGAAATTTAAATTTTGACAATAGCAGGAAAATAAATTTATGTAAAATTTGACAAATAGAAATTATTGATCTAGTTAGAGTGAACTTAAAAAATATTATATATTTGAATAGGTCAATGCACTAGTTTTTATGAATATTTTGAGTTAATAATTTTAACTATGTTGCCTAGCTATAAATTAGAACTTATAGAGGTAAAATATAGAATATTTAAACATAATCGAGATAATCAACTTCATATAAATAAAATTGGTAAATGATAGAATAAATAGAATTATGTAAATCAAATTAACCTATTTATTTAAATGTAAAATTAAAAATAAAATAATCATATTATAAAAATTCATTTAAATGTTTAAAAATAGGACAATAAACTATATCGATTGGATCGGTCTAATTTTTTAATACTAAAAATTATGTGTACATAAAGCCGAATAGAATCAACATGCTTACCTTAATTGTCAAACCTACAAAAATATGCCCTAAGTAAGTAAATTAAGTTGTAAAAACTATAAAAACTTACACACACAACCAAACTAAGTCAACAGGGTCAATGGAGTATGAAAACCTATTCATATAGTGTTAAATTAGGTTGACAGGGTCAATCTAATTATCTATAAAGAAATAATTAAAATCTATAAGGGTTAGATTCATGTTGGGTTCACCATAATGTATGAAATAAAAACTAGACATATATATAACTTATACTAAATAATATTTAAGCTTAGAGAAGGTAATTAACTAAAAAATTCACTTGGCAGTATGTTTATATCAGGGTCATGACCAATGATGGATCTGTTAAACCTACACTAAGTGATCTATTATCACATAATAGAAAAGGAGATATTTCCAATAAATTTATTCAAATTCCATTTTGTGACAGCCCTAGCTAGGTCTTATGAATGTAAATAATATTAATTAATATATTCTACTAAATAATTATGCAATATAATCTAGTAAATATATATATGCAATCTAATCTAGTTATCACTAAAACTTGTGACACAAATGGGAAATATAATAAACATGAAAATACAAATATATTTAATATAATATATAAATGATCTAATCAAGGAGATATATAATTAAATACATTAATTTTACAACATCTTATCAAAATATGAAGGGCTAGAAATATACATACTTTGTTGATATGAACCCACAGTTCCTCAATATCTCTTTTAGCCAATGGTGCTTTGTTAGAGGTTATTTTCAAATTTTAAGGATCATAAAGACAAATTAGCTCTAGGATATAAGACTTATCCTATGCATCCAAAACATCCACAATAGAAGTGTTACTTTTCTAAGGGAAAAAAACCTAAGTAATGAAACCTCTTATTGATTGTATAATCCAATTTTATGATCAGTAATGATGCACAATTGAATTATCCTATCGTTAGAAATGAAATGAATTGGGTATATATAGCCATGGATTGACCCTAAACCAACGTAGTCAGCCCAATCAACCTTTTTAAGTGGGAAATATAGTCATTAGGTCTTGAAATATGTTAGCTTTAGATTATAAATTTCCATAACATGTGCTAAACCTAACATTAGGTTGATCCAATTGACATATTAGGAAAAGTGGTAAAAATAGCTTTTTGCTTAGGAGAATATATGTGTAGCTTGTATCAGTTTTAGGTGGTGGTATAAGATCCAAAAATCATATAAAGCACTAAAGGTCTACCAAACCCTTTCTCAGTGTACCTTTTAAGGAGTCAACTAAAAAAATTGATATTTGATGGGTTATTGCAAGAGATAAAGAATCAATAACTAATAAATTTTGAAAATATTGTGTGTATATAACTATTTAACCTAGAAGTTATGCATAATCTAGTCAAAGGAAAGAATGGGTAGATATTATGAAAATTGAGATGGATTTATTTAATTAGAATGATACATGGATTCTTATTCAACATCCAATAAATAAATATTCCATTGTAACCAAGTTGGCATACAAGTCCAAATTTAAGAGTGATGATATAATTGATAAGTTAATAGCTAGACTAGCTGCAAAAAAAGGTTTTACAAACATATGGGGTTGAATATGAGGAAATATATGCACCCATTACATGTAAAGATATTATAAGAATAATTATTTTTGAATTTTCTCATAGAATAATTTTCCCATTATTTTTGAATTTTCTCATAGAATTATTTTTGAATTTTCCCATTACAAGTGGATAAAATATAATGATAGAGAATGTAATTAATTTGACAATTATAATTTTAGGAGCATGGTTGGATGTTTGATTTATATCACTATGACAAGACCTAATATCAATTATGGGGTTTCACTAGTTTCTATATTTATAAGCAAAAGCATTATATATATATATATATATATATATATATATATATATATATATATATATAGTAATTATAATCATAGTATTCATTTAATACCATAAATTTAATTATGTATAATTGTATACATGGATTTAAACTAGGGAGGATCTCTTGATGATAAGAAGTCAACTTCAAGATATTCTTTCAAAGTTTAAAGTGGGTTGGTTTCATTGTCTTCAAAGAAATAAGCTACATTCAAATTATTCTCTAATGAATCCAAATATATAGTAATTTCATCATATTTCACACATTGATTATGGTTAAGAATAATCTTATTTTATTTTAGAGAGGCTCAACACTAGCCAACATAGATTTTTTATGATAACAATGGGGTAATACAATTGTCCAAGAATCGAATTATTCATGCTAGAACCAAGCATAGTGAACTCAAATATAATTTTGTCAAAGACTTGTTAAATGATAAAAAAAATTATATTAAGTATATAAAATTTGAAGAATTATTTTATAATATTCTCACAAAGGGATTTCATAATCAGATTCATTGAAGACTTAAGGAGATGATGGGCATTTATACTGTTTGTATCAAATAGGGGAATGTTGAGTATGATGCCGATGAAAACACTTGATTTTTTATATTAAAATTATTTTATTTTATGTTTTATTATTTTATGAGGGTTATTTAATTTATTTTTTTCATATATTAAATTTTTGGTCAAATTTGAACACTTTTTAGGAACTTCCTAAAAAATAGTTGTAAGTGTCAGTTAGAATGCAGTTCATTGAATATTTAATTAACTAAGATTAAATACTTGTACATTAATCCCAATAGGTGGGGTGAAATTTATAATACTAATTTAACTTAATCTAATTTAATTTCATTCAATCTTATACTTCATATATATTTTGGGTGCCTAGTTTATCTATTGTGCATGTTTGTGCTTACTTATTGAGAAAGGCATCTTGCATGTTGACCTTATCTTATCATTGAGTCAAACTTATTTATCAATTAAAATGTAAATTAAATTATAGTATAATTTTTATTATTATATTATTATTTAACATAGTTTTAAATTAATATCTTAATTTATTATTAACTTATCATGCAAGTTACTTGTAATTAGCTAGTTTTAGCATTTCTTGTTAATAAAATAGTGTGCACAAGTGTGGCACAATATTTATTATTAGAATTTTTTTTTCATATTTTTATATTTTATTTTATATTTCAGATATTAAAAAATTAAATCCATAAATATTTATAAGATTTATTTGAATTTATTCAATGCATATTCAGTCATCAATCACACTTACAACACCACTATATTAATAACTAGAAATTTTGGTATAGATTAGTTGATATATATCTTCAATATTAGAGTAAATCAAAGATTATAATCACTTACTCAATACATCAAAACCTTTAATTTTTTATCTTCAATCACATGGTTTTATTTGTCTTTAAATCATTTTATCCAATATGCATTACTCATTTTAGTTGTGTTCTTCACATCAAATACCTTAATTGATATCTCTTTATATAATATATCATGTTTTTTTAAGTGTAATTTAATTAATTATAGGGAATTAAAAAATACCTTGAAAATTAAAGCAACCATATTTATCTTCATCTAGTGGTTTTTAATCAAACTAACCAAAATCCACATTCATTTCATCCCAATTGTTCTTTTGCATCACTAGTATTTACTTTAGTGAATCCATCTCCATTGGCCCTTGACTTGTTTTTTTATTGGATTAGTTCGATGATTATTGTGTTTATATGATTAAAAAGTTTTATATGTCTCATGTTTAAGTTCTCACGGTATGTTATCCTCTCTTTTCTAAGATTATGCATAATTCTTTTAGATTGTCCTATAATAATTTTATCTTGCACTCAATTTTTACATGGTCCAACTCTTCCTCTCTTGGTCTCTCATGTAAATTTTAATCATCATCATTATTTTTTATATTTAAATTTATGACATATATTTTGAAAAATATCAATGGCAACACCTATTAATCTTATATGAATTTTTTGGGGTCAGATAATTCATAGTTATGCTCGTTATTTGGATTAAACCCTTCTATGTGCCCCTATGGATAATATTTACCATGGAGATATTGGAACTCAAATCATCACTATAATACTCAATAATATAGGAAAGGTGTATGTGGGTACTGCAAGACATATTTTTCATGCATAACATGCCAAATTCATAGCTTCCTTATCTTAGCCTCTATCCCAAGGTGATAATCCTAATTAGTTATGGTTAGATATTCCTTTGCTTTTTGTAGCATAAATATTTACATACTATTATACTTTAGAGATATATGTATCTATGTATTTTACTTGAATGGTTTGTCCTATTTCATGTGTATAGGCCCTCCTTATGACCTTTTCTAGTAACTTCTTCCTACATAGTACCTCCTCTATTAGTTTCCTTATAATTTGCATTATGTGAAAATAATTTATTCTTTTTTCCCTCCAATTATGTTACCCATTTTCCTAATATAAAATTTTTATCCACTAGTACTTATATTTCTTATCACTCTAAATAACACTTCATGAATGGATGTAGTGATGTTTTCATATTTTTATAGCCTTGGTACTTTTTGTATTTCTCTTGGGTATATGTACACATTTTTTATTTCTCTTTCATTTAGTGTACTCTTGTTATTAGATTTTTATTCCTATCCCACCTTGATTAGTAGAGCCAGCCTCTCTTCTACCCTTAGTTTATGTGTGTTATTTTAATTTTAATTATGATGTCTTGGCCCAAACAATTTATATTTCAATTTACATCTCTTCATAGTGGGTTCCTCTATTATTCTCACCCTCCATATCAACTTTCTAAATTATCTCAAGTGGGATGGTCTCAATTTTAAACACACATATCAATATATTTATCTCAAGGGGTCACACTATGTATGAGTCTCCATCTTCTCCCTCTCCATATTCCTCAACTACCATCTCTACTTTCATTTGTTCATTCTTTTGATTCATTTTTTCCTCATTTTTTCTTATTCATGTGTGATATCTTCACATATGTATATTTTAGGAAATTTTTAAGCCTATTTGTGCACTTGTACCTTTTTAATAATAGATTTAATCACATCATTAATGGTTTTTTTCTTATTGAACACCTTGTATATCTTCCCCCTTATTAAAATTTTTTAATTCAATGAATACTCATCCTCTAAATTGATCACCTTTCCTATTGATTTTTATTTTTTGTGTTATGTTTATGATTTATTCACAAATATCCTTGATGTTTAATTTTATGAACATAAGGTCACAAATCATGTTCAATCCCACTCCATGTATTCAAGGGAGATATCATATTGAATTTATATCCAAGGTAACCTTTTCCATCTATTGAGTTTAATTTTGGTTAAATAAAAATGTATCATAACATAGAACTATATAAATTTGACATAGGCAAGTGGAATTTTATGCATGACATTCCATTCATTTCCAAAGTATTCTAAAATGTTATCATACCACTTGTACATTTTTTTCTTGTACAATGGTATCATTTTTCCTTTACAAAGGTGATCCTTATACAAGTATGCAAAGGCATATTTATAGGTGATCCATGTGAATTGTATCACTATCATATCTAGGATACACACTTCATATAATACCATTAATATTATTATCCTACCCCATATAAACACTCCTTCAACTACGTAAGTTTAATATATTATGATAACTATTTTGACCGATATGTATCTCAAAAAGTTAAACCTTAAATTATTCACTTGTATCTAGTACATAACATATATGAGATCATTTTATGATAAATTCCAATGGGATTCCATGTTAATAGATGTGGCCCTATCTAACATCAAGTTAAAGATCCAATTATATACTCATATGTTTAGGCATACACAATTAGGCACTATTTTTATGTCATTACTCTTCATTTCCATGTGCATTTATATCCACTATTTTTTAGTCCCATAATCTAACTCATATGTATGGGGGATATGTGCATCCTTTTCTTGAAAAAATAAATCCTTCATTAATGGGTGCACAAGAGTAAAAACTTGACATGTTTTGAGTTGTCTACAAAAAAGTGATAACTCATATGGTTACATGACCCCATTATACATGAGTTGTACCATTATTATGGCATCAATGATATTTTCCCCCTTTACGTAGAATATATATTTTATATATGACACTCTAATGTTAACTTCAAGTTTTACTCCATCATGCGATTAAAATATTCAATCACATAATATTTTTAGCTAGAGTATAGGTGTCCCAAAAAAATTACATTATTCAAGTACTTCATTAGAAGTTAGAAGAAGATAACAATAACCTTCTTATTTTTTAGTCCCTATTCCTCAACTGTGATTGTTTACTTATGTTTTTATGGTTTTTTTTATAAATTTTTATATCAACCCAACTCTTCCTCAATGATCAACATGTTCTCTAACCTCTTTTTTTTCATTGGTGGATTTATCATTGTTATCTTTACTATTTTCTTCTTAGATGTATCTTTTTTTAGTTTTTCTCTTTATATATTTAAATTTTCCTTTACTCTTATTAAAAATAATCCTTAAAATATTTCCTTTATAAATATGTGTTTCCATTTCCTAACTATTGAATTTATTCTTAAAATTTTGATCAACGCTCATTGCAATATATTTATTGATGCCCTAGCTTTTATTTTGATTGGATGCCTTTGATCTTGTTTTCATTTTATGCATCTGATCATTTTTTAATGTTAATTAAAATATATATATATATATATATATATATATATATATATATATATATATATATATATATATATATATATTGAAATACCTACCCTATACCACTTTATATATTTATTTTGATGTCTTGGTGATGTCATGATTCTATGCCACATTCATTATGGTGTTACACCTTATTTTTAACTAATGTCCCTTATTCTACCTTCTTGTGCATACTTATTTATTTATGTGGTACCCCATTACTTTGGAATCTACACCTCCTTTCTTCTTGTACTAGTTATGTCCACCATCCTTCTATAAAAATTTCTATGTTTGGGTTCTCATTTTTATTCCCATTAGTACTCTACATCTCCTTTCATTTTATTCACAATGTGATCATGAATAATTTTAATGCTCTAAATAGTTATAATAGATTTATGATTAATTATTCCATCTGGTTATTTTTTTAATAATGGTACTTTCACATAATTAATAATCCATATGGATTTAGAGAATATATCCTCTTCATATTCTAAAAAAAATAAAACTAGTTTCAATCAACACTAGTGCTCCAAATAAATTATTTCATGTATGGTGATAAAACCACTACTTAATGTAGATTAGTGACTAAAAAAATATCGAGGTTTCACAACCACTACGATGGTTTTTTAAAAATTAGATATAAAAATGGTGGTTTCAAAACTACCACCATAAATTAATTAATATTTTCACCCACATTGATTTTATGATTAGGGTGAAATAGAGAAGTGATGTCAATTTAATTTCTAGATAGTTGGTAGTATTTTATTAAATTAAAGGAAGTTGTTGATAAATATAAGAAAGAGGCACAAGTACAAATGAAGGTAAAGATGAGTAAGAGTTTCATATTTCATTTCACATTATCATAGAAGGATGAAAGAATAAGAGAGGAGTTTAGTGAGAAATGTATCATGATACTTTTTTTAATTATTCTATTTATCTATTCATAATCTATGTTTGGCCATAAGTATAATTAATAAATTGGGAAATTTCCACTTCAAGCTAGTTTTTCTCTATTTGGTGGTTTTCTATAAAAATACTCCTTATGTCCAATATGTTTATGATTTATTCTTATAGTTCCTGGTTGATTTCATTTTTTTCAATCCTTCAAGTTCTATTTTATTTTTACATCATATTACACTAATTTAGAGTCTGAAAATCATTCCAAACTATCATTTTGAAGATAATTTAGAGTAAAATATATATAATGATTCATTTTAAGTACATTAAAATAATTTATATATCATTACGGTATCAAATTATATTAATCTTTAGGTATTATGGGGAAACACATTGGTTCATTTATATGACAATGACAAGATCGAAAGAGAAATAATTTATAATTTATGGTCTTAATATTTTTATAATAATTTATATTTATAAGATGAAATAAATGTAAAAATAATATGATGAAAATATTTCCAGTATAATCTATATATTATATTTATACATGTAAATCATGATGAAATCCTTAGATATTATCACTAAAAAACAAGTGATTACATCTAAGAACCAATAATCATTAGATATGGTGGTCTATGTTCTATAAAATAAGCTTGGAATAGGATAAAGAGATACTTATGGAGTTATAATATTTTAAATATGGGCACAAGTACCCCCCAAAATATAATAAGTAAAATCATATAAGTATACTCCTTTCAAATTTAAAACCAAAGTTAAGGTTATGTTTTTGACTAACAAGTAGATGTTGTATTGATATACAAATAGTTGAAAATTTTGACATATATTTTAATAATCATAAGGTTATTGAGGAAAAATAAATATTTATTTCACAAGCCTCAATATATAAGGACATTCTATAATTATATGAGAAATTTATGTATAATCTTCTAATAATAAGCTAGTTGTAACTAGGAGGGTTGAACTCCAAAAATTAATTCATAAAATTTTGTATGCTAATGATAATATATATGATCATACATTAAGTTTAAGTTTTTTTAGGAAAGGAGGAGGTCAAATTGTATAGTATTGTGCCATATAATTCCATAGAAAATTCATGGTAATGGATTTGTACTTAGAGATCAAAGGCAACTTGAACAAGATATTAGGAGGTCTTTATACACTGCTAAGGATATAGATCATCTCAAGAAAGAAAAAATACCTTAATGATTAATGTGTGAAATTACACTCAATTGAGGAATATAAAATTAAATGAGAAGGGGATGACTCAAATAAAAATAAGTCAACAAATCAATTCAAAAAATAGTAATATCATACATATAATTCCCATAACAACGATAAGTGAAAAGGTAAGAGAAATGCTACTAATTTACATAGTTATAAGAATATAATAACCATTATGTTTGGTGTTATAAATGGACATATTTATGAATTTTTTTGGAAAATTATTCTAAAATTGTATCCAAATAAGTTTTCCAAGGATGAATCTAGACCTATTGCATATTTGAAAAATTAATTAGAGGTGGAGATAGAGGAAAACTGTAACATTAATGAAAATTGGGTTGCGTCACTACCAACACAACTAAGAAGGAATAAGAGAGAGAGAATAAATGGGTACTATTTTCCAATTCATGATCTAAATAAATAAAGCTAAGGTAAATTAACTTATTTATAATAGAACTCAATCTAATATGATTTAAAATGAATTTATCAACAATCTCACTTTGAAAACATATGTTCATTCTCATCCATATCTATTCTATTGGGTGAAAATGGCATATAGTTTTAAGTGACTAATAATTTAAAATTAAAATTTATTATTAACCCATCTTAGGTTAATGAGATATAAGTAGATGTGATTCCTCTTAATGCATTTAGTGTATTGTTTTTAAGTCCTTACTTATATCTTAGGGGTGTGATTTATATGAGGATTTATATATATATATATATATATATATATATATATATATATATATATATATATATATATATATATATATATATATATATATATATATAGGATAGGATAGGATAGGATAGGATAAACTATATCATCAAGGAACATCAAATTAAGTTGTAATTTATCCTAGTAAGTGCCAACCAAGAAAAGAGGATATTCAAGAAAATATAAATTTTTATCACTTTTTTAATGATAAACAAGAGGATGGTTTATAGATTTATGAATTTGATTATGTTTACTAGGAATTTATAGGTTTGGATAAAATAACACATTTGTTTCAATAATTTTTCTAAACTCCTAAACATTTGTGCCCAAAAATGGAAGTAAACTAAGAGATTTAATTGATACCAAAATATACTTTATTTAATAATGGTTTGTACATGAAATCAGTTTTTATAGAGTAATGAAGTAAAAAAATTACATATTTTTCTATAAAATGGGGCCATATAATAAATTAATTAATATTTTGGGTCACCCATTGTGATGTTACAATTGAAGTACCACACTTAGAGAATATACATAGCTTATATAGCCTTGAACAAGATCTCCATAAATAATAGATAACCGCTTCCATATATTGATGAATTTTACGACATAATTCAACATGATTAATATTTTATAAATTTGGATATCAAATATAGGTACCATCAAGTTTGTATGAAGGAAGAGGATGTTTAGAACATAAGTTTTAAGAAAAAACATGGTTTGTATGAATTTTAGATACTTCCATTTGTTTATGTAATGCACCTAATACATCTTTTAAATTTATGAGTGATGCGTTGAGGCCTTTTATAGATACCTATTTTATAATGTATCTAGATGATATTTTATTTTTCATTACTATAAGAGAACAAAATCTAACTCATTTAATCATGCCTTGAAATTATTGAAATAAAAAAATCATGAAATATGAATAAATGTGATTTTTTAAAATAATTACTCTTTTCTTTTTGGTATGTGATTGGATGAGGATAACTGAGAGTTGATATAGTAAATGTTTATTTTATCCATAATTTTCCCATGCCTAGGAGTGCCACTGATATCATAATATTTGTGAGACTATAAAAATACATGAAGAAGTTTTAATCCATCTTTTTCTAATGTTATAATGTCTCTATATATTGTTACAAAAAGATGTATTATTTTTCATTCAGGTGAGGAACTTGGTCATGATTTTTATTCTTTGAGATATATAATAATCCATGAACTACTAATTTCTCTTCCTAAGTTCCAATAGTCATTAAAAATTGAAATGGGTGAAAGGGAGAATGATATGGGAGAAAAAAAAATTTCAAGTAGGTAATCTAATTTATTATAAATCAAAGGTAATTTTTAATAGTAAGAGGGTATCTTATATATGATAAATAAATATATGAATTAGTATATTAAATATATAAATGGAAAAATTATTTGTGGGGAATAGAAATTATTGTGCATATTAATGACAAACCTCTTAATTATTTTCAAGGAAAAAAATAAATTGCATCAAGAAAAACACTATAAATGAATGAGTTTTCTTCAACAATTTCATTTGTGTTAAAGTGCAATAGGGGAAGAACAACTTAATTTGTACAAGTAATTTTAATGTGTAGTGAGAGATTTTCATCCTATCCATATTCGAGTATAATTCAAACTATCCTAAAACATATTTTAGTGAAAGTGTGTGATTTCAAAATGTCTTTAAAAAGGTTGAAGTGTCAAGGTGCTAGCTCCATCATAAGTGTAGCAATATATTTGATCAATGAATACCTTAACTTAAATGGAGATGTTTTATAAACCCTTGAATAATACTTGACACTTGATAAAATGAATTTTAATGATTTTTGTATATAATAATTATTATTAATTTGGCCTGTCAAAGCCAAATTCCAACCCCTACAATTCAAAATTTTTAGAAACCATCAATAACCTCTGTAAACTAATCAAACTCGTATATTTTGGTCTAAAAATTTATTTTCTAGTCTTTAAAATGTCAAATTGATCTAAAAATTTCATTAAATTATTCAAAATACATTTATTTATATTATAAAAAAAAATAGCCTTATCCCAAAGTTTCATGGCTTAAAAAGGTAATTTAATACAATTTTAAAGCCAAAAAAAGGCTTCTTTTGGACCCATATGCACCAAAATTAATCCTCCAAAGTGTGGGAAAGTCCAAATTTGATATATTAACATGAAATATATTCTTTTAAATCCATATAATTCATTATATTGGATTGGAATCTTGAATTATTTTTAAAAAGACAAAAATAAGCTATTTTCTTCACTTTCAAGAAGAGAAGTATGAATCTGTATGGATTTCTTACATCAGGGGAAGCAAAAAGAAATAAAATTTTATTAAAAATCTTTTTTAAAAAATTTATGGAGTTTTTATTCATAAAATTCTCAAAACCATTTCATATAGGCACTCCTCCTAGTTTGCACATAGTGACCTGCTTGCAAGTTTGATGATGGTATAGTCATCTAGAGAAATGTAAATGTATGAATTTTTGGGTGTGAAAAATAGACTCAAATTGGTTCCTCATGGATCAATTGGTTTTTAAATTTTATTTTACATGCTCATATACCATTAGGTTTAATATAGGATAATTTTTACAGCATTACAACCAGAAAGGCAACAAATTTTTCTCAATTTCTCCTCACCTAGGAAGGGTTTCATGAAATTTCAAGTTATTACATACTATTAGGGACTTTATATATATATATATATATATATATATATATATATATATATATATATAGACACACACACACACACACACACACACACACACACACACACACACACACACACACACACACACACACACACACACACACACACACACACACACACACACACACACACACACACACACACACACACACACACACACATTTAATTATTATATATTATTCATGAATTTCATGGTCTAACATAGCAATAAAAAATAGCCTATCAAATCTATAAATTGGCATGCTTTTAAGAAAAGTGTAGGGTTGGAGAGAGAAAATGGATTTTTTCAAGATTTCATTTTTGGATATTTTTTATAATTTAATCCATTCTTTAATATTTTAAAATAGGTTTCCCAAATAAATTTTCCAAAAATATCCATTATTGGGTAAATATTGGTGCTTCCAAGCTTTCAAAAGGGCTTAGTTTAGCATGGTTTAAGGAAATTTTGCATTTTTTAAAGTTTTTTTTGTAGAAAACCAAGTTAAAATGGACCATTTAAATAATTTAAGATTAATTTTATCTATAAAAAATTTATTACACATGAAATCAAATCCAAAAATATGCAAAAATGCGTTCAAGTATGTTGCAGTCCATACATAAGGGGTCAATTTTGAAGGAAATTAAGGATTCTGAGAGCTACATGTGGATTTTTAACTCCAAATTTGGTGTGTAGAATAATAATAATATGATTAATAATAAATAAAAATTTCAAGTCCATTTGAAAATTTTAGGTTCTTTTTTTTTTACATAGACCTAAGCCTCTCAAAACACAATCAAGAAGAAAGCAAGCTTGAGCAAGATGAAGCCTCCAAGAGCAAAATTCAAGATTTTGGTTGTTTATAACCCTTATGTGATTTTTTAAAGTATATAATGGTTTTTTAAAATATTTAAAATTTAATAAATAACCATATCTTATTGTCTTGAATATTTTAGGAAGCTTCTAAGTGATAGAAGTTGGTTTAATAGGCCTTTTTCATCAATCAAATAAATGAAGGTTGGAGTTGAAATGTATATATTAGAGTTAAAATTGAGTTTTATATGTTACATATATGTTTTTTATATGTAAAATATAATTATTAATTCAATCTACAAGTGTCACTTCATGCAATTTGAGTTCAAGTGGAAGTTGACTAGTTTTTGAGTCCACATCTCTTTAGTTGACTAGTTTGACTAGTTTCATGCATCTCCCATGCTTTTCATGCAAGATAAGGACATTAAAAAACTTAAACTCACTTTCAATATGGATTTATATTCCAATTTAAGGTGTGAATTTCATGAAAGGAAGGTTGACAAGTTAACATGGGCCCACCACCTCTAATTCTATGCTAAAGTAAAGGCCATGCAAATTTTTAAAGACTTGAAGAATTGAAGACTTTGTTTAATATTATAAAATTAATTTATTATTGAGGAATGGCATGGATTTTCATAAATTATGAATTTATTTGACATCAATATGGGCCCACTACTTTTTCAATTCCAAAAAGAAGGTTTCTTACAAGATAAAGAAAGAAGGAGATATTTAAAGAATATTGTAATTAATTTGAACTCAAAAATTGACTAGAGTTCACATCCAGTTAATCTCATCTTATTTTTTCATCTCCAATCTTTAATATTTCTTTTATTTTCTATATATTTAGGCTTTTATCTATTTTTGTGGGGATTTCTCTTTTGATAAGACCATACTTTGCCAAAATTTGAGTTTGTAACCTTTTTAGAGAAATAAAATATTGTTTCAAATTTCCATTACTCTAGTATAGTGTGTTAATATCAGTTTGATTTTCATATGTGGTACAAATATCTCCCTTGTCAAGTATTGATGTCACCTAACTACTAGTATGATATTATGTAGGTCATGTTTAGTGTTTAATGTCATTTGTTTAAGCTAACAATGGATAAATATTGGCTGGTTAGTGCCTTGAATCAGGATTATTCCACCATTTCCCTTAATCTTATATTAACTAATAAAAACTCTTCATGAAATACTGATTCATAAGATTCAATTAGAGTTGTATATTCAATCTTTTCTTGTCTAGTCAATGTTTTAGAATCTCAAATAGAGTGGATGAACTAGCAATATAGGTGTATCACCAACAATAGAGTAGGATTTCCCTTTTAATTTCCTTCTCTCCCTTTTCATCCCAACAATTATTAGTTTAGTAGTTAGTGTAGACTGATACATCAGAGGATCTAGCCTCACCAAAATCTAGAGGTTTGGTTTGAGTTTAGGTTTCAAACAACTTAGATAATTCCAATGTTAGTCCAGGTGTGAAGGTTTCAAACCCAAATCTATCAAGCCTTCAAGAAGGGTGATATCTAGATAGCTAACAAATATCCCATGGGAATCATTCAAGATTTATAAATTGAGTTAAAAGCTAAGGAAGAGATTTTGGAAATTTTCTAAAATGGTGAAGTGGAGGAGAAATAAGAGTCTATTATGTAAAGGAAACAACCCTTTATTGCATATGTAGAAATCATGATTGAGGTATGCATAGTAAGTAATTCACCATGTTATATTTCTTCATATTGAGATGTAAATGCTTATTTTGTTGAATTTAAGAATCATATTGAGGGTATTGGCTCCAAGTTTCTAATGAAGATGAGTTTTTATGGAAAGGGCCTTGACATCAATGGCCAAGGAATGGCTAATCACATATATATTGAGGAAAGACCTTGTTATGTAGGTTTGAGATATGTTAGTGGCAAAGGAGAAGATATTAAATTCTTCAAGACATTTGAATCAAGATAAGCTGCAAGAGAAGAGCCCAATCCACTATATCTATAAAAATAACCCATATAAGGAGATGGCACATTATCAATCCATGATAATGAGTGAAAGCTAGGATCAAGAAAGGGACATCCTTTGATTTATGAGAAAACATCCAAAAATAATGCAAAGAATATCCAAAGAGATATTAACATCCCAAAGGAGGAGGTAACACATCTTCCCCTCATCAAACATGCACAAATGACAACCCTAAAAGGTATGAAAATCATAAGAATTCTAATGTTTACTTTGATTATGAGAAGAATGGATTTGTAAAACAAAAAATTTAGTATACATATTCATGTTATTTTTTTGGAATGAATAACCATTGTGTGGCCATGTGTTGGAAGAGAAAGTCTATCCTAAATAAGTACATGTATTTTAATAGGAATATGGCTCATTTTAAACACCACTCTCCAAGACAAAATGTGGAGAATGGTAATAAGGGCTTATTTTCCAATAAAATAGGCAAGAATTATTTCACACATTATAATATGAGTAGCCATTAGGTTGATAAATGTTAGAAACTTCATCCACAACTTTATCCAAATATCAAAAAGAAGGAAGTTGTGTAAGCACATATAATTAAGGGGGTTGATAAAACCCATACAAAGTAATAGGTAGCTCATGGAGTTTCTCAAGAACCAATAGTCCAAGGGTAATCCCATGAAGAAGCCCACATATCCATATAATATCCCATCAAGAGGAAACAAACCAAAGAGGATCATATACTAGATTAGATTAGTAATAGATTATTTGGTTTCATGGATAACATATTTTCATAACTAAGTTTATTTTATCATGAGTATATAACACATCCAAATCACTTTTTGGGTTTCCATTTTTGAAAAAAAAAACATAAAGGAAAATAACCCCATGTGCATGATAAAGTGTGGAGGTAGATCACTCATGGAGAGTGGATATGGAGAAACCATCTAAGTAGAGAAATACATTACAAATAATCCATTATAAAAGGTTGTATCATTTTATATTTTGTATTATTATGTTCATATTGACATTCATGTTAGCATGTTTTGATTACCACTTCTTGTATCATTTGGTAATTTGGGTGAAGAGGCACTCCATTGAGAGAGAACTCCAAAAAAAGGTTCTTCAAGTTAGACTAAAATAGAGAGACATGTTGGTAAGCTAAAGTGTTCTTCCAAGAGGGAGATGATGTAGCATAAAATAAAAATGAGAAGTGATTCCATGGTGAGTAGCACTCAATAAGATCACTATTTTTTTATAGATGTATGTTAACATTAATTTTATTTCATTGAAATTTGTCCTTCTAATGTAGGTGTAATCATTTATATGCACATTTTGTAAAGACCCAAATTCAAGCAATGTTTATAAATGGAATTATGATTAGAATCCATGTATGTCACATTTGATTTTAAGACCCTAAAATTGAAAATTGTATAATTGGTGACATGTTATAACACCACTTACTTCTTATGTAAGGTAATTTTCTACCCTTGCTGAGAATTTGAAGAGCAAGGATAATGTAAAAAGTATATATTAATGGGAGAGCTTAAATTTAGACTACAAGTGGTATATTAAAGTGGCTAAGAGGATATACAAAGAAGACTATAAATACACCAAGAGTAAAAAAGGTCATTTGGTAGAGATGAAAGGGATTCATGAACTCTTTATGTAACCTAGGTTTGCAAGTATTAGTTTGGATAGTCAGTCTCCAAGAGATTAAAATAAAATTATCTTCCTATGATCATGAATCAAGGTGAGAATAATTAGTTATATTAATTTTTATATTTAATTACTTGATGAGTTTCAAGAAGAGGTTATTATTGATAAAAGAGAGAGGAATGAATCAGAATTTTAGTGGTCCAAAATCTTTTTAGTGGAGAGGATTGATTTAGAGGGATCTCCACTAAAGACCAAATTATATGGTATCAAATTTTCTTAGAATTATCTACACATTGAAGATATTATCTATATATTTCCAATGTAATTTTAATAGGGTAAAATGGACACTGTATGAAAAATTTATGGCATGTTGAAGGTGCCAACAAAAAATTAAAAAATAACATGGCATTGATATCTTTAACTGACTGGACCTATACAACCAAACACATAGATCAATCATAGCATTAAATGTGTTATTCACAAATATCCACTAAGTGATATGAGTTCCAAGGCAAGTTACATGTAATACATGGTCACATGACCAAGTTACAAGGGATGAAGTTTATCTCTTAAAAAAAAATTGATTGTTATCCCCACTAAAGTAGGATAAAACATTATCTAAAGTGCCAAAAAATCCTCATCATAAGTTAATGTGTGGGATTTTGAGTGGGAATCAACCCCCTCACCCCAATTGGCCTATTTTAAGGTCTAAAATAAACTATGATAGATTTGGTAAACTAAAATTAATACTTTGTATTTATTCCTTAATTTTGGGGTTTTTGCTAAAAACAAAGGATATGAGGCATTTTACAAGGGGATTTGAATCATTAACCCTATGAAAAGGTATAAGGTTTTAATACATAAATCAATGTTTCTAGAAATAATATAAAAGGATTAGTATTTTAATTAAATATGAACAAAACTTTAAATATTTAATCCATTTTAAGGAAGAATAAGAAGAGAAAGCAAAATTTCTATGTCTGATATTATAGGAGTAGCATATTGAAGGCCAAGATCCTATTACATAGACCTCATAAAGACATTTTATGGAAAATTTAGCCCCTTATTGGGAGAAAATAAGTTTTATATATATATATATATATATATATATATATATATATATATATATATATATATATATCTTTCTATAGTAATATTAAATTACAAGATCCATTGCATAGACCTATGAGAGACATTATAATGAACTTGTGTAGCCCCTTATTTAGGAGAGACAATTAAGATATAGTCCAGAAAAGCTAGAGCTAGATCTAGAGATAGACTTCCTAGAGGACATCATAAACTTGTTTATATATTGAGATCCCCTTATTGGGAAAATTTGATGTAAGAAATGGTATTTTTTGTAACATTTTAATCAATTGGTTTAGCCTTTGAGCAGACTCAAAGACATAGCTTGATTTTGGGTGAACTCTATTATCAACTTAGTTCATGGATTGTCTTTATTATTTCATAATTTTTTTTAATTTTATTTTTTTAAATACTAAATTTTAATCATTTAAGTTGATTTTCACATTAAATGATAACAAATTTATAAAATCATTAATGTATATAGAAACTAGGTTTTTAGTGATCTTATGCATAAAGTATCATTTTTGGATCAATAATCTAGGCATTTCCTCTAGGTATAATCCTTGTTATGTACCATTACCACCTGTGATTAATATGCATTTTAGATATTCCTGATAATACTAGTCTCCAAAATTTCATGTACCATATTTTTAATTTCACTCTTATAGATATATGGGTACCTATATGGTTTAATTTTTTGTGGCTGACTCCCTGGTAGAAATCAAGTGGCATTATCATGTTCCCTTTATGGTGGTAGTCCTTTTGGAATTTATTTAAAATCAATAAAGTGTTTATTAATATTATTATGTATACTAGGATGTGTTGATATCTTTTTTGGTTTTAATTCTTAGGAAAATAATTGAGCTATAAATACATGTGCCTATTTTTTTGAGAATATTTTGCATTTTATGATAACTTACTAGTTATGGATACTTTACACATAATACACATATTTATAATGTCCTAAATTCAAAATTAAAATTAATTAACAAATCCTATAAATAAATCTCTATCATGCCCAAGGTTGTGAGCCATTGGACTTACAAAACTATGTCATCGGCACCAATAGGATTATAAAATATAAGAGAGTCTATCTTGTGATTTCCCATGAAAAGTTTGATGCTATAGTATTTCCATGAATAATTGACTATACCACCATTTTAAATCATGAATTAAAATTTTGGAGATAGATAATGAAATTTTTTAATTATGTTGTTAACTTATTGTTGATGAAGTTATGTGTCCTCCCTAAGTCAATCAATGTTATCACCTTTTGTTTCTTGAAAAAACCCAAAAACTTGAGGGTTTGTGGAGAGATGATACTTGAAAGTGCATGACATGATATATTTCGGTTGGAATCTTTAGATTCCTCCTTTTTATCCTCCTCACCCTTAGCTGATACTTATTCATGCTCTTCATGTTCATTGGTCTCTTTAATGTATAGCATTTTCTTCTCAACAAATTTATGTCTTTTGGTATATTTTATATCATAGTTGAAATATAAGCCTTTTACTCATTTATCTTCAATATATTGAGGATTCAACCTATTATTCTAAAGGAATGATTGTGGTAGAGTAATTTACTCTCTAAAAATAATGAAAGCCTATTGTTTGACTAGATCTATTTCTTCTGCCCTACATGTGAAGACCATAGAGTCTAAAATTGAACTTGAATTAAACATGAAAACATCAAGCTAGATGTTATATTTGAACCCAAATAATAATAATTAATTCATGTTGTCTTCTCTAATTTCATCCATTCATAAATAAAAGTTATATAATTATTGAATATAATATTTGATAGTCTCCATTTATCTCAACTTTGTTAACTAGCTAAAATAGTTTTCTATGATATTTTTGTCATGTGAAAGTATAGGTCATTAGTAAAAATTAACCAAGTGATAGTGAGGCCATTATTTTTATTTTGAGTGCATATCCATCCATACTAAATGATTTTTTTTCATTACATCCATGTCTCCTTTAACCATATCTAGGTCTTATTTTTTCACCATGATTTGCATATTTTCTTGGAGTTGGCTAACCAACCTAGAAACCCCTAATTCATATGTTTAAAACTAAATTTACTCCTTGATATTTTTATTTCATGAATTGGATTTCCATTTTCCATGACCTCAAGTGTATATATAGTCCATGCACAAACTCTAGGGTTTAGGGTTTAGGAACTTAGGGTGAGGATATCAAAGTGAAAAAAGTGTACTAGAGGATTATACCATTGAATTCATCTCACTAAAATAAATCCAATGATTTTTAATTTTCAAAAGAGTATGAAAAAAAATTCTAGATAATAAAAAATATCAAACAAGACTACACTAAAAAAAAATCTTCCTAAATCACAAGTTCTTTACTTTCAATCCTTTAACTCATATATATTAGATATAAAAAATAAAAATGTACCACATAACCTTGCCCAAATAAAAAATATGATACCTTTTGTAACAAAATTAATTAGATAGATTAAAGAATTTATTTTTTTATATAATAACAGTAAACACCATAATCATTTTAACAACAATATAACATAATAATAAGATAATATAAGCATATCCATAACAATAATTTACAACATAAAATAATACTTGATAAATAATCTTAGGCCACTTTTAGGGGAAAACCTACACAAAAATGTAATAAAAATAGGATTTGTAAAATCATCCTCAATTACTAACCACTACTTCCTATATATACCCTACTTACGATATGGTTACTCCATAATCTGACCCTACTAATAATATTAGAATATAGATAAATGTGATAAGATAAGTAAAAGGTGATGTAAGACACAAATTAACCACACATATTCCTAGATACATTATAAGTTAATAGAGTATAAAATAGATTTTACATACAAGTTTGATATTTCATTGGATGCCATATTAGGCCTATGAGATTCACATAATTCATATTTACAAAAATTAAAAAAATATTAAAAAAAGGACCTATGTTTGACATGTATTTATAGTTTGCAAGATTAATTTATGTTAATTATCATGTATACATAGTAGATTAGATGTCCATATTCCACATATATGCTTTTCATGATATATATAATCATGATGTAGTACATATAGGCTACACGTTACATGAACATTTATATGCAATATATTTCTACACCTAGGGGTTACCTTTCTATATTGGGGGAATGCCTACACTAGGGGCATCTAAGTTCACTATAAAAGTTATATATTTTTTATGACCATTCCATATATCATATTGATCTACTTTGAATGATCATATAAGATTCACTCTTACATATACTCTATAGAGTGCTACATTATATAAATATGATACTTTACTATGTGAAATGATGACATGGGTTAATTGTGTAGATGAACATTGCTTGTTCTATGAATTTTTAGTGATGATGACTATACATGGTGTGATCTTTGATTTTTCCTTATATTATGTGATGATTTCTTGGAGTAACATTGTGTGACCATTGTATGTTATATTACATGCCCCCATGAATGACTAATGATGATAATTACAATATGTGGCTCTTCATGTGTGTGACACTAAGTTCTATATCATGTTATTTGATGATAATTTATTGTGTGTTCTCATGCCATGTGTAATTTATGTCAAGGATCATATAATATGTCTCATGAACATGCTATTTATGTCAGGTTAAAATCAAATCAAACTCATGTCATGTCTTAAGTACTTGTGTCTATTCTAATCATGAAATTGTATGCATTATATGGATACATATATGATTGGTTGTTGAGCTTATGGTTCCAAGATTCATATCATGTATTCTTATACTTGTGTGATGCCATGATGCATATCATGAACCTTCTATCTAGATTACTACTGAGTTCTTACATATTTGATTATCATTATCATGATGAGTATTACTACATACCTAGTTGTTATATCTATCTTGATGTGACACTTATTGCCTTAAGATACATGTTTCATATGTGTGTGAATGAAATAATGTTTATATTATGACATAATATAATCATGTCAACACACATGCTTTACATGCTTACATATTTTTATATATAACATGATGCATATAAATATGTTTTTGATATGAGTGATTCATAAACTACATCTCTCACCCAAAAATGGGGCATACTAGTGGGGTTGTCACAAAGACTAAAACCTTAAAAAATATATAATTTTTATATGGGGTCATATTACATGATTCAAATGACATATATTATAACATATAATGATTCAAATAGGACATATTATGGTTCATATTATGACAAAATGCAGGTAATATATGGGGAAATTTACATGAATAAGTGATAAATTATATAATATAATAAGACATTACATGGATAAAATTGAGTGTAATTATCATATTACATGGTTTATATTATCATATTGGATCATATTATTAAATGGGGATAGATGACATACAAATTTATGGCATTCTATATCACATCGGTATAAATGGATAAGATTATAGGGCATGAACATTTTTCATGTGTACACTTTTCTATTTTATATGCTGGTAACAAAGGTAAATTTTTTAATATAAGATATATGTATAACAATGATTTATATTTTTCAAATTTACATATGAGCCTAGTATGGGAATCCATCCTTGGCATGTGAACCTAAAACAAGTTCTAAAAAAAAATATGGTCATAATTTGAGTAGTGTGGTTGATGTTTTAGATTAAAACCTAAAAAAAATAGATAATTTAGATATGGGTTCAGTTTACATGACTCAAATGGCATGTATTGTGACATATAATGATTCAAATAGGACATATTAAGATTCATATTATGACAAAATGTAGGTAATATATGGGGAAATATACATGAATAAGTGACAAATTCTATGACATAATGAGATATATTACATGGATAAAATTGAGAATAATTATCATATTACATGGGTTATATTTTCATATTAGATCATATTATTATATGGGGATATATGATATACAAATTTATGGCATTCTATATCACATTGGTACAAATGGATTAGATTACAGGGCATGAACATTTTTCCTGTATACACTTTTCTATTTTATAGGATGGTAACAAAGGTATAAATTTTAATGTAAAATATGTGTAAATTGATTATTCATATTTTTAAAATTTACATACAAGCCTAGTATGGAAATCCATCCTTGGCATGTGAATCTAAAACAAGTTCAAAAAAAAATATGATCATATTTTGAGTAGTGTGGTTGATATTTTGGCATCACTCAACTACTAAAAACTTCTTAGTATTTAATTAGGGTTTGGTAATATTATTCCCAACCCATGATTATAAAAATTATCATATATTTTGGGGATAATCACCCCATTATCTAACAATTTCATGATAAAAATTGGTTGGAAATACTCATAGGTGTATTTATTCCTTACCTTTTCAATTTCATACATTTTAATGATCTAGATTGGTTTATTTTTCCTATCATGAGTAGACATTTATTTAAACATGTTTCATTATAATCTATGCATGGAAAAATTTAGACACTCAAAGCTTACCATAAAATATCAAATGTAGTTTTATTCAAGTAACTGAAATCCTTACTTTATCATTTTAATATAGCATTTCAATACTAGACTAAAAGGGGGCATTTGTAGAAACACAAATTTGGTATTAAACACTTGAAAATTTCAATTTTGATAAATAGTTAACATACATGAATGGTGTATAAAAATTTGAATATTTCTCATATTTCCTCCTAATCATTCACCTTTACATGGGCTTGAGCTTCCCAACTTTTGATCATACACATATATGATCTCCCTAGTTTGTGTCTAAGCCATATATTATCCTAAATATATTGTTTCCATTCTCTAGATCAATATTTTATCCACATACACATCAGCTAAATTAGTCATATGATATTAGTTTTTGGTATCATATTCCTTCACCAAATATGTCCCAAGTTATCCATACACATATTGTTTAAATTCAAACCCTTCCCTTAGGTTAGCCTACATATTTTTTATGTTGTTTACAAAGTAAAATTACCCAAAGAGTTATCTATATAAACATATAAAGTCTAAAACTATTCCTATATATCACTCACTTGAGGATCACTTTGAAAATAAATTACACATTGAGTAATACATCTATGCATCCTTGATGAACTACTATAAAACATCCAAATATAAAAACCCCTCAAAGGAATAGTCACTAAGCCAAGTCTCAACACATAAAGTAAGATAAATTTTACATATTTTTAAGTGATGAAAGATAAATATAGTGAATTTATATTAATCACACATCCACATAAGTGGGAGAATTAATATGGTTTTATCCCTCTTCATAGTATTAGAACACAAAAAATGATCGACCATACAATGGGGTGTGGTTGGGGTTATCCAACACATCTTTATAAACTTATTTATAAGTCAATCCAAGTATCTAAATTGAATCTAGGTTTTCAAGGTGAAGGAATAAAAATATGAATCTACACATAAGACTGAACATCTAAATTTACACATAATATGTATGCAGGAGCTAGGATGATTTATAATAATCAAATTTACCTTAAAAAAATATGATACAAAAAAGTTCATAAAAATAGATCCCATGTATTCTTGGAAGAATTAACAATTATCTAGAATAATTATATACCTAATAGGGGAGTAATCCACACTCAAATGTCAATAGGATAGGGTTCCAAATCCTAAGACTATGACATAGGGTATAACTCTCACTAGGGATTTAGATAGATAAATGATTATAATAATGATTTTAAATGGGTGTATCAAGAATATAATAAGGATAGTTTTGATTGTTAATTTGGCACACAAAATTTAGTGGGATGATGAACCATCTAACTTCTATTGAAAGGAGGTTTGGATATCTTCCCAAGGTCTATATTTGGCAGGTCATGGCATACTAGGTAACCTAGTTGGTCTATATAAAACTATTCAAATTTAAGGGGCATGTTGGTTTTATATTTAAATGTAGTTTTAGATTTAATAAATTAGATGGATATGTAAGTTTCTTTAGATTTTTTAATTTGGCTTTAAGAGTATGATGGGAAACAACAATAAACATGCGTAAATTTGATTTACCCAAATATAAATCAACATTTTTAAGATTTAAATGAAGTTAAAATATGTCTAATTTTAAATTTTATATATCACATACATGAAAATTAAAGAATGCATAAATAAAAATTAATAGAGATCATAAATAAAAATAAAAATTATAAAGTAGATTATATTATATCTATTTTAAACCTTAGATAACATATTTGATTAAAAAAAGTGCAAAAGATAAGGGAAAGAGGGAAAAGAAAGAGAAAAAAGCCTATTAAAATGAAGACATATCTAATCATTTATTAAATGTTTCCCACAAATACGTCTCCCTTATGATTAGTGTATGCACAACTAAAAATAAATATGATGTAAGTGTTTGAGGATAAACAAGAAATGAAAGACATAATCACAACAACCATTTGTATGCATAGATCATGAATCAAAAACTGCACAACCTTGTATTAATAAAAATATTAGTGTTGATAACAAATTTTTAATCCAAAATAATCATCTAGTTATAAATTTATCCAACATAATAGTAGGGAAACAATGAATGACATATAAATTACACTACAAAGCAAGAAGAATGCATAAAAGGATGTTTGGTTTAATATCTCTCCTTGGAGAAAAAAAGAGGCATCCCTTTGAATGGCATTGGGCTGATTATTTATAAAAAATTTAGTCAATGGGGGGATTATTTTTTCTCCAACAATGATGTGCACTTTTACCTCTAAATCCAAGCTCCTTTTAGACTTTAAACACATGCAAAACAAACAAAACCTAGTTACTTTTTGTGCATATTTTAAAAGAAAAGACCTTAATCCCTTTAAATGCACTTTATGAAAAAACATGGGAACTTGATATGGGAAATATGATAGCTTTTGATTGGTGCATTTTCCTAAAAAATGATCATGCCATGACAATTGGGCCAGAAATAGATTCTTAGTGCCATAAATAGATCATGAAATGAAGCTATGGGTGAAAATATATTTATGAAAAATTGATAGGGTGTCAAAACCTATCTAGTATACCTATCTAGACTTTTGATTGATCAGTAAATGTAATTTTTAAATTCATCAAATTTATATGTTGATTAGGATTTTAAATCCTAATTAGCACTAAGTCATTTTTAGGCACATTTCATAGACCTATTTAGGGATTTGATGCCTTAATAACATTATATTTATATTCAAGGGGGATGGCAGGGAATATGTAGACTTAATTGGGTCTAGGACTCCCAGTCACCACTTTGAATATTAGCCCATAGGCTTCACATTATACTCAAGCTCAAAGCCCTGCTCAACATTGCAGACCTAGTAAGAGAAGCACATTATTATATTTTGGGTTTCATACCCACATACCACTATATGTTATTCAATGAAGGAAAATAGTTTAAACCAAACATTACATAATTTTATTTGGGTTTTAATCCCCACTTTTCATTGATTAGAATTCAGATGGGCTTCATATTTTAACTGGGTAATAAGGCATACATAACACTATTTTATGCTTTGAGTGGGTTGTGGTTCCAACTAGGGATTAAATACAACATTACATAATGTGTCAAAAAAGGTAACCATAATTTATAAGTGGGGATTGAATCCACATTTCATTTCATTACATCATTGATGGGAAATTAGTTGAAATTAGGACTGAATGCCCACATACCACTATGTCATGTTCAAAGGGGAGACTGATTTGTAATCAGGGTTGAATCCCTACATAGAATTGAGTAAGGAATTTAAATCCCATAGAGATGTAGGTGGGGAAAATAACCCACATTAAATTACTAGGATAAGGATCAAAATCCCAAAGACATGGTCATGATTCTAATCCTGACCACCATAGATTATACCTTAACTAATTAATGTAAGATCTAATCAGGCCTAAAGACTCTAATTATCTCTAAAATCTTGCCAAATAATAGATAAATTCCCAATCAGATTAAAAAGTTTAATTATCACTAAGTTGATAAAACTTGGCCCTAAGAGACCTATTGAAAATTTAAAGTCTAATTACAATTGAAATATACAAACTCCACTATAAAGACCTAATCAAAATTTAGAATTAGAAGTTAGATAAATTAAAATGAAGCTAAAACACACCTAATCAAGGTGCAAGCAATATTTTTAAAGGTTAATTAAGCTATCAAAACTATATTTTTAGATCAAGTGATTTATAGTAAATTTCTCACACAGACTTGATCTCCATAACAAAGGATTTTATTGACTTGGTTCAACAAGTAAATCAAGACAATCCAAAATAGAAACTTGAGAGAGATAAGACCAAACAAATGGTAAGTGAGAACAAGATTGAAAAAAAATTAAAAAGAGGGTACCATGATTCTGAAGGAATTAGGGCATGTTATACAAGCACAAATATATATCATATGTAAGGAAATGATGAAAAAGAGAAACCTATATGCAAGATAGCTATAAATACTAACCTAATAAGAAGATAAGTGGTGTAATGGTAAAATAATGTGTATTATATATAACCTAAGGTGATAAATTGAAATCTTAAGCAACCATATAGCTATAACAACTTATTTATAATAATTAGGAGCATAAGGATAAATAATGAATATATAATAACAATGTGAAAATCAATATTTAATCTAATAAGTAAAGAAAGGAAAGAGAGTAGGGATAGAGATATAGTTAGTTTTGGGTGGAATAATTGGTAGCTTCATTTCCCATTTGGATCAAGTTAAATTTTCAATAGATATTATAGGTTGAAGACCTCAAATGGAAAATAAAAAGACATAGATATACTTGGTTAGGGACTCCAAAAACTAGGAAACCTCCTTGACATGATTCCTTTTATTGAGATTAAAATACCATAAATAAGACAAGACCTCAAAGAAGAGACTCAATGTGTTATATTATTTAGGAATGATATATGACCCATATATATGGTTCTAATACACAAAACTTAACCTGAACTCTAAGATTATGGTATTACCCAGCTTAGTACAATAAAAAATACATTAACTAACACATAATTGTAACAGCCAGGCTAATATAATATAACTTAAAAATATTGACTCAAAACTATATCGACCAACCTCATACAATACAATGAGAGACAAGTATGAAACAAATTGTATTAGCATGACCAATATTATAGGAATATAGGGTGGATAACAAAACTGAATAGAAATTAGATATATAGGTAATAAATAAAGATATGTAGATGAAGTCAAACTATTATTAATGAAGGTATGATAGTATAGTTTTCAAACATATATTGTAAAGTACCACAAGCCAATCCCATTCCATTATTGATGCATAATTTAAGGTGTACACTCAAGGATATTTATCCATGGACAAGCTCCCAAAATATAATTTTTCATTAACATGACAAATTAAAAATATTAGGTGTATGCATATTCCCACCTAAAGGTCATTACATGTCACAATAGTTTAATTTGGGATGGTGCTTTGGTATAGATACATAGGCAACCAAAAAACAAATACTAAAAATAAATGTCGAATAAAATAAAATTAAATGAAAAATGCATACCTTCACTTACCTTGATGATTGAAGAGATGACCCTAAATGAGCTATAATAGAATAAAGGTGTTAGTATATATGTTAGATGGGAAAAAATGAAAAGTAAGAGAAAAATCTAAATTTTAGTAATACTTCTAAATTATTTATATTAGCATCTAAAACTTCCTTACTTTTTTAGGATCTTAAAATTTCTTATGGTTTGTGAAAAGGACCTATTGAAACAAAGATATAGGGAAAATATGAAATTTGGATGTAATAACTAGAAATTTTAAAATATTAAAAATTCACTATAAATATGTAAAAATAATTTCATATTTCCATTTTCTATTTTGAGAAAACTAGAGCTTTGATTATCTAATTTAACTATGTTGAAATATAATGGATAAAGATGATGAGATGGATGTGTAGGAGATAACCTAGAAGTAGTTACATGAGCCATGTATTAGGTGATGAATTAATTACATTATTTATTAAATTTGAATATATATCAAAACATAGATAAAATTATGATGAGTGATAAGTAGAAAAAAATGTCAATTTTAGAGTTGAGGGTATTTATTAGGGCTAACAAAAGAAATCACCACCACCTATAAATTATATCAACTAGGCTAGTATAATTGGGTGGGGAAACATTGTAATTATTGTTGATATAACCCTACATGGTTGATAAAATTATGTATTATAAGTATGTAAAAAGGTCAAGATAGTAATCGATGGTTGATATAATAGATTAGGGGAATTACTAATTTATACAATACAATTATGACTAGTACTACAATAGGAAAAATGCATGGCTATTGTCAATAGGTATGACTAATGTAATAGGAAATAGAGAATCATGGTTGATACAATATGTATGGGGTCAATATTCTATTGAAAAAAATTCATGGATGATACAATACAAATATGGTTGATAAGTAGGGAAATGGGAAAACATGGAAAATATAGTAGGTATGCAGCCAATGTTATGGATTAGAATAGAATGAAAATATAATAGAAGTATGGGAAATATAATACAATTAAAAAATACGTATCTATTAAATTATAAATATAAATAGATAATGCAGTATAAAAATATAAAAATGGTTGGTATAATATAGATAGTCTAATTTTACTTTTAGTGTAAAAATATAATTGTATTTTATTTTGATTTAAAATTATTCGATAAAAAATATAACATGGTATTGTTATTTTATATTTTATATATATAGAGGTAGGTATGGAGGATAGTGTATGTGAGTTGGTTTCATGATCTATTAGTCAGGATGTCAGATGTAGACAAATTTCACCTAATCAACTTTAGATTTGGTAGGATCCTTGAGATGTGCTAGGTCCTTTTGAGCATAGAGCTGATAGATATGTTTCTTGGGCACTTGGAGAGGATTTCATACACATTCATATGGATGGGGATAGGGATAAAATGGAGGTAAACATCACCCTTGAGGATATACATGAAATAATGGGTCTACCCATTGAGGGCACATTTATGATATGTGATGTACCAGTGTCTATGGTAAAGCATCAAGAAATAGCTAGATGGGCCATAGGGTATAATGAAGATGATCAGCACAAGATGATGGGCCATAGGGTATAATGAAGATGATCAGCACAAGATGATTATCAAACTATTTTTTATTTATTTATCTAACATTCCATATATTAAAATTCCATCATCATGTATATGACCATGTGAGTGGTGCATCATAAGTCACATGGTTTGTGTCATTGTACATCATTAATTTTATTTTATTTGCATTAGAGAAGCGAACAATGTATGATATGGGAGTTACAATATGGGTATATCTCATATATGGATTTTATGAGATGCTAAGTAAGGATCAATAGACCATAGGGTCAATCAAATTATTCACATGCTAAATCTATGAGTAGTTATTCATGTATTGACTAATGATATTTACACACTAGGTTAGGGACCACTTACCTCAAGAGAGGAGGTGGGATTATGGTGAAATGGATAGGTAGGTCCATATACAACTAATACTTTTGACCATTTACAAGGACCAAATAATATGGAGACCATATCAGGGCATAATAGACTTTTGGGCATCTTAGGCATCCATTGTATGGGCATTGGTGAGAGCTTGGATCATGGGACATTACACCTTATGGTCAAAGCCACACACATGAAAATGTGTGTCTTGTTAATTTAGAATAGTACACTTGGTATCATAACAAGTGATCACACCCTATTATATGAGAGATTTACAAGAGCCATAGGGAGTAGGGGATAGGATGTACTAATCGATGTCCAAGTTTTGAGACCTCATTATACACCACATGGTAGGATATTGTGTCAGTAACAATGACATGTGAGAGTAGTGGAGTAGGTGGGAGATATTCTCAATGTTTTAATGACATACATGGATCAATCATGACATGATATATGGGTCCTCCATGGATGAGTACAACCATTAGGGAGTCAAGTATCGATGGTTTGATGTGAGAGGTGGGTAGGGTCCTGACCCAACATCAATGAAGATAATGAAATTGTTCTTGGTGATAGGATATATAATTAGACCTTCATTGAACAAATTCCTCAAATAGGTAAAAAAAATATGTGTTAAGTTTTTATTATCACTTCCATTTTTATACTTAAAGATATGCATGCTAGATACTAATGATTTATTTACTTGTATACTTGATATATATATATATGGAATTATAATATCAAATTTGGTTTTATTTTTTAAATTCAATAATGGAGATGACCTTTATGAGGTTTTGGATGAGGTGATTCCAAAACATGATACCATAAATGGGGGTCCATATTTACCTTTTGGACAGATGATATGCTAGTTAGTTCTAACTGATTCATGCTACTACATGGGATATACAACAATGGGAGGTTACTACAACACTAGTAGTTCAATAAGAAGGGAATGGTGTAAGATGGAAATAAGTGATTAAAAAATAGGCTAAATTGATTAAGAATATTAATATTAACAAAGTTTTGGCTCGAGAGCACTAGCTGGATATGGATCATAAGGAGAGCTATTAATATTAAGATCCCAAACCTATACATTAGAGAGGTTACTAGAGGAAACTACAACTATAGGCTCCTTGGGGAGCATGGAACCTCACCCACAACAAGGGGATGAAGTTAGACCATAGAGTTAGTGATGTATATATTTTTTATGTATATTTTATGTATAAAATTTCACACACACACATATATAATTTATGTTTTCTACATGGACTTATACTTGCAATTTAATTATAGCATGCATTATGGTTTTAATATCAGACTATGAAAAATGTTACTATGTTATGTATTTTTTTATTCTTTTACAACAAATGTGAGCAAATGCATGTTTAAAAATAAAAAACTAGAGTGAAAAATATGACATCTTATGTAAATAGATATAAAAAATCAAAAAAAATATATATATGAATAAATAAAATGAATAAATGAATGTAAAACATACCAAATGTAAGTATGATTAAAATCATAAGGTAAGTAATAAGATATCTATAACATTTCAAACAAAAATTCATTAATCACATCAATATGAAAGACAAAGAAAAGCATAAGATGTGAAAATAATTCTAAACATAGATATCCAATGTAAGAAAATGCAAAATATAATCAAACATGGATATGTTGAATGTTTAAAAGATGTCATCTAGTGTAAGATAAGTAAGACTTAAATAAAACAAGGGGAAATCTAAAATAACTTATAAATCATTTGGTGTAATATAAGTGTAAACTATAATCAAATACGGATGTATGAAAATGTAAACAAATACTCTCATGAGTGAAAACTAGAAGTCAATGCTTGTGCTAAAGCAATGTGTAGGAAAACATGACCATCTATAGACATGACTATGATGGAAGAGATGGTATGTAAATTAATCATGATAGGTGTTTTTGAGGAAGGCCTAATTTTATTCCCTAAGGTATTATAATGTAACATGGAAACTAAAAAGTGAAGAGGTATTATAAATGAAAGCTATGAGTCAAATCTTAACTAAATAGATAGATTATGGTAATATAAATAAGAGGTATGTGATAAAATAAAATTAATATCCATGCATGGGATATTAGATAGGATATCATGGAGATAAATTGAATGAAAGTCACCACTATGGTGATGCATAATTCCTAAGCAGGGAAATGAGACATTCTAATTAAGTGGGTAAGGCTAAGAACTATTGAAATCAAGGATATAGAGAGCCCCACCTATCAAGTGTAAACTCAAGCTAAAATTTAAGTATAAATATCATCTCATGAAGGATATATACATAAAAATTAAAATAAACTAACCTTCCCACAACCTATTCCCCACTCCTTAGGACCCCTTACAAATTCATAAGTCTATTATGAAGATTAGGTAATAGCATGAGAAAGTAGGTGGCAATAGAATGTAATAAGACATAAATAATATTTTAATGAGACCTTCTACCCCAACCTACCAGCCCATCTTACTACAATAGACCTTGGTTTTATCATGAGTCCATCAATGAAGTTTAAGCTTTGAATAGAATAGGAGATATGCCAAAGAGATCACATCTTTTTGAGTGATTTGAATTTTAATGTTATTTTCCTTTTGAAACTATTTTTATTATGATATGTATTTTAACTCTCTTGCAATTTTCTATTTTAATCTTCAATATGGATTTGGGAAAATCAATAATGGGTGCTAAATATTACTAACAAAAGAAAGTCTACACCTAAATACTACAAAGTAGAAATTAAAGACCAAAATACCTAAATAATCATAAACTTGCACCATAGGAAAGAGTAATATCTCAAAACTAACCCAAGTGTGCCTCAATTTGAAGGAGAGGGAAAGGTGAGGATCATGGAAGATCTATCCATGTGAAAAAAGTGATACAATGAAGCATATGTTAGTATTTTACCATAATAAGAGAGAGTTTTGATTTAAGAGTGACTAGGCAAATGAGGGGATCTAAAAGTACAAGGAAATATAAGTAAAATTGTGAAATGGAAACCCAAAGAAGATAAAATTTATGAAATATGGTAATCGTGTCGATGGAGAAGTAAAACTAACCTATAAAGTTTTTAACATAATCAGTGATAAGAGAAATCATCCAAAAATAGGGGGAAGCTAAAAGATGCAAAATAATCACAAGGAAAATACTAAATAATCATAGGGAAATCAATACCAACTATAAGGTGAAATAAAATTATAAAAAAAAAACTTGATGGTGTTATCAAAGATCTATGAGGGGAACTAAGGCCAACTATAAATTGTCCCAAAAGAGGGAGAAAGTAAAATTCTAAAAAATAGAACATGAAGCTGCTAATAAAGATCCAAAAGGGAAACCAAGGATGATAAAAAAATATCCTAAGAGAGGGGGGAAATAATACATTGAAAAATAGTACATAAAGGTGCTACCAGAGATAAACAAGGAAAACCAAGGATGATTGTAAATCATCCCAATATAAGGGGAAAATAAAATGGTACCAAATATCCTAAAAGACAATAATTTTATACTTTAAGGTGTGATAAAAAAATGTAAATTAAATAATATCATGAAAATATAGTGTTGGAAAGTAAATATCATGGTATGAGCAAGATATGAATAATGTTTGTCACATATGCTAATAATAATAAAATTAGACTAATTCATGTGAAATTTGTGAAATGAAATAGTGAAATAACTACTAAAAATGATGTGAAATATCTCTATACAAACCATCTATAACATTTATCAAGTCTCAATGTAATTGATATCTAACTCGAATCATAGTCTCTTCTACCTTTATTGAGACTTGTGCAAAAAATTCCTTTTGAATGAGCTCCAAATAAAATTTAGGTGTGTTATAAGGAGGACATGGATCCTCCTGATGAGAGCAATGTATATAAGGAAGATGAGATGCCACTCAGGAAGGAATTGAAAAGATAAGTAGTAGGTAATGTACAAGATGCACTGGATCTAGACATGTGAATGATAGTAAAGAGTAATCCAAATTGTACACAATGACACAAGGATAAAATGGGAAAACCTCCAAGAGGTAAAAAAAACCCATAAATGATGATTTCCATATATTTGAGAAACAAATAACCCTAATACCCAGCCTTCCTCTTCTCACTTCCTCTTTATATCAAAACTTCTTTACAAAACCTTTGTAAATATTTACCACATGTAAATATCAAATTCACTGAGTGTATTCAAGATTATTTACAATAGAGGTAAAACCCTATTTATAATGGGGATTAGGGGAGGTGACCTTTATAACCAACAAGTCCACCCTTTCCTGATAATTATTTTTAAATCAATGGTAAGCAATAAATAACTTATGTTTTATTATTTATTACAGAAGGTTTTTCAACCCATGTTTAATAAATAATAAATCATTTATTATTTTAATTACTTAAATGTATCAAGGGTCTAAGATAACCTCTTTATCCATTAAATATTCTAACACTCCCCTTTAATGTTAAGTGGGGATAAAATGTCATAGTCACATTAATAAAAGAATTATACTATATACAAATTTGAAAGATTTAAAAACCTTCATCATGGCAAACATCACATTTTGAAACAAAATGAATTATAATCCATAAACTACTATAAAATAAGTATAGGATAGCATGATAATGATATTACATCTCATAATTTCTCATGAATAATCATCTAAACATTTTTGAATCTTTTCATAACATAAGGACCTCCACTAAAATATGCTTTTAAGTATTGGGGTACAAAAGTAAAACTTTCACATGAAGTTTACTCAAATCACATAACTTCCATACAAATTTTACAATAATGTCTTATAATTATAAGAAGTATAGAGAATAAAAATAAATACATGACTATTAGGAAGTGGCATTATCATGCATAACCCTCCTTAATGTCAAATCTAAGAGGCCCAACATTGTATAAAACTGATAAAACTTGGTAGTACCAAGTGGTTTTGTGAACATATCTACCACCTATTCATCTATAAAATAAAATTGTAGATCACTATAACCATTAAGTAATTTATCTCAGATAAAAATAACATGAACTTAAATATGTTTAATTCAATGGTGTTGTATTATATTTTTCACAAGAGTTATACGAATTTGATAATCACAATGAAAGAGGGTACTATGAGAAACATCCAAATGAATTTCTCCTAAAAACGTTCACATCCACATGTCTTATTTACCATCTTTCATATCACTTATTTAATCTACTTCTATAGAAGATATAGATACAATAATTTGTCTTTTACTACTCCAAGTGATAACACCTGCAACAAACTTAAACACATATTCATAAGTAGATTTGTGATCTATAGTATCACCAACATGGTTATCATCATAACAAACATATAATTATAATTATCAATAGAATAATAAAATAAACCAAAATTAATAGTTCCTTTGATATAACAAATCATATGTTTAAATAATTTTCAATGACTCAAATATGGATCCTATATGAATTTAGAAATAACACCAACAACATATGAAATATTTAGCCCAGTAATGGTTAGATAAATCAAACTACCAACAAGCTATCTATATAGAGTAGTGTTAGCTTTTTCACATGTAGATTTTTTATCAGGTTTAAAACCAATTTAAATAGGAGTATATGTATATTTACAATCAAGCATATTAAACTTAAAAATAAGATTATGTGCATACTGAGATTGTGATACAACAATAGAATATGTATCCTAAAATATAGCCATTCCAAAGAAATGATGTAGAATTATGAAATCAATAATTTTAACCATTTTACTTAGTTTATCCCTATATTTATGAATTGAACTAATCATTTTTTTAGTATTCAAAATATCATCAACATATAATACAATCAAGATTAAATGACCATTTTCAACTTTAACAAAAATATCATTATCATAATAACAGTTAGAGAAACCTAATTCTTTAAAGAAAGAAGTAATTTTAGAATACCAAGCTCGAGGGTCTTGTTTTAAACTATATATTTATTTATTTACCTTACACACATAATGTTCTCTATTAGGTTCATAGAATCCTTTAAGCTAAGTCATATAGATTTTCAATTCTAAATCACCATTTATAAGTGTATTTTTAACATCCATTTGGTGTATAATCCAACCATTTCCGGCTACAAGATAAATGAGTAATCTAACAATACTAATTTTTGTTACAAGATTAAAGGTTTCAACATAATCAAACTTAGGTTTCTAATTAAACTCATCAAAAACTTTTTTGGCTTTAAATTTTTTAGTTTTACCAATTTAATTCTATTTGATTTTATAAGTCCACCTAAAACAAACAATATGCTTTTTAATTGGAGCTGGGACAAGATCCCAAATTTGATTTTTAATTAAGGCATTGTACTCAAATTTCATAACAACATTACATCTATCATCTTGAATGGCTTCCTCAAAATATTGAGGTTCACATTCATACATAGTCATTAGAGCATGATAATAATGCTGACTTCTAGTTAATTTATTTAGATTATAATGAATAGAAGACTGGATTAGAAATTTTTCCCATTTATGTCTTTTAAATTTAACATGAAAATCAAGGGTTTCCTCATACTCTAATTTATCCAAAGATGGATTTAATTCCTTTAGGTCATTTGTTTCTTCATAAAGAGAAATAAGAGAGCCGAGTTCATCAAAATAAGAACATTGAGGAGGTTCCACATGGGTATCACATAAATATTTTTATAAAGTAAGAATATCATTATTCTAAATGATTTTTCATTTAGATGGATTGTATACCATTAATCCTTAAGTATTACCTCCATAACCTATGAAAATGCAAGAATATGAGGTAAGATCAAGCTTTTCCTTTTTTAACTTTAGGAACAAATATGGAAATAGGGCTAAAATATCCTAAGATGAGCCACACTGGGTTTATTTTCAGACCACATTTCTAAAAGTGTAAAAATATGAAAATATTTATAAGGGACTTTATTCAGAATATGCATAATAATATTCATGGCTTCAGCCTTTAAGAACTTTGGAATATTTGTAGAATGTAATATTTTTCTAGCCATTTATATAATGGTGTGGTTTTTCTTCTTAGCAATACCATTTTGTTGAGGGGAATAGGGAGTTTTTAGTTCCCTTTTAATACCGCAACTAATTCAAAAATAATCAAACTCTTTACTAATATATTCACTATAATTATTAGATCTTTATATCTTAATAGAAAAACTAGAAGCATTTTCATCAAAAGATTTAAATTCCTTGAATTTAGACAACACTTCAAATTTATTTTTAATTAAATATGATTGGATTATTCTAGTATAATAATATATAAAATTAAGATCATACAAGGAACCATTAAGATATATAACTTCAATAGTTTCTGCAACATCACTATGAATTAATTCTAGAGGATGTGAGGAATTCACATCATGATTCATGTGAAAGAGATTAGTATGTTTCTTACCATCTAAGAAACCTTCACAAGTTTCATGATGTGAAGATATAGGAGGAGGACCAATAATAATATTATGATAAGACATATCATGTATAATTCTATAATTAACATGTCCTAATATTTAATTCCATAATTTAGATTCATTCTTATTATGTGATGAAAGAAAAATTGCAAAAGAAATAATAAAAATGTATAAGCCATACTTTTGAAAACCTTCAACAATTAGAGAATCGAATTGATTTATAATGGACCAATTATTTTTAAGAAAAATTATAATGAATTTATCATTTATAAGTTTAAAATAATATTACAAATTCTTCTTAAGCTTAGGTAGATTGAAAACATCATTAATAACAACATTTACAAATTTTACCTCTCCTTGCTTAATTACATCTAAAAATGAATTATATCCTAAATAAACCTTTTCAAAAATATCCATAGTATCAAATAAAATGTTAGATAATAAATTTATAAGGTACAATGCACTGTTATCTAAAATCTATTTTATTCTCAATAGAACCAAACAAAGTAGCATATAAAGCTACAATATTGTAATTTTGTTCCTAATTGTGGTTCCTCTGATGATTTTGATGAGATTTCTTCCCTTTTTTATTTTTAAAACTTTTATTTTTAAATCTATTTTGTTTTTATAAAAAGTTTCCTTTCTATGAATAAATTTACCACACAGATTGTAGTTACCATTAAAATTAGGTTTATTATTCTTATTTCTAGATTTATTGTTCCTATTTTTTCCATTAGCTAAATTAGGGTTAAATTTATGGTTTCTATTGTTCTCAAAAATAGGGTTGAGAGTGAGAAGTGCCTAAGTGTAATTGTATTTATAATTAAAATTAGACATCACTTGATCTTCTTGAATTAGAAGAGCAGATAAGGTAGTGAGGTTAGGGATATATTTCTATGTTTGGTACTTTGAATTCAAAATAGAGATAAAATTATGAAAATTTTAATGAATATTAAGTTAAATAACGAAATATAACAATTGATCTTGAGTTAGATTATAATTCCATCCATCTAATTGAGATTTATTATTATTAATTTTAGAAATAAAGTTAACAACTTTTTCATCACCTTTCATAGGTGTATTAATCAATTTATGAATCAACTTAATGATATTAGAGAGAAGAGTGTCCTCCTACATAGATTGAAGGAGTTTTCAATCATCACTAGGAGACTCATGATTATTGATATAGAGTAGGAATTCATCCTTATCACTATTGAAAGTATCTACTAAGAGGGTGGTTGAATTAGAATATAACAATGCACATTTAATTTAAAAACCATTTCATCATACAAAAACTTTATCTTAGAAACACAAACATGAAATCACATTAATCCAAAGTATGAAAAAGAGCATATAATAAATAAAGACATCATCTATGTGTGAAACCCTCTTGGGGAATAAAACCCAATCTCAAGCCTAAATACACTTGGACTACTTGTCTTATAAGGTATTATAAACTAGAGATTGGTCAACTCATTTTGAATAGGATTTAGTGCAACCAAAGTTACATAAGGATAATCAGCCCCTAAGATGATCAAGTCCTCCTAACCACCCAAAACCTTGATCAAGTCCTCTTAACCAAAGGGTTTTAGTGAAATGCCTATTTCACAAGGAGCATCTACCCCTAAGGAAGATCAAGTCCTTTAGACCCTCCTTTGAAATGAACAACTCCATATTTTAATTGATGTCTTCAACACATAATGATGGACCTCTGATAACACAACCTTCTTCACACACATACAATTCATCCAAAACCACTTTTTAGATCACTACACTCTTCTTTGCTCATACACAATCAAAAAACCTATAAAATAACTATTATGACATCAAAAATATGAAATATAGGTCATACACACCATCATCAACCTAATATTCCCTTCATCCTATTGATTGGGCACACATAACCTTCACCTTGCCTTTACTCACCATACACTCTCTCAAATATCCTTTTGAGCATGCTCACTCATTCTACCTCTTCTAATCTTATTAGGTCCAATGACCTATGTGATCACCTTTATAACCTTACTTAGATGATAATGTATGATCCTCTTCACTCTCTTCTAGTCCTTACTAAACTATACCTTTTCTTTTAAAGGTTCTCTCCTTCATTTGGTTGCACATTTGCACAAACCTCTCATAAGTCTCACTCAAGTCTAAAAACCAACACATTTAGTTTCACCATTTATAGAGATATCATAATTATCAAGATAATAATATTTCATATCAGCCAAAACACATTCCTCCACCCTTAAAGCATCTAACATGGGTCACACTTAAGCATAACTCTCTTTTAAATAGGCCTAAGTCACCTTTTAGGTCCTATGATGACCCATTCACTTCTTTGACACTTTTTCGAGCAAACTAGGAGCACAATACCACTTAAAAATACATGGACCCATTAAAAATGATCTATATTTACTATTTAAGTTCTAAAAACTATCATGGTACCATTTTTCTTAAGCACAATTAGCTCAAACATTTCTCTATACACACAGTCACCATGAACGAACACACAATCAACTTCTAAACCTTTGTTCATACTACATATTATTGGTCAAAACTTAATATTACACATATATTATCCTCATGGATTTTAAAACATTATCCAATATATAATTCATCATTAAACATCAAAATAACATCAAAATTACCTTAATTATCCTTCTAAGGTTACTTACAAAATAAAGTCAAACACACAATCAAATTTCAAGCTCAATATGTTTGTATATACATAAATTAATACCTTAAAAAATATATTTAAATATGTGTATTTATTTATTTTAAAAATTCTATTTTTATACCATCATCAAATTCTACATATATCAAAAGTTATGGCTCAAGAACTACGCACTAGTCAAATTCAAATATTTGAATTCAAATGCTCACAATTAAACATTAAACACTATGCTCATATATTATGTCCTTGATACTTTAGATAAATAATTCACCATAAATATTATTTTAAAAATATTTACCTTTAACTCATAGTGCATCAATACCAAATTTTAAACCTCAAATAGTTGACCTCATTTCATGCAATCTTGCAATATTGACTATAACCCCAATCAATCTCTACGGATCAATTAGGTATTTACCTTATAGTGATCACCATTTGATATTGATTATAACCCCAATGATTATGAAACTTGACACCATTATGTTACTTATGATCACTCTTACTATTAAATGTATATCACTTCTTACCATCTCACTCAACATGCACTGTTAGATCAATCTTGTATGATTGCCCATACAGTATTAGATCTTCATTTAGTCATGTTATTTATCTCTATTAACAAATAAAAACTTTGACCTATTTGAATTTATTCACACCATATATATTAACTTTAATAATTATCATGATCATTATATCTCCATCTGGTTTTGATCTTTAACATCATGAAAAATAGACTAAGTATGGAGACCATTGTAATCTGTCTGAAAGGTCAACTTTGCACCTCCATATATTTCACTTCACTCAAGTTCATGTTGTAATATTTGGAACATATGATATTATTACATATTATAATCTATCCATGTGTAAATATTCTCTTGTAACCCTCACATATTTGAGATATAACAACATTAAAATGCTTCACTTAGATTTTTCTCTCATTGAGCCAACTATGTCAAGTATTGTCTGGAAAGGCCAACTTTGAACATGCATATCTTTTGTCATGCTTTATTCCTTAACATAAAATTTTAGTGAAAATAAAATAGGCACAAAAATAAATAAACCCATATTATTAACTTCTCTTTAAACATCCACATATGTGATATATGACTATATAAATATGCTTACTCGACTCTTCTTGCCACATTGCAAATTTGGCTAAGTATGGGAAAACACTATCAAAATTCTTGGGAGCCCAAATTTGCACACACGCATATTTTGATACACTTCATCACATGAATTTATAATTTTCACATAGAAACTAGGAACTAATGTGATCACAACCATATGACCAACTCCCCCAAACTCATCCACACATGGCAACTATGATGTCAACAAACTGCCTACTTAGATTTTTTGCCACTAAACCCAAAATGTCTAGATGAAAACAATGATCAACTATATGAAATCCACTCCTAAAAATAAACACTCAAATCATTCTTGACTTATTATATGACACCTTTCACATGATTAATAATCCATACTCATCCCTAAGCATATCTAACCATGTCAAAACTAAAGATCAACCGAACCTCCTTCAAGCATAGTAGGATAAGCACATTGTACACTTTGTCATTATCAGTTAGACTATAAAGTTACTTCATCCACTCAAATGGAAACCTCCATGACATCACCATGACATTATTGACATTAATCTAATAATATCCCCCTTTTTCATTGATTCTAACAAATACCATTTAGCTCACCTTCTCTCTCTTCAAGCATTCCATAATAAGAACTTTCTCCCCCTTTGACACAATGACAAAGTGGTTACCAACTGATCTTGAGGACCTAAAAATACTACCAATAGGATAAAAATATCTTTAAAATATAGTAAAAACTCATCCTTACCTTGAGAATACCTTTTATTTCCTTAAAAACATCCTTCTTACTCCATGCCAACACTCTTTTTAACCACGCATTGCAACTAATGAAGAAATAACACACAAAACATTTAAATTTGATGTAAATTATCAATAAAAATGTGATAGGGACTCCCCATAATATTTTTGAGACATTTCATTACTTGATCATCTCTAGATCTCCATACACCATGAGGAACCACCATATAGGCTTACTAGCCTTCTTTCTCAAACCACCTTGCCAATTAGGTCTCCATCTTGACAAAAACATGAATAATTTGAAAAAAAAACATTAAAATCTCTATTAATCTTGATTTTATAACCAATTTGGCCCATTTAATATATTAATAATCCATAGACCTCAAATCATAAGACAAACCACTTTTCTAGCATAGCTCAGAACCTTAGAATCTCAAAACAAACAGATTCAACAAACCTCCTTCTGATCAACCCTCACCTCTAAAACTTCTTGTACAACTAGAGAAAATCATTACACACTCTTGGAATAATATTTAATCTTCCACATATTTGTTAACCCATACATCCTATAACCCTTTTTAGGACTTGCATACTCTTAAGCACAAACTGGGAAACCCGAGAGCAAACAAAAATTATCTAATTGCATATAAAAGATATTCAAAGTTTGAAAATACTTGGTACACATCATAAAGAAGTGAAAAAAACCTATTTTTCCACCAAAATATGCTTGAAAATTCATCAATATTATTATTCCATATGTAAACACCCATTCTGACCCTACTTGTAGACCTTGCACATACTTCCAACATTTTTTCATGATAAAAAATCACTAAACTATGATCAATAATGCATTACAAGCATGTCACTAACTAATGAAAACATTTCATATTCTCCACCTAATGTTAAATTATCTCCACATACCAAAACTAAGTCATTATCATCATGAACATAAACCTTAGGGGTTGTAGACATCAAAACCTTGAGTCATTACCTTTCATCCTTTGGGATAGTTCTTCAAAAACATAGAGAAAACTAATTAACTAAAGATCATATTGACATATAGGTCTTCCAATCAACAAATTAATTCATATTAGACCAACACAGCTTATCATGACCTTTTTTGTCTTGTAACATCAATCAAGACCCAACCAACACCCACCATACTTCCTCTTTCTGTAGCGTGCCTCCTTAAAGCTTAGAGAGAGACACCCCATTGACAAAGAGAGACTAAAAGTCTAAAAAATTTGGAGAGTCCCATATCTCCATAATCTCATCTAGCTTGTAGTCCTACTTAACTTTGAATGAACCCTTGATGATATTCTTTTCTTCATATTTGTTAATAAATGTTTTCAATAGAATTTCTTGACTTTCCCTCATGTCTATCATGGAAAACAAACTAACTTTGGTCTCAATCTGATCTCTTCTAATAGGATTAGGTTTTCATACCCATTTTTTATCTCTTCATTGCATACTATGAGCTCCATATACCTTGTTTTTCTTTGAGAACTCATTCTTCCTATTCTTGTATAATCTAGAAATGTGACCAACTTTATGAAATTTGAAACAAATAAGATCATTTATACCTTTTTCTTGATGATGATTGTGATCTTTTTTTTATATCTATATAGAAGACATATTTTTTATCTTCTTCATATCTAATTCTTTCCTTGTTGAAGCATACATTCCACCTTGATTATGATTATATTTCATAGTCTTTAGTCTCAATGCCATTGGATGACTTTTAGGATCATCTTTCTTCTTGTCAAAACTTGAGTGCATCTTCAAATTATTCTTGTAGAATCTAGAATTATGTCCTACTTTATTGTAACTATGGCAAATAATATCATTCAACATACCTCTTGACTTATCTGAGTTATGACTTCTACAAGACCAATTGTTTCTTCTTCCAAGGCTCCATGAGAGCTAATTATTAACTAAATTATTTTTACAATCCTTATCTCTATAACCATACTTATTACATGTATAACAATGACCATGGAATAAAATAGCATACCTTGAAGCATTAGTTGTCTAACAAACCTTCTTGCATTATTTTCAAATCTTGAATTCTCCTTTACATACTTAGGCTTATCATGCTTCTTATAAAGTTTTTCCAACTTGACTAAAACAAGCTCATGTTGACTCTTCAAAGAACCCATCTCAATCTTTACCTGAGTGTACTCATCTTCTCTTGCTTTCAAATTTACATTTGTAGTCTTTAACTGATCTTAAAGAATATTGATCTTCTCATCATCTACTTTAACCTTGTTGACCATGTATTTCAATACATATGTTTTCACTTTAATATACTTGATATATTCTTGATACTTCTTTTCTTCTTTCTTAGACTTGCCTAATAAACTTCCCTAAAGAGAACTGACTTGTGCTTCAATACCTTTGATCATATTCCTCATTTTATGATTACTCTTCTTCTAATCCTTTAGTTCACCAAGTGCACTCATGATCTTAGCTTCTAGATCAAATTTTTATTCCTCATTGTCATATTATCTATAATTATGAAAATCTTCTTTATCAAACATGTTATCCTTTTATTTTAAACAACTTTCCTCTTTTGAGCTCAAACTTATCTTAGCATCTACTAGCTAAACCTTAAAATCATTGATAACATTCTCATCCCTTTTGTCATCTTTCTTCAAATTACATATCTCCTCTTCAATTTCCTTTATCATAGACTTCCATTGTTGATTCTCTTTCTTTAATTTTTTGTCCATCTTTATACCTAATTAGGATCTCTTTCAAGCTGTTAATCTTCCTCTAAAGGACCTAATCTGATACTAATTATTAGAAGTAGCTAATGAGGGGGTGAATCAAAATACAATAATGCATGTTCAATTTAAAAACCATTACATCATACATCAACTTGATCTTAGAAACATAAAAATGAAAGTACATTCATCCAAAGCATGAACAATAGCATACAACACATCATCTATGTAGGAAACCCTATTAGGGAATAAAACCCACTCTTAAGCCTATAAACACTTAGATTACTTGTCCTATAATGTATTATAAACAAGAGATTGTTCAAATCTTTTTGACCAATATTTAGTGTAACAAAAGTGCCATAAGGAGCACCAACCCCTAATATGATCAAGTCCCCCTGGCCACTTGAAACCTTGATCAAGTCCTCCTAACCAAAGGCATTTAGTGAAACAACTATTCACAAGGATTAATTTCCCCTAAGGAATATCAAGTCCTTTAAACCTTCCTTTGAAATGAACACCTCCAATTTTAAACTGATGGTGATGGACCTCTAATAACACAACCTTCTTCACACACATACAATGCATCCAAAACCACCTTTTGGATCACTCCACTCTTCTCTACTCATAAATAATAAAAAAACATAAAATAAAACTATTATGACATCATAAATATGACCTATAGGTTATACACACCATCATTAACCTACTCTACCCTTTAACCCATCCACTAAGCACACACAACCTTCACCTTGCCTTTGCTCACCATACACACTCTCTCAAATAACCTTTTGAGCATACTCACTCATTATACCTCTTCTAGGCTTATTAGGTCTAATGACTATGTGATCACCTCCATCACCTTTCTCAAACAAGCATGTTTGATCATCTTCTATTTCTATTGGTTCTTACTAAATTGTACCTTCTCTTTCAAAGGTTCTCTCTTTTATTTGGCTCCACATTCACATAAACCTCTCACAAGTCTCACTCAAGTCTAGAAACCAATACATTTGGTTTCACCATTTATAGAGCTATCATTATTATCAATATATAAATATTTCCTATCAACCACAACACATGACTTCACCCTTAAGGCATATAACATGGGTCACACTTAAGCACAACTCTCTTTCAATTTGGCCTAAGTCACATTTTAGGTCCTATGATGACCCATTCACTTATTTGACACTTTTACAAGCAAAAAAGGACCACTTATAAATGTTTTAACCCATTACACATGATATATAGGTATAATTTAAGTTCCAAAAACCATCACAATACCCTTTTGCTTAAGCACAATTAGCTCAAATGCTTCTTTGTACACACAGTCACCATAAACAAACACATAGTCACATTCTAAACCTTTCTTCAAACTTTATATGATTTTTAAAACCTTAAAAATTCACATAAATTATCCTCATGGAGTATAAAACATGATAAAATATCTAATTCATAATTAAACATTGAAACAACATCAAAACAAGCTCAATTACCCTTCTCAAGTTACTTGTAGAACATAGTCACACACACAGTCAACTTTGGAGCTCAATATAGTTATTTGTAAAATCATTCAGACCTCAAAATATATATTGATATATGTGACTTTGAGACCAATACAAATTATATTTTTATACCATGGTCAAATCCTACATATATTGAAAGTTATGGCTCAAGAACCAAGCACTGGTCAAATTCAAATATTTGAATTCAAATGATCACAATTAAACATCAAACACTATGCTCACATCTTATTTCCTCACTAATTTAGATAAATAACAAACCATAGATATATTTGTATAAGTATCTACCTTTAAATCATATTGAATAACTACTAAATGTTAAATATTGAACATTTGACCTCATCTCATGTAATCTTTTAATATTGACTCATCGTGCACCATCAATCTATGTGGATCAGTCAGATCTTTACCGTATAGAACTCACCATTTGATCTTGATCAAAACCCCCATGATCATGATACTTGACACCCTTGTGTGCCTTATAATCACTCTCACTATTAAACATTGATCACTTCTTACCATCTTGCTCAATACACACTGTTAGATCAATTTTATATGATCACTTGTACACTGTTGGATCTTCATTTGATCTTGGTATTTAATTATGTTAACCAATGAAAATTTTGACATATTTGACTTGATATTAATTGTATATATTCACTATAAAAATTACCATGAGCCATTATATCTCCATCTGGTCCTGATATTTAACATTGTGCAAAATAGATTGTGTATGGGGACCATTGCAATCTATCTGAAAGATCAACTTTGCACCTCCATATATTTTGCTTCGCTCAAATGCATGTTATAAGATTTGGACCATATGATATCCTTACATAGGATAATATAAACATGTATAAATATAATCTTGTAACCCTCACATGTGTGAGATATAATGACATTAACATGCTCCACTCAGATTTTTCTCTCACAGAGCTAACCATGTCAAGAATTATCTAGAAAGGCAAACATTGAACATGCATATATTTTGTTGCGATTCATCACCTGACCTAAAATTTATTATAAATAAATTATGCACAAAACTAAATAAAACCATATGAGAAAATTCTCCTAAGATATGACTATATCAATATGCTTACTCAACTCTTCTTGCCACATTGTGAATTTGTCTAAGTATGGGAAAACACTATCAAAATGCTTAAGAGCCAAAATTTACACACACATATATTTGGTTTCACTTCATAAAATTAATTTATACTTTTAACATAAAAAATAGGGATTAATTTGATCATAACCATATGACCAAATCCCCCTAACTCATCTACATGTGGAAACTATAATGTTAGTGAACTACCTACTCATATTTTCTACCACTAAACCCAAAATGTCTAGATGAAAAAAATGATCAACCAAATGAAATCCACTCATGCACATAAGCATTCAAATCATTCTTGAATTTTTAACCCATTTCATATTATCAATACTCCATACTCATCCCTGAACATCTCTATCCATGTCAAAACTAAAGATCAACCAAGCCTCTTTCAAGCATACTAGGACAAGAACATTTTAGACTTTGTCATTGTTAGTTAGACTATCAAGGAAATTCATACAGTCACCTAGACACCTCTACAACATCACCATGATATCATTAAAAATTATCCAACAATAACTCCTTAAAATAATTGACACGGCTTCTTACAATTTATATTGAAACACATTTGAAAGATTAGGTGCAATAAGTCATCCAGATGGGTCTTTTTCAGTCCCAATGACTATATTCCATATATTTTGGTCCATAAATTATACTTTAATGTGATTTATATATATATAATAATTTGATACATTAAGTATTTGATATTTATCTAATACAAAGTTAGGTAAAGTCATTATTTCCCTTTAAGAATGATAATATAACACTAGATAATGATTAAAATTTAACATTTTTTAATGTGAAATTGAACTTAATTTGATAGTAAATAAAACTTCAAGTGTAAAAAATAAATAATTGTTTAAATAGATATGATACAATGCAATAAATTATAAGAATTTGTACTAGATTAGGTGTCACAAGTGTTGCACACTAAATTACTACTTAAAGAATGGTATTAAAAAAGGTGTAAAAAATATATTAAGAGACTTAAAATCAATAAAATTACCACACCAATGCATCTGAAATGTGATAAATCCTAGGGAATGATTGGTTACATAGCTATGGTCAACAAAAGGTTCACTAGTAAAATGTCACAAAAGAAAATGACACTAAAGAATGGTTTACACGTGAGAAGTTTGGTACACAAACCAAAATAAGGAAATTTAATTTAATTAAATTTAAAAATGTCAAAATTAAATCAAAAAAGTATTTTTAGAGGGTTTTAAACACTAGCCCATCCTAGTAACAAACTTTTAGCAAAAAAAGAGCCACCAACCCTTCTAGAATCCTAATTTAAAAATTATATGCATAAAATAATATTTATACCTTTATATATATATATATATATATATATATATATATATATATATATATGGTTCATGTAAAAAATCCACCAACCCTTCTAAAATCCTAATTTAAAAATTATATGCATAAAATAATATTTATACATTTTTATCTAATTGTGTGTGTGTGTGTGGTGCACATAAAAATCAATTCTTAAAAGATTTTAAATTTTCACTTTTGGAAGGGAAAAAAGTAAAAATAATGGTTGGAACCTTCTACGTTTCATTGCAAAATTGGTATTTATTAAAAACATTATTTAATAAATATTATGAAATAACTATTACTAACCTTTATACACTATTATAACTAGTAATGGAATACTAGTAGCAATAAAATTTCTCACAAAAGGTTGTATGATCCACTAGAGACCTTCAAAATTTGTAGTTCTTTAATTCCTCCTACAAAATCTCCAAGACCCTCAAAATTAATTTTTTCATACAAAAACATATAGTTTAATATTTTTTGTCAGGATTACCTTTTATTTAAGATAATTTATTTTAACCTAAGTTCCCTTTTCATGTGCAAGAAATTTTTATTTATGTAAATTATTAATTCACATAAATATAGACTCCATGATTTGGTACTCACCTCTTTGTCCTCCTTTAAGATTTGAGAGTTACTTACATGAGTAAATATTTATCCTACATGGTACACACCTTTCACTTTTTGAGAAACTAGGACACAATTATCACACACTTAGGAGGTTTGTTGGGTAATAATGAGATTCCTTACATCTCCCAATCTCCTCTTCTATCTTTATAAAATAACATTTTATCTCTTCTTTTCCTCACTAGAATCTCATAGCTTTCTCTTCTTCTCTTGTGCTATTTATTAAATTGTGTACTTGAGAATATTTTTGGTTTCAAGCCTTTTAATAAGATCATGTGAATTTTTGTACGATACTTCTGATTTTCCACTTAAAATTATTATCTCATTTATGGTTTGCACTTGATACATAACTTAGTCTTGTGATTTGTTTATTTTTTACACTTTCATACTATGTCATTGATGATTATTTTTGAGATAAATCATTCATGATATCAGAGCTAAGATCATCTTATTGATTTTTTTTTAAAGTGTACGGATTTTTAGGGAGATTTTACATATTTTTTTTAAAAGGGATCTATCCTTGCTATTCATTTAAATCCATCTCTCTTATTTTTTAATTGAAATTAGTTATCTCTAACTCATTGTTTCATGTCTTTTGAAAGGCCCAATTTCCTTCTTTCACCTAGTTAAGAGGCACTCCAAGTAAATATTTTTGTTGTATGCAGAATTAGCAACAAAAAAAATATTTTATATATTTTTTATTTCTTTGATTTTTTTTTTCAAATATTATTTTATGAGTAATTTGACAATAATATTTATTTATAGCTCATTATTTTCTAAGCACTTTATCTCTCTCTTTTTTTTAATTTCTAGTTTCTTGTAGTCATATTTTTTGCTCATTAAAATCAATCAATAAAACAAAATTTGGCTTGCTTGCTTTAATTTCTTTTCTCAAGCATTCATTTTTTGATTAAATCTCTTAAAAAATCTTGGTTAGATTTTTTTGTGTTGAGTTGTATGTAGGCAAGGTTACTTCCCCATCCTATTGATTTTGTGTTGAGAACTGCACCTTGTCTGGTTGAATGATGTCATGAAGCTAACACAAATCACCACATTTTCATTTTTTTACTTTCCCTTGCTGTTGGATAAAGTGAGTTTTTTTAATAAAAATTGATTATTCTCTTTTTGTTTGCTATCATGCTTTATCTCTTTTCATTTCATATTGTTCATATTTTAACATTTTATTAGCTTTTAGCTATCTACATTTCTTGTTTACATATTTTTGTTTACATTAAAAGAGTGAAGTGTTTCCCTTTTCTACGCAATGAATTTCAATTTTTCCATCCTTCATTGCTTATTTTTAGGGTGTGTCATTTTTCACTAGGAGTAATTTTATTTATTCTTTTAAACCTCTCTTTGTTCATTACCTATGCTTTAGGTTGGTGCATTACTGACTTGTTCATTTTATTAGCAGGTGTGTTACTTGGAAATTATTTTGGGAAGCGATTGGATACCCTCTACCATTGGATCTCTACATTTTTCTCTTTATCAGGTACATTACCTTTTTTTTGCTAATTTTTGGCATAATAAAAAACAAAACAAACCAATTATATATATATATATATATATATATATATATATATATATATATATATATATATATATATATATATATATATATATATATATTGTACTTCTATGTTTTATTGTTTACCTATGCATTGAGTGACTAATTAACATCCTAAGATGCACTTTAAATAATTCTATTGCCACACATTCCTTATATTCACTTGTGCATTTTTTTTCAAAGCAATCTTTCTATTCTAGTGATTTTTAAAAAAGAAATCTCATATCATCAAACTTTATGTTTTTTGTTTAAGTTTTATGTTATTAACTTATCATTGGTTTCCATGCAATTCATGGTACTCTTTTTTTAATTCCTATAAGTGTTTTTATGATTTTTTTTTTTTTTAAAACATATAACTTTTATCTTGTTATTTTTAAATCTCAATTACAATAAGGAACTTTTTTTACTTTAAAGCAAGCTTACCTTTTCTTTACTAATCTTTCTTAAAATAAAAATAAAACTTTTATCATTGGATTTATACGGTTGTATGCTAAATTTTTTTCCATATATTATTTTATGTGGGATTACCTTTAAATCCAACACAAAAATTTCTTAAGTTTAATCTCAACATAAGTTTGTAATACAATTGATATTATATTTTTTGTACCAACTTGGAAGATTTTATAACCATCTTGTTATTATTTTACAATTATTTATCCTTTTCCATCTCCCACTTCTTCCTTGATATCTATTTTGAATTTTGGTTAAGTCTTTTCTTTAGATTTATTTCCCCTCCTCCACACCTCCTTTATCTAAGTGTTTTTTTCTTGCCTATTCAATTTCTGATAATTGGGTGAGCTTTGACTCAATTATTTCCAAAATTTAAACTCACATCTACCAATTACTATTTATATAAATTGCATATGAAATAAATATTCACTTTCAAATAATTGGGGCACATAGGAGATGGCATAGACCCCAAACCTAATACAAAAACCACCTCTACTAAAGTTTAAGAGAAATGGCAAACAAAAAATGATGAGGCCTTAAGATTGATAGACATGTCCATGAAAATTGAGTTGCATGTGTACATTGATGGTTGTATTCTTACTCCATTACTTGGTTCAATCTTAAATTTATTTATGATATTGTGAATAAATCAAGAAAATTTTAAATTCAATATTAATTGTCTGATTTAAATTATAATGACTTCAAAACTATGGATGCTTTATTAATTAATGTTCATTATTTTCATTCTCAATTATCTAGTTTAGGCATTAAATTTTTATATTTGAACTTAATTCATATTATCATGAAAAAGTGTTTACCTTGACCTTTTCAGTAGTTTATTACCAATGTTTATTTGCAACTATTTTTTTTTAATTTATCTACTTTGTTGATGTTTGAATTATTTTTTACCTTGTTGCATCAAGAAGAACAAAATTTTATTCAATTTGTAAATATCAAGACTAATGAACCTACTTTTATTTTTAAACAACAACATAAGAATGATAAAGAACATGCTAAGACCAATAATACATATGATAAGAAAGATAAAAAATCTAACTCCAACCTAAAAAAGTTAGAGTTTAGTTATTGTGACAAAAACACTCATGATGAAGATCATTTCTTTAATAAGAAACATGATATCAAAAGTGTAAAGCTTAAGGTTAAAGATAATACTAGCACTAGTAACACTAAGGCTCAAGCTCAACAAAAGTCTAATACTAGAGTTATTTTTACTTATGCTTTGTGTGATTATATTATTAGATGGATTGTTTATTATAGTGATACTCAACATATGACATTTAATTATATTTTTTTTACTTATTTTTAACCATATATTTATAACAATCATCTAAGTCTTAGAAATCATGCTTCTTACACTGTTGAAGCCATAGGAATTGTTAAAATCCATAATGGTGAACTAAATAATAGATTGCTTATTCTTGATTTGAAATTAAATTTTATTTATATTCCTCAATTATGAAAATAACTATAAATTATAATTTTATAATGACACTTGTTACATTAAATATACTAAACAATAATTTTAAGTAGTTGTTGCTACTTTTTTAGACAATGATAATTTATTTAAATTTGTTAGATTCTCTTCTTCCTCCTCTTCTCATAGTTTGATTTTTTATAATGATGATAAATTGGGGCATGAAATATTAGGACATATAAATTATAAAATTATTGCACTTATGAATAAACTTAATATAGTGAAATGTTTTCCTGAAATTCCTCCCACTACTTCTATTTGTAATGGTTATATGGCTGGTAAAATTTATAAAGAATCTTTTCCTAAGAATAACTCTTGGCATGATAATAAAAAGCTTAATTTAGTTCATACTAATCTCTTAGGCCCTATTGAAAATCATTACAGTAATAATGCTAAGTATGCTTTAGCTTTTATTGATAATTGGACTAGGCGATTTTGGATTTATTTCTTAAAAATAAAAGATAAATTTTTAGACACTTTTATTAAGTTTCATGCCTTTGTTGAAAAATAATATCATTGATCTTTATGAATATTACACATAGATAATGGTAATGAATATTTTAACAATGATTTTCTTTCATATTGTAAGCAACATGGAATTAAGTATGAGAAAACTATTTCTTACACACCTGAGTAAAATGGTGTTGTTACACGTAAACATAAGACTATCACTAAAATGGCTAGGTGTATGTTACATGCTAAAAATATACATTATAAATTTTGGATTGAAGCTATGTATTGTACTATCTATCTCATTTATATGATTCACACTAAAGCTACTTTAAATATTACACCTGAAGAAGCTTAGAGTGGTAGAAAACCTAATATAAAGCATTTACGTGTTTTTAGTTGTGATGAATTTGTTCATATTCCAATTGATAAATGTAAGAAGTTATATTATAATGTAGACACTTTTATATTTATTGGTTATGATGAATCATCTAAATCTTATAGGGTGTATGATCCTTAAACTAACAAAATTAAGATTAAAAGGGATGTTAACATTACTAAAAATGGTATACTTGATTGTGCTTCCAATTCAAATTCTCTTGATATAGTTTATGCTTATTTTCCTTTTGAAACTAGTAATGATCATAATGATGTGTTTCATAATTATATCATTTCTCAAGTTTCTTCTCTTTATTCTAGTTTTTCTTCACCCAAGACTACCATGGAAGATTCTGGAATTGATGTAGATCTCTACCATACTCATAGAACTAGGTAAAAATTTTGTAATTATGATTTAATGTCAAAACTTCTGAAAAATAATGATCCTCAAACTCTAAAACAATCTCAAGGTAAACCTCATTGAGAAAAAGTAATGCATTATGAATATAACTCTTTGATTTCTAATAACACTTGGGATTTAGTTCCCCTCCCTAAAGGGCATCATTTGGTAAGTTATAAATGGTTGTTTAAAACTAATTTCAATTATGATAATCAAATTAAAAAATATAAAGCTAGATTATTTTCTAGAGGTTTTTATCAAATCAAAGGAATTGACTATAATGAAACTTTTGCTCCTATTGTTAAGATGCCCACAATAAAAAAAAATTAGCATTCGTTGATCACATGTATTGGCCTATTTATCAAATGGATGTTAAGAGTGATTTCTTAAATGGTGACTTTCATGAAGAAATTTACATGTCTAAATCCTATGGATCTATTAAGCAAGGTAATGACGATCTTGTTTGTAAGTTAATCACAACTATTTATGGTTTAAAATAATATCCTAGAGAATGGTACTCTAAAATTTATAAATTTTTTATAGCTCAAGGATTTACTCATAATTCTCATTATCCTAATATTTTTATCAAAAATACTCAAAATGACACAGTTATCATTATTTTGTGTGTTGATGACTTAATCATAATTATTTACAATTTGGTCTCCCAAGCCAAATTTCAATCCCTACAATAAAAAAAATTCCCATGGCACCTACTTAAATTTATACATGGTGATCTATAACTTATCATGGTATTCTAAATACTCATTTTAAGCCTCTTTAGCCTTGTTTAAGGTGTTAATATATGTGTTACAACTTTCTTGGAGAATCTTCATGTCATAACTATTTTAGACCTTTGGATGATGTGCCAAGTCCTCGTGATGGTCCTTGAGTGAGTGGAAAGTTATTATGTCCTTTTGAATTATCTAAGAGTGGTATTTTAATTATTTGATAAAGTTAAGGTTATCAAAAATTAAGGTATTTGGAGAGATTAAAGTTTCTAGTTTACATTACATTTATGCTTGTTTTGGCCACTTTGCAAAGAAAGACCTTGCTAGAAAGATGCAAAAGGTGTCTAAACCTTGTTTGGGTCTTAACATGAGATCTATAATGTATCTAAGGTTATATTCTATGGTGTACTTATCCAAACCTATTTTAAGCCTTAGTTTAGCCTTCCAAGTCATCAAATGACCCTTAAAACATCTCATTTGAGTCAAACGTGTATTATAAACCTTTGATAAGAGTATGTTTTGATGTCAAAAGACTAATGAATGGTATTAAAATGGGTATCATCACCATCATAAAGATATAAAAAGTGTTTTCATGTATAAAAAAGTCCATTTTAGAGGTTAAACCCACTTCCCACTCACCAAATAGGCCCCACACATGTGAAAATGTGACTCCTCAACCTCCCCAATTGTACCATTTAATTTAAAAACATGTTTGACCTATATTTTCACTCCTATCATCCTCTATGACAGTTTATTGAGCTAAATCAAAAAAAATGCAAAAAATAAGCTCTTTTATAGGAGTTTCAGGCTTGTACAAACCTGTACATATGTGTTAGGGTTAGAAAAAGTTAGGAGTATGAAGACTGGAACTAGAAAAGGTATAATGTGAGGGAATACATTATTTTTAAGCCAAGAAGACCCAAAAACTGATCCATTTCTTCCATCAAGCTTTTAGGCAGCTTAAGAGTACTAATTAGGTTTGTGGTTTATATGGATATAAGAGAGAAGGTGAAGATCCAAGATTTTGGATAGATTAATGGGGTACAATGGCATTCCAATATTATGAATTGGTTTCAAGATTGATCCACTGTGCTTAATAAACAAATGTTAAGAACTCAAGTAACCAGATTTGCATTCTTCATCTATGCAGAGGTTAAATTTATAATGATTTTAATGTAATTCTAGTTTTTTTGATGAAATAAATGTTTGGGTATGTCTCCCAAGGGTAATAATAGATAATATAGAACATTAACACTATTTTTTCACACATGTGAGCCCTAAAAATCAAGTAAATATCTAAGATCATAACATTTATAGGTTACAGGTAGTTTATAGAATCACCAAGGCATGAAAATGGAAGTGTGTGGTTGTTTTAAGGTATATGGTGAGTTATTTGGAGTCCAATTAAGTTATTAATTGTATTTATTAAGAAATTAGTTGAGCCATCAGACCAAACAACTACTTCAAGTTCTATTATAAGGTGACTATCATGTATGTATTATGTGATCTCTTTATAAGTGGAATAGGGTGTCATTGTAGTCGCTATGAAAAACCATTAATATAAGTTAAAACATGTATGGAATTAATATTATAGTCTATGTTTGAATTATTAATCTCATAATCTTCATTAACCTACAATCAGGACCCATTCCCATCATTAAAGCCCTTCAAAGACAAGCCCTCACTTAGGCATCTATAGGCCTATTTAGGCAAACCAAGCAAATGGAGTGTTGGCTATTGGGATGGGATGTATAAGGAATTTATTAGTAAAATGGATTAATAAGGAATTATATAAATTGATATATGTGGAGGTAATATATTCAAATAAATATTAACACCATCAACCTACCCTAGATAATAAGCTCAACAAAAATTCCCATTGAATAAATAAAGGACTATGACTGTAGATTCAAAGAGACACTAATGAAGTGATGAAGTTAAGGGGATGAGTAGAAATGAAATAAAAATTTAATAATCCAAGTAAAAAATCTAGGTTACATAAAAAGGGAAGTCTCAACCTTCATTTCACAAAATAATCATAAAAAGGCCTAAAATTACCACCTACGGGCCTGAGTGTAGGTAAAATGAAAGTTGAGAATAGGAACCATGATTGGTGAAGAGGATTGAATGGGAGATAAGAAATAATATTTAATTTTATTTCAAATTTCTCAATCTCTATTGGGTTCTTTTATTCCTTGAATTCAAAGGAGAAGCCTTGATAATCTATCAAGCCTATTAGGTCTAAATAGGCAAGCAGGCAGGGAAAGGGAGATGTTTTAAACCATGTATTGAAGTGAATCATTTAGAATGGTTAAAAGAGACTAAAAATAATATGATTATTGTGAAACATGTTTAAAAATATCAAAATGACTTCAAATTTCTATCAAATCAAAGAAACTAACCACACTCACACAGTCAAAAATATAGGACTACCACCTGCAGGTAAGATCCTTAGATAAGAAGGTGAAAATGTTAATAAATTTTCATGGTGGTCAGGTGAGAAAAGTTTAATAAGTATCATTAATTTTTTCTTAAGTCTCTCAATCTAAATTTAACATTTTTGTCTTTTGAGACAGACAAAGGGAGAGCTTAATGGCTTATTAAGACTATTAAGCCTAAACTAGGTTGCCATAGGCTTGATCATAAAAATGGAAGAAATATGCATGTTTTTTCATGTTATAGAGTTAAAAACATAAAATAAGGTAGTTAAAAATACATCCAATATGATAATATCCTTATGTATATAAATTCAAACTCTAAACTAAGTCATTAGGGATGCACAAGCCTAGTTATTTTTAAACCCTAGGAAATGAGATGAGAGGTATGCAGAGAGAAGGGTTGAAGGAAGTCCTATTCAAAGGGTTTTTACAGAAATTTAAAATATGTTACATAATATTAAAAAATAATAAGAATTTTAGGGAGGAAGATAAGATACTTATTAAGGTCTCTAACACAACCAATTCAAGCACTTGGTAGGAACAATGATGAGCAAGGTAGACCTACAAGAGAAGGGACTAAGGTGGTCATTTGAGAAGCTTAGGATAATTTAATATGGGTATAATTATTTAAATTAAGGTTATATAATGAATTTTAAGTCACCAATTCACCTACATGGTGACTCAGAGCCTTGGGATTCAATTTAGGCCTATTAGGCTTAAAACTACCCTTAGGCTTAAAACCCCATCTCCATCTTGGTGACATAGCCAAACCTCCCAAGAAAATTAAAGGAAAAAATAATGGGGTTTATTTTTTTTAAGTCATAAAATATTTTTTTTAGGTATATTAAATCAAACAAAATGTTAACTTGGTCTTATCATCCATCTCAGACCCAACTATCCTAAGCTGCCACCTCAAGCTACTAATTCAAACACTAATATATTTCATGTAAAGAGTAATAAGACCCAATGATATTAGGGGGAGTTTTTAACCCCTAGTAAATCACCATACATGAATTAAATATTTGGATTTAGGATCCCAACTCTATGAAAAATCACTAACCTTGTAACTTGCCCATAATGCTTGTAAAGAACTTGAAGGCCACCAACTTTCACTCACATCTCATCATAAAAGTTGCATATGACCAAGATATATTTAGGAGTTTTAAGGGGATATATTAGATATATATAAATTTTTAAAAAATTATATTAGAGACTTGTACTTTATGAACCATCGTTAAGATGGTAGACCACTAAAACCTTGCATAAACCCTAATATAGACTTGATGGGAGAAATCATGGATAATTTGCACAAAAATACATTGAAATGACCTAGGAGACACCTTAATCACATAATCCACTCTGATAAGGTCCTATTCATGGGATTAGGTTGTATGAATATTTGTACAAACTACTTAAAAAACCATGCTTCTGTAGGATTTAGTGATGAAAATAGGGTATAAATTTTGATGAAGAGTTAAAAATAATGGAGGAGGGTAGTATGATTAATATTAAACCTTATTAAATCATACATCAATCACAAGTATTCCTAAAGAATCTTATGTAGGTCTGCACCAAATTGCTAGTCTATAAGTGCTAGTAAAAGGTGACCAAGTCACCTAGATAAGAAAAATTATAGGTGTATATTACTTGAAAGGCACATATCATGGAATGGTATGCTATTTAATACCTAAATAAATACTTATTAACTTATTCTAAATGTTTTATTAAGGTCACATGGACACCTAAACAACAAGCACTAAGTGACTAGGCCTAATTACTTAGTAGGCCTATTTGGAAAACTAAAGAAGATGCATATTGGCATAAAGGGATATTTAAGGATTTAATTAAATTTCATTACAACTATGTAAATTAATCATAAAATAAATCATACACACTTCTCATGGTCATCATGGAGGATGGAGCAATTTTCTTTGGCCTAGTCAACATGCAAGGAGAAGGGTAGGCTACTTAGTTATCCATAAGGCATAATTAAACCACATAAATTATTTTTAACTACCATAAGGAGAGGTAATTGATCAATATTTTTGTGTACATTCTCAACATAGGGTTAACCTTGGGCAAAAATATACTTTAATTCCCAAAAATGCTCATCGAAGACCACTAACCATGAAGGCAACACATGATAAAGCATGAAGGGTTTATTATAACTATTGGTTTAATGAATGATGACCATTATAACCTCTTCATACCCGTTCCACACTAGATTATTTTATCATTATTTTTAATTATTATATATATTCAAGCTTTGAGGAAATTACAATCTATCCCTTGGATATGTATGATAATACTCTACCAAAATTATATATTACAACCTCTTTAAATCAATAAAGGACTATTTTTCAAGTTTATTTTCTATAATTAGTGTGTATATATTTTTTTATTTGTATGATTTTTAAGTTAATTCTCCTTTTTAGGTCCTTTCCTTCACCTAGTTACTATAATTCCATCTTATGCAAGTCATTTGATGTGCCAAAATACTAGAAGTTATGTTGAAGAGTAAGATGGTTGATAGTTCCTTAGACATACCTATTATGTATTCCCTTTAAGTTATATATATACATCATATCCTTCACATGAAATAATTATGATTAGGATCTCATTATAAATCTTGTTTTAGTCATTAGTATTTACTTGGTTTATAAAGTGTTGATTGAATATCAGTTAGAGTGGATAGATCAATATCAGTGCATTAGGTTAGGCTTGTTTCATTCCTTTATCTATCTATTTTCACTAAAAAAATGATTATTTATTATGAATTAATCTCAAATTGATGCACCAAGGGATCTAACCCCATAAACTAGTGGTTTGGTCCTCCTATAGGTCACCCACAACCTTTAGATTAATCTGACATTACCCCAAACTTGGAGAGGTCTAAAAAACCTCCTCCTATGGTGAATTTTTAAGTGTAAATAGTTTTAGAATGCCTAGTGGGACTTGGTTCAAGAAATTTGGAGAACATTCCATCATCATTTAGTGATCTCAAGTAGTTATAAGCATTGGAAAAGTAGACTTATAGTTAGAATTCCATGATAAAGTGGTCATTATAAGATATTCATTTAAGGGTAAGGATAATTTGTTGTTAATAGTACATTTGGTTCTTCATTTACCTCATGATGTCTAATAGCTTGGTATGAAGACAATTTTTATGGTATACCCTATTGTTAGCTCGATAATGAGCTTAATCACTTCTACTATGATGCATACCAACCCTATGATCCTTATCACCAACAACATGTTAACCTTTGATAGTCTTATGACCTTCATTACTACTAATAATATCACCCTTACCCTCCTTATAAGTCCTATCAATCTCCTTGGCAACCCACCTATGCTCTTGATCAGCCTTGGAAGGATCTTAATACTCCTAGTCAAAATGGCCATGTCCCAAACTAGTTCATTTCAAGCCTTAAATAAACTCTTTTAAGCTATGAGATGTACATGGTTGGGATTGATACATAAAGGATTTATGGTGAAGAGGTCCCTAGTAACCTAATTATAATCATGAGAGCCTCATTACAATAATATAATAAAGAGTGGACATCTCTTATAAGAGAATCATTCAGGGCTCACTAATGATATGTTAGACAGAGGGGATCTGATTTCAAACATAAAGGATAAGCTAGAAGTCCATGAGGGGAAACAAATCCAATTTTACCAACCTCATATTCCCTCTTCCATCCCATACCAGTCCTCTATTAAGTATGCCAGCCTCCCATAAGAGTATAAATTGAGTGTCAAAACCTTTTAAATTCCCCACAAGCTCCTCAAGCCTTCCTTACTTGGAAGTCCATCTAAGAAAATATTCAAATAATGGAAGAAGTGTGTGTTGAGAGGGATGAGTTTCATGTTTCATATTAGACCTTGTAGGGCCATTCCCTTCCCAATTATCTTGAGGAGATCTCTGATTAGTTAAAACTTGAATTTGAAGCTCACTTAGCTAGAGAAGTCAAAATTACAAATGAACACTTATCTCAGTTAGTAGTAACTGCAAGAGTAGTGCAATCTTAGTATAAGTCAACTTAATTCATGCCCCAAGTTAAAACACATACAATAGAAGAAACTCCCAAATCCAAGGTTCCAACTTGGAAATAAGAAGTGGAGCCATGAGGAAAGGAAGATTAGTAAAAACTACACCAAGATGTTGAACTGAAAGATAAATTTGAGATCATTCAATCCCCATCCCTCCCTCCTTAAGAGTCTATAACATTCCCATCATGGATTTTCATTCAATAGAATATGCAAAAGGAGAAGGAGGTGATATTTATCAAGGGTGAGCATCTTAATAAGAAGAGTGAAGTATTTATAACACAACTAGATTTGACCTCTCTTCTAGTTTTCTTTAAAAAATCTCCCATTCCACCTATTGAAAAGGAACATGTCCTTGAGGAATCAATTGAATAAGATCAAGTTGTGGTGGTATCTAATGAATGTAATTTAAGTTAAATTAAGGAAGAGATTTTCATTTGGATACCTCTTATTGAGGAGAAACATAGGCCAACCTTCAAGGATGCAAAAGAGGATGGGATGCAAGAACAAGATGAGCCCTAAAAAGAATGGATACCCATTGGCCAAGAAGAAGATGTCATTAAAGATCTCCTTGATGACATGAGAATTACTCTTCATCATGACATTACAAAATAGTATAATAATGGGGTAGTTATCCAACTTTCAATAGCTTTAAAACAAGGACACAAACCTCAAGAGGCTTTAGTTGGTCAAGAGACATACAAACCAGCTTATGAGGTTGAGGAAAAGATAACTTTGATGAAAGATAAAATGATCAAGTTGTTATTTTGAATGAAGAAACTCCTAATGATCAATCAAATGAATTGTTTTATATCATCAAATTAGGTTAGTTTATTTTGGAATCATGTTATGATCTAGTTTAAATTGATAAAGATTTTTGCATAGAATAAGAGGAAGACAACCCTCCAACCATGCCATCCCAAGGGGTTATTTCATGTGAAGAAATTTTTTTTGAGGTCTTAAAATGTGGATCTCAACCCCTCATCCCATCTACAGATGTATATTTACTCTTTGGGAATGTAACTAGATTTAAAATGTTTCAATATTTCATGAAGAAATATCCACCTCTCTTAGGATTCAACCCTCTAAGCATGCGACAAGAGCCACCTCAAACTATCTAGCTTGATTAGGAGCAACTTATGACTAGGGTAGAGATGAGATTGTTCATGCAAAGTAGACAAGTGTGGGATGATTATGAATGGGTAATTGATTCACATATCCAACCTATGCACCTAAGAGTGGAGAAAAAAGGTCCAATTACTCTTCTAAGAGGCTATGAACATTAAAACATCTCCATACATAAGTGGAAGTCCTCATTTAATGAGAAATACTTGATTGCACTCTAGTCATCATATGGTAATCTAACTTAATGGTGTCATGGTGATTAAAGGAGATTCCTATTTGATCTTAAAGGAGAAAAAGGTTTTGTTCATGTTATTTATTTATATTAGGTTATCTTTGTCTAGTTTCCAATAAGTATGTTAACACAAGTCTAGTGTTTTAGCCTTGTTGTTTAGTTGTCATATATTGTTGGTTCTTAGGTGTTAGGTGTTGTTTATTTATATGTTGTTTCTTTTGGTGTTGTTTCCTTTTTACGTTGTTTTTTTAGTCCCTAAATAGGTTTACTAAGGTATTGGTCTGATTATTAGTCCAAGTGAGGAGATCATCTTAGTTTGGTTCATGACTATCATGTAGAGTTAGTGGGTTTCTTTGACTAACAAGTTGGTCAACCCCTATGAGTCATCAAAGATGTTGACAATTTGGCCTCCCAAGCCAAATTTCAACCCCTACAATCAAAAAAATTCCCATGACACCTACCTAAACTTGTACATTGTGGTTTATAAATTGTCATGGTCTTCTAAATACTCATTTTAATCCTCTTTATCTTTTTTTAAGGTGTCAATATATGTTCTAAAACTTGCCTAAAAGATCCTCATGTCATAACTATTTTAGACCTTTAAATGAGAAGTCAAGTACTCATGATGGTCCTCAAGTGAGTGAAAAGTTGCCATGTCCTTATGAAGCCTAGAAGAGTGGTAATTTCATTGTTTGATAAAGTTAAGGTTTCTTAGAAAAACTTAAGGTATTTTGAGGTATTAAGGTTTTTGTTTCACATTGCATTTATGCCTGTTTTGGCCACTTCTCAAAGAGAGACCTTGATATCAAGATGGTGAAGGTGTCTAAACCTTGTTTGGGTCTTAACATGAGATATAAAATGTATATAAGGTTATATTCCATGGTGTACTTATCCAAACCTATTTTAAGCCTTAATTTAGCCTTTCAAGTCATCAAATGACCCTTCAAACATCTCATTTGAGTCAAACTTTCATTTTAAACCTTTGAAAAGAGTATGTTTTGATGTCACTAGAGAGATGAAGGGTCTTAAAAGGGGTATCATTACCATCATAAATCCATAAAAAAGTGTTTTCATGTATAACATTATGGAATGTAATATGTATTCATGAGACCACATGATCTCTCCTATAAACCATTACCACAAAGTATTCATCTCAAAAATTATGTGCAAAATCATCTCTACATTATTTCCTCACAATGAATAATACAAACATCTATATATATATATATATATATATATATATATATATATATATATATATATATATATATCTTTCAAACAATCTAGGAGAAGCATAAGGAGTGACCAATAAATAGGCAAGTAAGGTTTGTTACATGAAACAAATAATTTTTTGCACAAACTAAAAATATGTGTAGAGAAATATTTTTCACAACTAAAATTGGTTCGTGTAAATATTTCTCATAACAAACTTCCAAAACATGCTTAACTCCTAAGTGAGTACAAGCATGGTTAGAAATAAAATTGGTTTGGTAAAATCCCAAACCACTAGCTAGTGTGAACACGTCCACTTCAACACCCTCCCTTAAGCATAAAATAGGGAGTGAGAAAAGAGAAAATAAAGAGAATAATGGGTCATGATAAATAGGCTTGATCAGGGACCTATGTATAAATCATAGTGAAATACAAAGTGACCCTATGGTAATTAATCCATCTTATCATAGTACATGGATATCAATATACTATAACTACTAAGTCAAATAGGAAATATTACTCTATACAAGGCTCACTCTATAAAAAACACTAATCACAAGACTGGGGAAAAAGAGTTACCATGGAAGAAATGTATCAGTACAAGGTACCCAAAAACTAGTAGAACCATAGTAAGAGTGAACAAGATAACATATGTTATAAGGCATCCCAAGAATCATGAGTAAAAAAATGAACACAATCTTATAGTAGGTACACTCAATGGAATGAAGCCCATTAATCAAAATATGCACTCAATTAACTACCTCTAAAATAAAAGTGATGTGCCAAGGAATATCAAGAAGTATAACACCTGAAGAAGTATGTGCGCATACCCACCCCCAATAATATTGAAGTGGGTGTAGTGACTTAAAAAACATATTTGTATGAGTGGGATAATCCTACTATAAAATACTAAAATGCTGACACTGGGCTACACCAGACTAGTTACTCTTCATAGTGAGATAAAACTCCATAATAAATCTAAAGGAAATTGTCAACATAAAATATACATAGATAAATATCTCAAAAAATATGTCCATGGTGGTTATGGGATAGCCAACAACATAAGATTAAAATCCTCAACATGGATCATACAAACATGAAATAAAATACTCCATAACTATCAATGTGACCATAGATAAAGGTCTCATACAATAAAAATATCACCAAGTGACACAAAAAAGCCCAAAAAGTAGTTAGTAGTAGATGACATATATGAAATTAGAGATGTAGGCTCCAAAAAACACATCTACATAACAAAGAGCTCAAATATATATGGAACATAAAAAGGGAGGGGGAGCAATGTGCAGTCAAAGAAGCTAAGTGGTGGAGGAACCTCAATTATAGAGTGTTATCAAATAATTCTATCAATGTTATGAAAAACGATAAAAAAATCCACCACAAATGATCATGAATGGTAGATGAAGACTCCTACATATGAGTGGGTGAAAATTCCATAATATAACTATGCAAGGTAACATCCAAAGAAGTGTTAGGTAGATCATGTCTAAGCACTGTAATCTTAGGTTTCTCAACCCTAAGTGAAGATGTAGAATATATCATATGTAGCTATGTATTCTCATTAAAAGTGGAGCAAACAAAAGATGGAGCTATATCAACAGATCCCAATGAAGATGAATCACCTATGTCATAACCAAATCCATGTTGATTGATCCACATAATAGGCTAAATAGGGTGAGCAATGCCTTGTAAATTCTTCCCAATACCTACAAGTCTAGTAGTGTGACCCATATAATAAAGCATACAAGAGCCAAATCCAATGGTATGATGCTTAAAATAAGCATGCATACATGTGGGTGAAATTGTAATGGGATGTGTAGAGTGTGCTTCAATAGTAGGCATAGAAGTATCATTTGTAATAAAAAGAGTAACATGAATAATGGGATACTTATAATCTATTAGATCACATTGTAAAAGTGCATCAAGTGGATGCATACCAAATTTAATACATGATGGGGTATTAGATTGATGTTGTATGCAAACAAGTTTCTTATATAGAGAACAAATGAGGGCATCATTTTCATGAATCAAGGAGAACAAAAGACAATTTTACATCATTAGTTTCCTATTTTCTTCCTAAAGTGTTGGAAAAGATACCATAGGATCCATGGGTTTCTTAGGGATTGGTAGGGTACTTTTAATAGTCATTCCAAAATCAAAAATAAGATTAATAATAACTATTGTTGACGCTGGAAAGTGCACCCTGGGGCAGGAAAATGAATTCCTGCCCTCTCCCCGCTACATGGAAACCCCTCTCTCGCCTGTGGGATGGCGAAGCAGGAGAGGAGAGTCGCTAGGTATGGCGTAGTTCCCTCTGATGTATCTTGTTTGTTTCAGGTAGTGAAAAAATATAGGTATATAGATATACTGGGGGGGATGAAAAGGGAGAGAGAAAAAGCATGAAAACAAGCGGCCTACTCTAAAAGAGGTGATACACCAAAAATTAAAGTGACCTTCCCACATCCACACTCAAGACCAAACAAAACATACATACACTCAGATTTGGCAGAAAAGACCTGGTATCTGTGATGACAGGGAGGTTCTTATGGAAAGCACAAGAAAAGGGACTCACCAAGGTGCTAAGAAATACACACTGTAAGTGACCTCACCTGTTCTATGCCTCCAAAACAGAACTCTACTCCTGGCAGCAGCAGACAGTGGCACTTTATAGATCATAGGTTTTCTGGTGTTGAACCTGTGAGAGCATCAAGAGACAATGACTGGACACAGATTAACATTCAAGGCATACTCTGCACAATCCATCCAAATAGAGGTAAAAACTATCTTTTATTGATTCAAGTGGAAAATTTGGAGAGTAGTGCTCTTTACAAAAGTATGAGAAGATCCTCCTATAAATGACCAAGTCTGTGTATTTATATGGGAAGATCCAAGAGGATTCTCATTGGGAAGAGTGAAAAAACACTGTAGTTAATGTCATAAGTCTGCTAAGACCATGCTTGTTGCCTCATTTTGCATGTTGGTCTTCTCCTCCGGTGGCTGGGCAGGCTTTTTCCTGTGCTCTGTAGGGGTTTTTTGCCACCTACTATTATGGGTAGCGAATTTGCCACCCACTGTCATGGACTTCACGCGGGACTTCTGCCAACATCAATCGATAAGCTACCGACCACGGTAGTTTTGCCGACATCGGCCGATTTAAGCTGCTGATTACGGCAGTTTTGCCAACGTCGACCGATGTTAATGGCCTCTTTTTCTCCATCAGCTACTTCACACGGCAATTTTTTTGCCCATTTCTTGTGTGTAGGTGGTCTCTTTTTACCCACCAGTGTTGTGGGCAGTGATTTTGATGCCCTCTGCATTTTGTCTGCCCTTCTTTTGCCTTAGTGTTAAATGCCCCAGCTCTTTTCCTCTCTTCTTGTGTGAACATTTGAAGACTTTGCCTTTCGCTACCGTGAATGTCAATGAACGAGGCCGATGACCCAATGCTCTGAAACGGAGCTGTTGAACCCTGAAGATGGACCTTGCAACCTGAAATGACTGGCCATGTAAAGCAGGTGTAGAAGGTGACCGAGATTTTTCCTAAGGGGCAAAATTGGGTCAAAAAATTGGTGACTCACAGGGGAAGCATGCCTGCTATGCTTAGAACCCAGTTGCCTTGCATATCCATTGGGTGCAGAGTCAGATGGTGACTTTGAAGAGAGTTCACAATAGCTTTCGAGATCTCAGAATCAAATACACAGAATTTACCCCCAAACAAAGGGAAACACACAAAGCTAAAAATAACTAACTGTGCAAACTACACTTAGGGAAAGCGGGAGAAAAACAACTGAAAGCAAACTATTATATACAACTAACCATGAATGTTTGCATCCCTCCTAGATCGAAAGGATAATTTCTTAAGTCCCCTTCCTGGTGAAGAGACTTATCGTGGCAGGCAAGTAGCTGAAAGAAAAAGAGAGATGGTGACTTGCTCTTCTTGCCTGTCACCTGAGTTGGCTGGAAACTGAGGGAATCAAAATCAAACATGCCTCCAATTTATACGTATTCTGATTGTCCTTGGAGGCCTATTAAATGTTGGTCTTTGATATTGGTGCTCCTCACCAAGAAATCAATTGTTATTGGCTCATCACCGTGAGCTATCTGATCTGCACAATTCTTCTACAATGTATCATGGTCTGACCCATTCCCTTCTACCTTGCTGAAAACTTTATCAGACTCATCCTTTGTTTCCTCTTGGCCTTCTTGAAGAAGGGAAAATGTGGTGATGTCTAAAAGGGGCTCACAAAATGATTGCTCATCCCACAAGACTTCACTTATCTGTTTAAATTTCAGTTCTTCAAGGTCTTCCTCCACGAAGATAGACTTCTCCTTTTCCTCTTTGCTGATCAGGCTCTCTAGATTTTCAAGAATATTTTCCTGATCCTCCTCTAACTCAGGTTCTTCAATGTAGTCGATCTCATCAAAATAGCAAGGAAGTTCATCAAACAGAGGAGGAGAGAGCTTACCATGCATTTGTTCCTCTTTGAATTGCTAGAACATCTGCATATACGCAAGGCCTGCATCTTCTCCACTATTGATAAGGTCTTCACAAGGGGTATCAATGACGATTTCTTCTTCATTGTCGCTCATGACAACCTCTTGAAGGACTGTAGATTGGATCTTTTGTTCCTCTCCTGCCTCTTGCAAAACATGGTCTTCCTTGAGAAGGGACGAAGTGGAGAAAACATGTGGGAGAGGGGGCAGCCCTTGAGCTAGAATCGGATGATTCTCCTCCCTCCACTTGGTCAACACTTCATCAATATCAGGGACAGCCTGATAAATCTCTTGGATATGTGTAAGTGGGGTGTGTTCAGACATAGAATGCGCTATTTGGTATGAACCACCCATCACATATTGGCTGAGCAAACTCTCTCTGGATTCCAAATTTGCTATTTTCTTACTCAGAACCTCTCAGAAAAGCTTTTCTTGGAGGCTGCCAGTATCATCATAGGTAGGCACAGTTTTAGCTTCTTCAAAGTTTTGAGAAAAACCTCACTTTTCTTCTTCCTCTTTGCTACCCCATGATTCCACTATCTTCCCCCAATTCAGGATCTCTGAATTTGAATTATGTTCATGTGAATAGGCAGCAACTTTGTTTTCCACAAGGACCTGAGGCTCTTCCACAAGGTCTAAAAAATTAACTCCCTTTCAAGGAGTAGCTTCATCCTAGCCTCTAAGTTTTCAATTTGTCTGGCTAGGTTTTCCTGGAAGAGTCTTTCTTGGAGGTGGCTAGCATGATCTTCTTCAAAGCTCTGAGCTGGTCCTTGGCATTCTTTCCTCCAACTTGGAATTTGCACATCATGCTGGAAAACTTGGGGAGGCTGAGGAATGCAAGGAAAACACTATTGGTGCATTGGAGGAGCCTCTAGAAGAGGGACGTGCTGGCTGGTGTTATTATTTTCGATGGAAGATTCCTAATCTAAGGAGTTGAAAAGATTGATCCTCATGGGAGGTTGTTCTGATGCCATTTGGTGTTGGAAAGCTAGGCACATGGGATTGGGAGCAGCTGTATTTGATGAGTTGGAGTGAGCAAGTGCAATTTGATAAAATAGATTTGGTGTAAAAGAGGGGGTTTTCTTCAGGGTAGGAGGGGGCACACAAGGCTGGTTGCCTTGAAAAGATGGATTTCTCCATTTTAGCACCTCTTCCTTCATGGAGTGTATGACTTGCGCTTGCCTAAACAAGCACTCCTCTTTATACATCAGCTCCTACTGATATTTGTACTACTCTTCTAGCTTGTCGATTTCCATTGTCTGCTTCTTAAATTCCAATGCCACCTCCCTTATAGTTGTAGGGAAACTAGGAGAGCTACTTGAGGGGATTCTCTAAATATCTGAAGTCTGATTATGTTCATATGAAGGAAACCAAGATCCATGATTTTGTGTAAAAGAAGTATACATACAAGAAGTGGATGATTTCTGATGGCACCAGGATGCTTAACCAGTGGATTTACTCAGAGTCACGAGATGCTAAAGAAACAAAATGATCTACTGTAACAGGACCAGCATCAATCTTGAAACCTTACTGTGTTGAAAAATATAGTCCCATCGGGCGTGCCAAAATTGTTGACGCTGGAAAGTGCACCCTGCGGCAGGAAAATGGATTCCTGCCCTCTCCCTGCAACATGGAAACCCCTCTCTCACCTGTGGGATGGTGAAATAGGAGAGGAGAGTCTCTAGGTATGGGCTAGTTCCCTCTAATGTATCTTGTTTGTTTCAGGCAGTGCAAAAATATAGGTATATAGATATACTGGGGGGATGAAAAGGGAGAGAGAAAAAGAATGAAAATAAATGACCTACTCTAAAAGAGGTGATACACCAAAAATGAAAGTGACCTTCCCACATCCACACTCAGGACCAAACAAAACATACATACACTCAGATTTGGTAGAAAAGACCAAGTCTCTGGGATGACAAGGAGGTTCTTATGGAAAGCACAGGAAAAGGGACTCACCAAGGTGCTAAGAAATACACACTGTAAGTGACCTCACCTATTCTATGCCTCCAAAACAGAACTCTACTCCTGGCAGCAGTAGATAGTGGCACTTTGTAGATCATAGGTTTACTGGTGTTGAACCTGTGAGAGCATCAAGAGATAATGACTGGACACAGATTAACATTCAAGGCATACTCTGGACAATCCATCCAAATAGAGGTAAAAACTATCTTTTATTGATTCAAGTGGAAAATTTGGAGAGCAGTGCTCTTTACAAAAGTGTTAGAAGATCCTCCTATAAATGACCAAGTCTGTGTATTTATATGGGAAGAGCCAAGAGGAGTCTCATTGGGAAGAGTGAAAAAACACTGTAACTGATGTCATAAGTCTACCAAGACCATGCTTATTGCCTCATTTTGTGTGTTGGTCTTCTCCTTCGGTAGCTGGGCGGGCTTTTTCCTATGCTCTGCAGGGGTTTTTTGCTGCCTGCTATTGTGGGTGGTGAATTTGCCACCCGTTGT